>CATIWC010002043.1:0-101223 GCA_948472305.1 Vicia faba | reverse complement strand
ATATATATATATATATATATATGTATATATATATATATATATATATATATATATATATATATATATATATATATATATATGTGTATATTTATATTTATATTATTTACAAGATAAGTATTATATTAATTAGTAATTTTTAATATTTAATAATAATAATAATAATAATAAAAAGTATTTTTTCTATAAACTATTTTCAGAAAGTAGAATCAAAATAAAAGTGTGTAAAAGGTATTTCTAATATTTTAATATTTTAAACAAAACATATATATTTATTTATTTATGTTCAAACTAAGAGAAAAATCAACTAAATACCTAATAAATTCAAAAATGGTGAGAAAAAATATTTTTAAATTTTTAATATGCTGAGAAAAAATAAATGAGTTAATTAAAAAAAGAAAAAGTCAAAAAACATTAAAAATAACGCAAATGGGCTCAGGGGGTTCAGAACAAGTTGTATGGTGCAAAAAGAAAACACAAAGCAAGCCCAGCCCAATGCAACCTTTCTTTAACCTCTGAACTATGTTATTCAAAAACGCGTGCCCTGTTCTCAATCTTCTAACTCCTGATTCCTGGCTTATTAATGAAAACTCATAACATAACAAATGTTCAGCATCAAGAGACGAATCCAACCATATGCAGAACTTGATCTAACTCTCTAAGATGAGGGAGAATTTCTTCTCCCCCAAATCCTAACCTAGATTTTCTGCCATTTTCAAACCTCAAATTCTCACAGCTCAAGCAAAAGAAATGAAAAGTAAAAACATGTACATGTTCAGTGGCATGAGTAGAACATTGTTTATTCACAAACTTAGAGCTAATGATGCTTAATAAGAGAGATAGAAGTTCACCAAAATACCTGTTCAGTTGAAGTTCTATCTGGCAATGAGGAAGCTTTCAGTGCAAGGTGATGATTGGAAAAGCTTCCTTGAGGTCCAGGGATGCTATTCCAATGTTTACTTTGTCTTGAAAGCTTTTGAATCGTGCTAGAGCACTTCACCTGCAAAACAAGAAACTGAAAATGGTGGAACTGGTTAGAGGGATTACAGGTCGTGTTTCAAGTCATGGTTAGCTTGCATAGATGCTAGGGAATGTATGTGAACTGGTTTGGGCAAGAGAGCTTGAGGGAAATGGAAGATGGCACTCAAACTGCAGGCCTGACCCTGTTTTTGCAGTTTGAAGATGATTCTGAGATTGGGAGTGTATGAGAGGTGTTAGGGTCGTGCAATAGCTTGGTTGAGATGTCTTGAGTGTGTTTCACAAGTTCACTTAAGTGTTTTCAAGCTGATATGAGAGTTGTCCTAAGTTATGATGTGTTTCTTACACTTTAAGCAAGCAATGGTTACTTTGTGCCTCTAGCCTGTACAGGCCCTCATACTATGCTGCATAATCCCTCCTTGATCAGTGTGATTTACTCATAAACTTGTGCCAATTAGATATGGACTGTACTTCTTGGATTGCAAACTTGACATAAAGCTCTCCTTTTCAAAAATGGAAATAGTGCTTTTTCTAGTTAAGGGTTAATTCTCCATGTAATGTCCAAATGCTTGAAATAACAACTTGGCACAATGGTTTTGCATTAAATTATTGAGTGTCAAAGGGTTTTAGTACCTGTAATGTAGCTTAAGCATGCTGAGATTGAAATGCATAGTGTTATGAACATGTACATGGCCAAGAACAAAAGTGACTTTTTCCTATTTTGAAAAATTTGATTCTCCCTAACCATGAGGTTGTTTGAGAAGCTCTCTGACATTTTGGAAAGCTTGGAATGTGTACTACAATCCATCTTTGAAATGCAAATTGAAATTCCAAGTGGAAGGGTATGGAAAATGGCCTTGAAGTTGGGTAGAAAACCTTGTCAAAATAGGTCAAAAATTCACCAAGTTAAGAATGGCTTAGTGCCCTTATTCAAAAATTTGTAACTTGAGATACAAGCCTCATTTGGGAAAACTTTGTGAATCAAAGTTGTAGATTATGCAACAAGATACAACTTTCATGTTTTGACTTTTGTTTGAATCCAAATGGATCTTGGTGAAAAAGTGGGGCAAAGTTGGGAAAAAATTAGGGTTTTTTATAACTTAGAAAAATTCTAAGTTATGAAAAATTCTAATTTCTAACCCTAATTTGCATTTTGTGATTTCTTGGTGAACAAGTTTCATGATTTGGCATGTTTTGATGAAAAATGAATCTTGACTCTTGATTTCGACCAAAAAGTCAAAGTTTGACTTTTCAGTATACAGTCAAAATTGATCAATTGACTGGGGAATTCAACTGTCAATCTTGTGTACTTGGGATCTTTTGAGTTTGTTGAGCATGTCAAGATAATTCCATGGGGTCCTTGAGTCCATATATGAGCTTGGTTTGCCATTGGTTGGGTCAAACAGTCAAAAATTGCCTCTGTGCAGTCAAAACCCTAAAAATGACCATTTTGCCGTTTTGGTGATCTGATCAAATTTCTTGTGGAATTATGATCCAAACTTGACTAAATGGTTCATGGAAGTTTATAATGTTGATGTGGATCAATTTTCATGAGGTTTGACTGTCAATTGGCCACAGTTGACTTTTTCCCCAATACAGTTGATTTCTAGGTCAACTGTTCAATTGACTGGGCAAAACTTGGAATCAAGGCTTGAAACTTGATGTGGATAAACTTGGGAGTCCAATATGAAGCATGAAAGTCATCTTAGGCATTTTAGGTTAAAACATCTTGGTGCAAACACAAACCCTAATTTGGGTCAACAGTGCAAGGAGAAGTCTTGAGCAGATGAAATCCTAACTGGATCTTGGGCTTCAAAGGTTTTGTGATGAGAAATCTATGAGAAATGGGAGGGCAAATTTTGGGGTACAACAGTTGCCCCTGTTCAATCTTCTTGAATCCGAAGAGTTAGATTGGCAGGTTGGCCTTTCGTGACTCGAGGGTAAAAGGAGATTGGACACTAGAGTGCCCGGAAATTTGCACTCGTCAAAGCAATGGATGCGGGAATGGGCTTAGAGATGCCATTTGGAGATGGGCTTAACGATGCCATCTGGAAGAGTGACATAAACTTGTCGGGGATGGGCTTAGAGATGCCATCTGGAGATGGGCTTAACGATGCCATCTGGACTGAGCATTAGAAAGGTGTCCATGCTTTGGACCATTTCTGAACTGAGGGTCTGAATAAGAAATAGATTGACATCCGTTGTTGGGAGGAATCCGTAAACTGTTTTCAAAAGGTTGCATCTGAACAAGTGATAGATTAACATCCGTTGTTGGGAAGAATCCATAAACTGTTTTCAGAAGTCTTGAGAATAAACTGAACAAGCGATAGGTTAACATCCGTTACTTGGAGAACCCGTAAACTGTTTTCAGAAATCTTGAAGTTGAATAAGCAATAGAGAAGCATCCGTTGTTGGGAAGCATCCGTAAACTGTTTTCAATAGGTTGCATCTGAACAAGTGATAGATTAACATCCGTTGTTGGGAAGAATCCATAAACTGTTTTCAGAAGTCTTGAGAAGAAACTGAACAAGCGATAGGTTAACATCCGTTACTTGGAGAACCCGTAAACTGTTTTCAGAAATCTTGAAGTTGAATAAGCAATAGAGCAGCATCCGTTGTTGGGAAGCGTCCGTAAACTGTTTTCAAAAGGTTGCATCTGAACAAGTGATAGATTAACATCCGTTGTTGGGAAGAATCCATAAACTGTTTTCAGAAGTCTTGAGAAGAAACTGAATAAGCGATAGGTTAACATCCGTTACTTGGAGAACCCGTAAACTGTTTTCAGAAATCTTGAAGTTTGAGGAGGAACCGGTGTAGGGTTGCCTGATGGTGAGCCCGTGTAAAGCTGCATCTGAAACTGTTAATGATAGTTTTTTGTTCTTATCCTGAAAAGGACAAAAATGATAGCTAGCACAAAATTATGTTGCATGAAATGTATGATGCAATATGTATTATGTCAATGTTTATGATATGAATGCAATGAATGCGTATGTAAGCTGATGAGTTGTCTTGCTGGGGATAGATGAATCCTGGATGACTGAAGATAAGAACAACTTGACCGCTGCCGGGAAGAACAAATCCTTGGTTGTTGCTGGGGAACAAAGAGCTTGGTTTGTATACCAAACCTCTGGGGAAATCCTGATGACTTCTACTGGGGGATACCAATCTAGTAGACTTATGTCGGGGATGCGAGACTGAGAATCTTCAGTTTGGCAGGAAGTATCTCTGGCGACTTCACTGGGGAACTCAAGATTTTCCTTCCTAAAACTCTGTGGGGAAAAGGTTCATTAGTCTGGCTCCGCTGGGGATATTGAAACTTAAATTCTGAGGGAAATTGGATTCCTAAGGATCCTCTGGCTGGGGGATTGTAAAGATAAGTTACTGCTGGGGAATTTTGATGAACTCCGCTGGGGATAGGAAGAATTTTGGCGAGTGCGATCTTCCGCGGTTGTTAGCTGAGGATAACCCAGTTATAAGTCCTTGGGAGGAATAACTTTGAATAAAACTCGGGAGAGACGTCCGTTCTCTGCGGGGAATAAGCTTCCAGAATCTACTGGGGATGAGCTTCAAGACTTGCTAGGGACATGGATTCCAAATCTCCCGGGGGTTTCCTTTGAAAGGGTATTGGATTATCCAACTGTACCTTCGACTTATCAGTAATCCTCTTTCTTGGTTCATAAGGAAATGATTATGTTTCAAATGCATATGCCTATTTAACAAAACATTGGACGTTTCTCAAAATAACAAATAGTGCAAGAGAAAAGAAAAGGAAATGACACAAATTTCTGGGAAAAGTATTTGTATTGATTTTCTATGAGTATATTTGTACAAAGGAGACAATCATCCTAGTAAGAGGATTTTGTCGTAAATATTTGAAAGTTTTATACAAAATAAAGATGGCTATGTGAAATAATTCCATGGGATTCCATTCCGCCATAGCTTTCACAACTCTGCATATCTGTCCATTCAATGCTTCGCTTGACGATGACTGGATCGATCAGAAGCCTGGAACCGGTTGATGAAGAGATTGTCTTTGAGGTGATCCGACGAGACATAGTCATACGCTTTAATTCCCTAACTTTTGCCTGAATCGCCCTTTCGGGTTTTCGATCCACCGGGAAACCCCTTTTTGCCCAAGCCGCCCTTTCGGGTTTTCAACTTGCCGGGTGTACAATTTTTTTTTTATCCCTAACTTTTGCCTGAACCGCCCTTTCGGGTTTTCGGTCCACCAGGATGCCCATTTTTGCCCAAGCCGCCCTTTCGGGTTTTCGACTTGTCGGGTTATTTTATGCGTAGTATCTTTTGACTATGTCTGCGTTCGTAGGGCGCAGCAAATCGTCACCGTCCATGGTGGTCAGAATCATTGCACCACCAGAAAATATGTTTTTGATCACAAATGGTCCTTCATATGTAGGAGTCCATTTGCCCCTGGGATCACTTTGCGGTAATATGATCCGCTTGATTACGAGATCCCCGACTTGATACACTTGACGTCTGACTTTCTTATTGAAGGCCTTGATCATTCGTTTTTGATACGTCTGACCATGGCATATAGCAGCAAGTCGCTTTTCGTCGATCAGATTGAGTTGATCAAGTCGGGTCTGCATCCAATCATCTTCATTCAAACCTGCATCCTTCATAATCCTTAGAGAAGGGATCTAGACTTCCATAGGCAAAACAGCTTCCATGCCATAAACCAAAGAAAATGGGGTTGCCCCAGTTGAAGTACGTGTCGTCGTACGGTATCCATGCAGAGCAAACGGTAACATCTCATGCCAGTCTTTGTAAGTGACTGTCATTTTCTGAATGATCTTCTTAATGTTTTTGTTCGCAGCTTCAACAGCACCGTTCATCTTCGGCCGATAGGGAGATGAATTGTGATGATAAATCTTGAACTGTTCGCACAATGAAGTGATCATCGTGTTATTCAGATTTGTACCGTTGTCTGTGATGATCCTGTCTGGAACACCATACCGACATATGAGATTTTGCTTGATAAAGCGGGCAACCACATTTTTAGTAACAGAGGCGAAGGAAGCTGCTTCGACCCATTTAGTGAAGTAATCAATGGCAACCAGGATGAAGCGATGTCCGTTGGAAGCCGTGGGCTTGATCTCTCCAATCATGTCAATGCCCCACATCGCAAATGGCCAAGGAGCAGTCAGAACGTTGAGAGGGACCGGAGGGACGTGAACTTTATCAGCGTAGATTTGACACTTGTGGCAAGTACGGGAATGTTGATGGCAGTCTGCTTCCATGGTAGACCAGTAATAGCCTGCCCTTAGGATCTTTTTAGCCATTGTGTGCCCGCTCAAGTGGGTGCCAAATGTACCGCTGTGTATATCAGTCATGATAAACTCAGCTTCAGCCTTGTCCATGCATCGGAGCAATACGCAATCATGGCTTCTTTTGTAAAGGATGTCGTTGCTCAGGAAGAATTTGGCAGCAAATTTCCTTAAGAACTTCTTGTCATTTACGGAAGCTCCTTCGGGATAATCTCTAGTCTCGAGATATCTTTTGATTTCATGGAACCAGGGTTGTTACACTACTTCTTCGATATTAATCTCGTGACAATGCGTAGGTTCATCCATTCGCTTGATGGTGATTTGGGGAGCCTCGTTATCCCAGTTGAGTTTAAACATGGAGGACATTGTGGCTAGAGCATCTGCTAGCTGATTCTCTTCTCGCGGGAAATGCTCGAAGGTAATTTGCTCGAAATGCGGCAACAATGTCAGGACATGTTCTTTGTATGGGATAAGATTAGGATGCTTGGTATCCCACTCTCCTTTGATTTGACTGATGACCAAAGCTGAGTCCCCAAATACGACCAGAGATTTGATTCCCAAGTCTATAGCAGCCTTGAGACCAAAGATGCAAGCTTCATATTCGGCCATGTTGTTTGTGCAGCTGAAGCAAAGTCGGGCCGTGAAAGGTGTGTGACAACCTTCCGGAGAAATGAGTACTGCGCCAATACCATTTCCAAGTGCATTTGAAGCACCATCAAAGTACAGGGTCCATCGGGATCCCTTTTCGGGTCCGTCATACGGTCTGTTACTTTTAATGCTGTCCAAATTCATGATGTCCTCGTCCGGGAAGTCAAATCTCATGGGTTGATCATCTTCGATAGCTTGATGAGCCAGATGGTCAGCTAGTACACTCCCTTTTATGGCCTTTTGGGTGGTGTACTGGATGTCGTACTCAGTTAGGATCATCTGCCATCTAGCTATCCTTCCAGATAAGGCGGGCTTTTCGAAGATATACTTGATAGGGTCCATTTTGGAAATCAACAAGGTAGTATGAGTCAACATATACTGTCTTAGTTGGCGAGCAGCCCATACCAAAGCGCAGCAAGTTTTCTCGAGCAGTGAGTAGCGAGTCTCACAGTCGGTAAACTTTTTGCTAAGGTAATAAATAGCATGCTCTTTTCGACCAGACTTGTCATGCTGGCCCAACACACACCCCATTGAGTTATCCAAGACGGTCAAATACATGATCAATGGTCTTCCTTCGACGGGTGGCATCAGAATAGGAGGTTCTAGCAAATACTCCTTGATCTTATCAAAAGCGGCTTGACAATCGTCATTCCATTCGACTACCTGATCTTTCTTCAAGAGTTTGAAAATTGGTTCATAGGTAGAAGTTAGATGCGAGATGAATCTGGCAATATAGTTTATGCGCCCCAAGAATCCTCTAACTTCCTTCTCAGTACGGGGAGCAGGCATCTCTTGTATTGCTTTTACTTTTGCCGGATCGACTTTAATGCCTTTGTTGCTTACGATGAATCCCAGGAGTTTACCAGACCTAACTCCAAAGATGCATTTACTTGGATTCAGCCTGAGCTTGTATTCTTTCAATCTGGCAAACAGCTTCTTCAGATGTTCAAGGTGCTCTTCCTCTGTTTGTGACCGAGCTATCATATCGTCTACGTAAAATTCAATCTCATGATGTATCATATTATGAAATAAAGCTACCATGGCGCGTTGATAAGTTGCCCCTGCGTTCTTCAGCCCGAACGGCATCACCTTGTAACAGAAAGTGCCCCATTGTGTGACAAAAGTTGTTTTCTCCATATCCTCGGGGGCCATTTTGATTTGATTGTAGCCCGAGAATCCATCCATGAAGGAAAACACTTTATGCTGAGCTGTATTGTCGATCAAGATGTCAATGTGAGGTAGCGGGAAATCATCTTTAGGGCTGGCCCTATTCAAATCCCGGTAGTCCACACACATCCTGACTTTGCCATCTTTCTTAGGTACCGGCACAATGTTAGCGACCCATTGAGGATAGGACATAACAGCCAGAAAGCCAATATTGAATTGCTTCATTACTTCTGCCTTGATCTTCTCAGACATGTCAGGCCTCATTCGGCGAACTTTTTGCTTGATCGACGGACAATCCTCTCTTGTGGGGAGACGGTGAACCACGATGTCTGTGTCTAAACCCGGCATGTCTTCATAAGACCAAGCGAAGATTTCAACATACTCATTCAACAACTGTATCAGGCGTTCCTTGACACTCGGTTTCAGATTGGCACCCACTTGCACTTCCTTCCGGTCTTCCTCGGTTCCCAAGTTAACAGTTTCCAATGGCTCTTCATGAGGTAAGATGGCCCTTTCCTCCTGCTGTAGAAGTCTGGCTAGTTCCCCGGGTACTTCACAACCTTCGTCATCTTCATACTCGACTAGATTGACCAAATCTTCAGAGTTATTGAAAGATATAGCAGAATCGTCACCCATGGAATCCGGAGTGGATGGGTACCTGCATTGGTGAGTGTGGGTGTGTGTAAGGGATAGCCATCCTTAAACAAAAATGCAAAAGGAAAGAAAATGAGCACAAGCAGTTTATCAAATGAAAAACGTCCAATGAATCATTAAACATGGCATATGGATATGAAAAATAATCAAAACCCTTACAAATGGACCTACATGCCCCGGGCAAGGCATGAGGTGAAAAGATAGTGTACAGTTTGTTTGAGAGTAAATATTACAGACCAAATAAAAAATGTTTAACAGATAAATTACTGATGAATAAAAGTGATGGGGACAAAGTCCTTAGCCTCCCAATTGCTCAATCCTCCCTTGACAGTTGGATAGATCCACTCTTCTATGTTGCTCTCCTTGTCTTCATCTTCCAGGGCGTTGATTCCGTAGGGAGAAATTTTGACTGGCGCCCATTTCAATCTTCGCACGGCGCATAGCTTTCTGGCCGGCGGCTGTGAACCCTAACCCAAACTTGTCAGTCTTATATGGAATGTCAGGTAACTACCCCCATGCTGAATTCTTCCCTTCTTTTATTGCGGCCCTTGCATCCTCCATAGATGCCATCCTGGCCATCTGCCTCGGTGTCTCGGCTGCCAACTTTGCTACTGCTATTTCAGGAAGGACCTCTTCGAAATGTTGAAACGGTGTCTCAATGAACTCTCCTTCAACCTCCACATACCGGAAAGAATTTAAGTGGCTAATCATGTACTCTTCTTCGCCATGGACAGTGATGATCTTTCCCTTGACAGGATACTTCAACATCTGATGCAAGGAGGAGGTAACTGCCCCAACATGGTGTATCCAAGGCCTACCCAGCAAGCAAGAGTATGATGGACGAATGTCCATCACATAAAAAGTGGATTTAAACACCTCGGTGCCTATCTTGATGGGAATTTCAACCTCTCCATGGACCATTCTCTTCGAACCATCGAAAGCTCTGACAACAATATCACTCGGCTTCAAATCCAACCCCTCACAATCTAGTCGGTCCAAGGCCTTCTTAGGAAAAACATTCAGCGACGAACCAGTATCAACCAAGACATGTGCGAGAGTAGTTCCTCGACACTCGACTGAAATGTGCAAAGCATCATTGTGATTTCTACCTTTAGGAGTTAGGTCGGCATCAGAAAAACCTAATCCATTGTCCGCAGTCAGGCTAGCCACGCAATTCTGAAATTGATCCGCAGAGGTTTCCTGGGGCACATGAGCTGCCTTCAGGAATCTTATCAGGGCTTTAGCGTGCGCTTCTGAGCAAAATAGTAGTGCCAGCATGGAGATCTTGGAGGGGGTTTGCCCCAACTGTTCCACCATATCGTAATCACTTCTTTTGATTATCCTCAAAATCTCGTCCATTTCCTTCTTGGAGGTTTCCGGGATTACCAAGGGTTGAGCCCTCGTCCTGACGGGCTCATCTTGGATTCCCTTACCTTTGTCAGCAGCGGTAGGAGAGACAGCACTAGGAACAACGATATCTTCAATCAGAGGAGTTCTAGCAGAGAGCTTTATTGGTGCAGGGACGACCTTTTCGGCTGACGAGGGTCCAAAGATTGCTCTTGGAGGGGCAATCTCTGGAGAAAATATTCTCCCGCTCCTGGTGATTTTGCTAGTGCCTGCAATGTTGCTAATGCTGGCTTCATCATCATCTGAACTTTCTTCAATTACTTCTATTTGCTTGATACCATGGTGTGATCGGTGGATCTGGAACTGACTGTTTAACGCTGGTTCGCGAAATGTCGCGGAAGCAAGAGTCGCCACCGTCTTTTATTTTCTCCAAATGGAAAGGACAAAAGCACAGAAAAATTCCTTAAAGAGATTGCTCTCGGTTCGGGAGGTAGGTTATAGAAAGGGAAGGTGTTAGCACCCTTTCTATCCATGGTTATCCATGGGCTCTTAGATACTTGCTCACTTGTGTTTTCAAAAATGGTTTGTTTGCTTTTCAACTGTGGGTTTTAAAAAGTTTCTTTGAAAATTCCAGTTCGACTCTTGTATCAGTCCTCAAGAGTGTTTGAAAAATTGCTTTCGAAAGCTTTTTGAAAAGGTGTCAGTGTGAAAAGTCTTTTTGAATTTGTTTTGAGATTAGAGCAATTATCTACGAGAACCTACCTACCCTAAGGAATTCGTCTGTGTAAATGTCCTTTAAAGTAGTGCCATCCCACCATTGAGAGGTAGGTAGCACCACCGTTGGAGGTGTTCGGGTCAATTCGAGGTTCGGGACATAGTGATCACCAGAGTAATAGGAAGACACCTTAGAAGCTACCCTCATGCCAGGTTCCCGGATCATGAGGACTTACTAAAACATCTTCTACTCGACGATCACCTTTCGAGGCAAGGCAACAGTGAGGCGTACCCTAGGGGTGGTGTGTGCGATTCGTGTGTCGTTTTCATTTATTTTTGTCTTTTGTCATGTTATTGGTGATCTAACGTTTGTTTTTATTTTGTCCATACATTCTTTCATGCCTTTATTTAACAGTTAAAAATTGCGAGAAAAGTAAATTCTAAGCTATTACAAACGGCGCGGGTCCACATCGCCAAAATTAACCAGGACCCAATTTGACAGAAAAATAAAGAAAGTAAAGAAAAGTGCGAGAAAATTAAAAGGTTACATGGCCTTGGGAGAGATACATAAATATTATAAAGAAATAAAATAAATATGAGAATAAGAATTAAATCGAAACGAGGGCGTTGGACCTTTTTTGCAAAATTAAAATTACATGGAATTAATTAATTAAAAAGCAAAGGAGATGTTTTTTTGACATTTTTAGTATTTTAGGATTTAATATAAAAAAAGAATTAATTGAAATTAAATGCTAACCCTAATTCTATTTGTTTTTTTAATTTATTAAGAAAAGAAAATTAAAACCTAATATTAACCCTAATTAATTTACATGCAAATTTAATTATAAAAATAAATATTTAATTATTATGGAATAAAAATAAAAGGTAAAAATTAATTAAACCCTAGTTCTATGTTTTTTAGATTTTTATTAAAAGAATTAAAATTAAACCTAATTTAACTAATTAATTTATGAACTTATTTACAAAATGTTAACTAATTAAATATATTTAATTTTTGGTCTTTTCTGATTTTTATGGTGTTCTTATATTTTATGAAAATAACAAATTAATTAAACAAATAACAATTAAAAGAAAATGGAATTAATTAAAAAAACATGGCAAACCTAGGGGGGTATCAGTCCCCAAAGTGGAGGGCTTGTTAGCACTTTTAGGCCCACTAAGCTCCTGATTTCGTTGACCTCTCATCCCAGCGTGTGAGTGCATTGACTCACGTTCATGGTATCCTTCAAACTGTAGCCCTTGGATTGATCTAGGCATACGCGTGGAAGGCTGGATTTTGTGAGTGTATGGTGTGCCTTTACACTGAAGCTGCATGTAATCATTAAAGAAAAAATAATATGAAGGGGGGTGAGGACCTGGGGTTCGAACCCAGGTCCTAGAGATTACCAGTTTCATGCCTTGCCAATTGTACTGAACGCGCTTCTTGTATATTAAGTAACTGAAGAATAATATAATGAGAAAATAATGGTTAGTGGAAATCAGCGCGCGAAATTTAAACTGGCCAACCAACTTATGCCACGATATCATCTTCTTCTTCGTGTTTTATTTTTCCTGAAACAAGAATATATTAAGCAACGGTTTTGGAACGTTGCTGTAGACACCATACAAGAAAATAACGATTAGCCATGGAACGCTCATAAATTGGGCGCGACACATGGATTCTTTTCGTCCAGACGCGCTTGTTTTAATGGTCAAGGTCCCAAGTCTCAATTTTTCCTTGGATGGAAAGCCCCAAATTGTAACTCCTGCAACCCTAAAAAACGAACATGGTATCTTTGCATACAGCGCATAATAATCCAATCAAGGCATATGGTTAGCTTGCAAACACTTCACTGATCATGAATATATAAACAAAATGCCATGAATGTGCATAAATGTTAAAATGCGATAATGAAAAAAAAATGGAAAAGTGTGACTTCTGTACAATGATTCAAGGTGTTAGGGACTGTGTTCTTGATCCAAACACGTTGTTTGATGTCCCAGGAATGCAATGGGATGAGTCTCGTGGCTTGAAACGACCTGCAAACCTGTTTTCAGTTTTGAGTTTTTTTGAACAAAATTTCAAGTTTGATGATGGGTTTTCTGTGCAGCTTAATGGTCAATCTCATTAGGTTTGTATTCAGGCTTAAGTATAGAACCAATTAGGTCAAATAAAACACTCCAAATCTTTGGCATTCATGGTTTTTGAAATTTGATTTTCAAAGATCTTTTTCAATCTTTTTCCATGTGTTTTTGTACAAATCATGATCAATTCTCTCCAAATCTTTCCCTATTTAATTATACACGAATTATTGAGTAGACTTCATGCACAAAAGGATTGTAAAACTTAGGTTAAATATTTTTCATGTATTTAATTTGATTTAAATGAATTATTATTAATAAAAATTCAAATAAATAAATAAAAAATGAAGAAATACTTCCCTTTGGGCCAAGTGGTCGTGCACATGCCATGGATGATGAATTGTGGAAGAAAAATGGGCCCATTAGCAATTTTAGGTCATTAGAATCAATGTTGACTTTTCAAAATATCCAAAAATTTCCCAACTTACACAAGGCATATCTTGCTCAATTTTTAAGCTTTGCTCATGTTCTTGGACATTTTGGAAAGGTCTTTGAGTCCTCTAACCAATGCCTTTGGTCCCGTGTCATTTTGATTTACCAATCTCAAGTTATGGCCTTTGACTTAAAGCCCCTTTTTGTTGACTTTTGAAAATGACCTATAATGTTGAAATTGATAACTTTTTGTGAGAGCATTTCTTGGACTTGAAGTATGAAGATGAGTTGTAGGAAATGTCTTTCTCTTCAAAATGAGATTTGGATGGAATTTTTCTGATAATCCATGTGAAAGTTATACCCTGGTCAATTTACAATTGACTTTTTCAACTGTCCAAATAAGGAAACTTTTGCATCTTGATGATTTTTGAGCCAAGCTTTGAGAATCATGATCAAGAATTGATCAAATGATGTTTGTGGCTTCAAAATGAGATGTTGACCAAAAATTTGAACTTTTGACTGTCAAATGACCATTTTGCCCCTACAGTTGACTGTAGTGCAATTAGGGTTTTTGACTGTGCAATTTTGTGCTGAATGTCTTGAAACTTGATATGAGGATGCTTGACCCTATTTGTAGACATGTGAGACTTGATTGGGCCCTTTGAAACTTCATTTTCTTGATCAGAACCAAAACCCTAATCTTGACTGTTTAGGAGACCCTTACACTGTGCAACCCTTGGGGAATTTTGAAGCATGACTTGGCAATTTCTTGAAGAATATGGGAGGGAAAATTTTGGGGTACAACACATGGTAGTAGATGTCACCGCCATAGTTCCAAGGTATCGACTTCTCAGAAACATAGGGAGCAGGCCCTGGCATTGTCATCTTCAAAGGAACAGATTTCGTAGCTGGTGTAATCTTAACAGGCTTTTTGACGGCCTTGGAAAGATTGGCGTGAATGGTTATGATTGAGACATCTTCAGTATGAACTGGAACAACAGAAACTTTTTCGAACAAAATTTGTCGACTATCCATAAGGCCTTGGATGCCTTTCTTCAGTAGCGGACAATCAAATGGCAGAGAGTAACAACAGTAGCAGTCTTCTTTACATCCCGGGAAGATCCCGGCCCTCAACAGATTCAACTTAATGGTTAACAGTGGAGTAGTCAGATCACTGACATCAGCAACATACAAATCTTCTTCAATGGCATTGACATTTCGGCCGTGCTTCGGCATGGGTGCAGATATTACATTAGGCTTCTCTGGAGCGTCAAACTCTACCTCCTTAGCCTCTATCAGGTCTTGGATTTTATGCTTGAGTGCCCGGCAATCATTGGTGTCATGTCCAACACTGTCTGAATGGTAGGCGCGTTTAGCATTGGCATGATAATGCGGAGATGACGTATTCACATTCTTTGGTGCCTCCTTGATGGTGGCAAGATTCAACTTCAATAGATGGGGAAGCACTTGCGCTGGAGTCATATTAATACGGGTGAACTGTCGTTGCGTCCGTTCCACTCGTTGTTGGATTGGTCTGGACTGGTTATAGCGAGGCTGCTCACTCGGAGTGTTTTGAATCATTACGGCCCCCACAGTTGGCCGGCGCTCCGTCTTCCCTGCTCTTCTCTGAGAATATACCACAGCTGTTTCCTTCTTAAAAGGCTTCTTCTCAACACTTGCAGCAACACCCTTCTGAATCTTTCCTGACTTGATGCCGGCTTCTATTCTCTCGCCTGTTAAGATCAAATCGGTAAACCCCGTGGAAGAGTTACCAATTAGATGATTGAAAAAAGGCCCATATAGGGTCCCTAGAAACATATCAACGAGTTCGCGGTCGGTTAAAGGAGGTTGCACCCTGCCAGCCAAATCCCTCCATTTTTGTGCATATTCTTTGAATCCCTCGCTTGTTCCTAGTGACATACCCTGAAGTTGGGTACGCGTAGGAGCAAGGTCAGAATTATACTGGTATTGTTTATAGAAAGCGGTGGCCAAATCTTCCCAATTTCTGACACTGGTTCCTTCTAGCTGATAAAACCACTCCAACTGAGCTCTCGAAAGGCTGTCTTGAAAGAAATGAATCCAGAGATTTTTATCTGCCGTATAGGGTTGAATCTTTCTCACGTAGGACCTGAGATGCATTTTGGGGTAGGACAGCCCATCATACCTCACAAACACTGGCACTTTGAATTTTGGGGGAATCACAATCCCGGCCACCAAGCCCAAGTCTTCAAAATCCAAACCCGGTACTCTTTGTAGTTCCATGGCGGCCAATCTGTCTTCTAAACCCTTGTACTTATCATCAGCTGGAGGGTACTACTGGTCAGAATAATCTTCATCCTCTTCGACCTCCTCTTCTTCTGCATCAGACTCGGAAGGCACCGCAACTCCATCTCTTTTACTAGTCCCTTCATCAGAAGTAGGAGGAAATTCAAGCACTCTCCAAGCT
Organism: Vicia faba; assembly: GCA_948472305.1. NCBI lineage: Eukaryota > Viridiplantae > Streptophyta > Magnoliopsida > Fabales > Fabaceae > Vicia > Vicia faba. The sequence goes on along the minus strand of CATIWC010002043.1, from coordinate 85,473 downwards.
TCTCCGTCAAATCTTCTCCCCAAAGTAGCCACCCCAATCCTCTTTTTCTTCTTTTTTACTGGGTCCTTATTCCCCAACTGAGTCTTGATATCCTCCTGACCCTTAGCCAAGGTCATCAGGAGTTGCTGGAATTGTGCATTCTGAGCCTGTAGGTCTTTGACTGTTTGCTCGAGATCCATTCTACTAAAATAAACAGCAGACAAATAAGGAAACTTGGAGTGAGACCTGCTTATGCACATGATGAATGGTATGCTTATGTATGCAATGCATTCAAGGATTTAGAACATTCAAAATTGTTTTAGATAAAGAAGAATGCACGTCATATTAATAAGAAGAAAATTGTTAGTACATAAATGCCCCATGGGCCAAATATTACAAAATAAACTTCTTAAGGCAGAAAGACATTGCGCATCCTCTTTGGTGCGATGTAGGTGTTGAGGGCCTCTTGCTCGTGGAGTCGGCGGGTAAGCTCTAGAACCTTCTTCTCACTGGCGTAGAAGCTAGCTTCAAAAGTATTCCGTTCTTCCTTGAGCTGAATCCAACTTTTCTGCATTTCCTCCCACGATGTAGGCATGTCTGGATGTAGGATGGTGTAGGGAACCTCTCCTTCATTGACGGGCTCTTTAATCACTGGGAGTACATGAGGATAAGGCATCATTAGACTTTGGGCTCGGGCTCGTACCCACTTGAGATAGGGCTCAAGAGGGATGGAGTTCTTGCGTCCCAGAGTCTTGCTATCAACCTTGTTGAGTTTTCCCCAAGCTCTGATGAATCTTTGGCGAAGTCCTTGCGCATCGTTGTCGAAGTCAAAGACTAGGTTAGGAATCATCATGTCATGAGGGCCATCCCTCCGTGCATATCCAAATTGCCTCAAAGCTAGGCAAGGGTTGTAGGTGATACCTCCCCTGATTCCAAGTAAAGGAACATTAGGAAATTCTCCGCAACGATCGACAATGATGACATTTTCTCTGGACCGAGAACACCAATGCACATCAGAATGAGTAAGAGTCATCAACCGTTGGGACCACCTTGTACCTTGGTCATTCTTCAAGACAAATTGCGGAAGGTGCGAAATAAACCACCTTGCAAGGATAGGAGTACAGCACATGAGAACACCCCTCTTTCTCATTGTTCGTGTGTAAAATGAGTGAAGGATGTCCCCAAGCAATGTTGGTATTGGATTTCTGGACAAGAAGATTTTGACGGCGTTGACATCTACCAATTGGTCAGGATTTGGGAAAAAGACCAACCCATAGATAAGGAGTGCCACAATCTCTTCAAAGGCTTGTAGGTCCAATGAGTTTCAACATTCTTGTGCCTTCTCAAACAAGAATTTTGCTAAGAATCCTTTGACGCCGCTTCTGGTTTCCCAATGCCCCTTGATGTCGGATGGTTGTAGATGTAATGCTCGAGCAACATCTTCCGGCTTTGGTTCCTTCTCCGTACCGTTGAATGGTAGTTGATTAAGGATATGGATTCTTAGGAGTTGAGAAAACTCCTCCAAAGTGGGTACCAACTGATAATCAGGGAAAGTGAAGCAGTGGTGAAGAGGGTCAAAGAACTGGAATAGCACTTTCATCATGTCTTCTTCAATGTTGGTGTTGACTAGGCTGAGCAGTCTACCATGTCTCTCACTGAAGGATGAATTTTCCGGAATTCTTGAAGTGATCTCCTTGAGTTGAGGAGAGATTCTCACAAGGTTGACTTGAATGGTATTTCTGCGAGGAATTTCCATGACCTACAAAATAGGAACAAAGATGAAGATCCAAACCCTTGAAATGGTTAGTGAATGCATATGATGTTTTATGATGTTTATGATGTTTATGATGTATGCATAAAATATATGTACAAGCAAATCACACCAAACCCTAGTTTCAGGCTTGCATGAGGTTTCATAGGTAAGTACCCTCTTGAGTGTAGTTGGCTTAAAAACCTGTCCTATAAATAGTAACCGGGTTCTAAGGAGCTCAATATCACTGGATTGTTTTCATTGTTCATGGTTTTGGTTTAGCCACTTAACTAGCGACCAAAATATTCCAAGAAAACAACCCTCAATGAGTGTAGTATCGAGTATCTACCAACTTCAGACTGCACCAAAGCCGGTCATCTCACTACCCCTAATAAAAGGCCAAGATGGTTAAGTAAGGTTCTAGGTCATTAGTGCTTAGTGACATCACTCAACGGCCCCGTACTCTCCTTGATTGAACTCAAGGGTTACAGGTACTCACAAATATGTCGCACTAATATAGCTATTGCTTCGACCGTGTCGGTATACCCCGCACAGTTTCCATAACGTATTGCTATCTATGAATGTTTCCCAAAATCCGGGTGTAGGATTGCAAACCCAAACAATAGAGCCAAAGTATAAAGCAAACAAATCAAACAATTAGTCATGCAAGAGGGTGATCTCAGCCCTAAGGTTACTCCACTTTTAAATTTGTCCCCAGCAGAGTCGCCAGTTCTGTGATACGGTGGTAGAACTGACTAGGGTTTTGCGTTTGTTTTCGCAAATGTTTCGGTTGAGCAAGAGTCGCCACCGACTTTTTATTTTATCCTAAGGAAAGGTTTAAAAAGCACAGCAAAAACCTTTGAGATTTTTCTTGGGTTCGGGGAGTAGATTATAGAAAGGGAAGGTATTAGCACCCTTTCTATCCATGGTTATCCATGGGCTCTTAGGTACTTGCTTAGATCAACTTGCCTTGGTTTTCAATTGTTTGAAATGGTGCTTGATGTGTGGTTTTGAAAATGTTTTGAAAAGATGCCTTGTATAGGCTACCCTTGTAACAATTCTTTACTCGAATGTTTTACAAAAGGTGTTTTGTCTTTTGAAAAGATGTTTCAAGGTTTTTTGAAAGTTTGTTTTGAAAGTGTTTGTGAAGTATGGTTTGAAATTAGGCAAGTGTTTTCTTGGCAAATTGACAAGTACTTAAGAGTTATCTACCCTAAAGTTTTCTCAAAAGATTTTTGTTATGTTTTAAACCTTTTGACAATTTTGTTCCACCATTGCATTTGGTAGACAATCTTGTCTTAGGAGGTGAAAGGGACGAGCGCGGGTCATCGTTTAGACCATAATTGCAATAGTGTTAAATGTCTTTGGGCAATTTTCTTTAAAAGGGACTTGATCATTCATTTAGGCAACATTTTGAGGGACTATGATCATTTGATTGTTTGTTTTACCCAAAGAAATTCAACATGCAATATGGCCCAATTATTTGAAGGCAACAAAGTGGAATACCCTAGGGGTGCAAGTGTGAGATGTGTTGTCCATTTTCATGCGTGTTTATCTTGTATTAGGTCAAACTACTTTTTGTTCGTTTTATTCGCATGTAAACCCTAACTCTAGCATAGTATATTTAGAAAGCGATAAAGTGCGAAATTTAAATTCCTACACTATTACAACACAATAATATGGGGAGGGGGGGTACAATGTTTCAAATGGGGTATATTTAGATAAGAATTTAAACCTAACTATTACATCATTTTCTTTGAATATTTACAAGACAAATAATTGTATAATTAAATGGAAATTGAAATAAAAAATGCAAAATGTAAAAAGGATTTTTATGTGTATGAAAAAAAAAGAATATTATTTATGTGAAAATAAAAAAATAGAAATAAAAAGGTATTATTTTTGGAGTATTTTCAAATTTAGGGTAAAACCCTAATTTTTTTAATCAAAAGGGATATTAATTAATTAATTCATATAATATTTACTATTTACATACAAAAATAAAATAAAATATAGTATATTTATAAAAATGTCTTTTTAGTGTTAAATATTAATAAAAATAAAAATATATATATTTTTGATATTTTTACCCTAAATGTATTAATATATATATGTATATTTATATTATTTACAAGATAAGTATTATATTAATTAGTAATTTTTAATATTTAATAATAATAATAATAATAAAAAAAGTATTTTTCTATAAACTATTTTCAGAAAGTAGAATCAAAATAAAAGTGTGTAAAAGGTATTTCTAATATTTTAATATTTTAAACAAAACATATATATTTATTTATTTATGTTCAAACTAAGAGAAAAATCAACTAAATACCTAATAAATTCAAAAATGGTGAGAAAAAATATTTTTAAATTTTTAATATGCTCAGAAAAAATAAATGAGTTAATTAAAAAAAGAAAAAGTCAAAAAACATTAAAAATAAAGCAAATGGGCTCAGGGGGTTCAGAACAAGTTGTATGGTGCAAAAAGAAAACACAAAGCAAGCCCAGCCCAATGCAACCTTTCTTTAACCTCTGAACTATGTTATTCAAAAACGTGCGTCCTGTTCTCAATCTTCTAACTCCTGATTCCTGGCTTATTAATGAAAACTCATAACATAACAAATGTTCAGCATCAAGAGACGAATCCAACCATATGCAGAACTTGATCTAACTCTCTAAGATGAGGGAGAATTTCTTCTCCCCCAAATCCTAACCTAGATTTTCTGCCATTTTCAAACCTCAAATTCTCACAGCTCAAGCAAAAGAAATGAAAAGTAAAAACATGTACATGTTCAGTGGCATGAGTAGAACATTGTTTATTCATAAACTTAGAGCTAATGATGCTTAATAAGAGAGATAGAAGTTCACCAAAATACCTGTTCAGTTGAAGTTCTATCTGGCAATGAGGAAGCTTTCAGTGCAAGGTGATGATTGGAAAAGCTTCCTTGAGGTCCAGGGATGCTATTCCAATGTTTACTTTGTCTTGAAAGCTTTTGAATCGTGCTAGAGCACTTCACCTGCAAAACAAGAAACTGAAAATGGTGGAACTGGTTAGAGGGATTACAGGTCGTGTTTCAAGTCATGGTTAGCTTGCATAGATGCTAGGGAATGTATGTGAACTGGTTTGGGCAAGAGAGCTTGAGGGAAATGGAAGATGGCACTCAAACTGCAGGCCTGGCCCTGTTTTTGCAGTTTGAAGATGATTCTGAGATTGGGAGTGTATGAGAGGTGTTAGGGTCGTGCAATAGCTTGGTTGAGATTTCTTGAGTGTGTTTCACAAGTTCACTTAAGTGTTTTCAAGCTGATATGAGAGTTGTCCTAAGTTATGATGTGTTTCTTACACTTTAAGCAAGCAATGGTTACTTTGTGCCTCTAGCCTGTACAGGCCCTCATACTATGCTGCATAATCCCTCCTTGATCAGTGTGATTTACTCATAAACTTGTGCCGATTAGATATGGATTGTACTTCTTGGATTGCAAACTTGACATAAAGCTCTCCTTTTCAAAAATGGAAATAGTGCTTTTTCTAGTTAAGGGTTAATTCTCCCTGTAATGTCCAAATGCTTGAAATAACAACTTGGCACAATGGTTTTGCATTAAATTATTGAGTGTCAAAGGGTTTTAGGACCTGTAATGTAGCTTAAGCATGCTGAGATTGAAATGCATAGTGTTATGAACATGTACATGGCCAAGAACAAAAGTGACTTTTTCCCATTTTGCAAAATTCGATTCTCCCTAACCATGAGGTTGTTTGAGAAGTTCTTGGACATTTTGGAAAGCTTGGAATATGTACTACAATCCATCTTTGAAATGAAAATTGAAATTCCAAGTGGAAGTGTATGGAAAATGGCCTTGAAGTTGGGTAGAAAACCTTGTCAAAATAGGTCAAAAATTCACTAAGTTAAGAATGGCTTAGTGCCCTTATTCAAAAATTTATAACTTGAGATACAAGCCTCATTTGGGAAAACTTTGTGAATCAAAGTTGTAGATTATGAAACAAGCTACAACTTTCATGTTTTGACTTTTGTTTGAATCCAAATGGATCTTGGTGAAAAAGTAGGGCAAAGTTGGGAAAAAATTAGGGTTTTTTATAACTTAGAAAAATTCTAAGTTATGAAAAATTCTAATTTCTAACCCTAATTTGCATTTTGTGATTTCTTGGTGAACAAGTTTCATGATTTGGCATGTTTTGATGAAAAATGAATCTTGACTCTTGATTTTGACCAAAAAGTCAAAGTTTGACTTTTCAGTATACAGTCAAAATTGATCAATTGACTGGGGAATTCAACTGTCAATCTTGTGTACTTGGGATCTTTTGAGTTTGTTGAGCATGTAAAGATAATTCCATGGGGTCCTTGAGTCCATATATGAGCTTGGTTTGCCATTGGTTGGGTCAAACAGTCAAAAATTGCCTTTGTGCAGTCAAAACCCTAAAAATGACCATTTTGCCCTTTTGGTGATCTGATCAAATTTCTTGTGGAATTGTGATCCAAACTTGACCAAATGGTTCATGGAAGTTTGTAATGTTGATGTGGATCAATTTTCATGAGGTTTGACTGTCAATTGGCCACAGTTGACTTTTTCCTCAATACAGTTGATTTCTAGGTCAACTGTTCAATTGACTGGGCAAAACTTGGAATCAAGGCTTGAAACTTGATGTGGATAAACTTGGGAGTCCAATATGAAGCATGAAAGTCATCTTAGGCATTTTAGGTCAAAACATCTTGGTGCAAACACAAACCCTAATTTGGGTCAACAGTGCAAGGAGAAGTCTTGAGCAGATGAAATCCTAACTGGATCTTGGGCTTCAAAGGTTTTGTGATGAGAAATCTATGAGAAATGGGAGGGCAAATTTTGGGGTACAACAGAACCTTAGATGAAGAAGTCTATGTTAAACAAGCAGCTGATTTTGTGAAACATGACGAAGAAGGAAAGGTGTACAGGCTGCATAAAGCCCTGTATGGATTGAAATAAGCTCCAAGGACTTGGAATAAGAAAATTGATAGTTTCCTAAGGGAGAAGGAATTTGTAAAGTGCACAACTGAACATGGAGTATATGTAGGAAGAAGCAAGAGTGAATTGCTTATACTATGTCTCTATGTAGATGATTTATTGATAACAGGTAGCTGTAAAAGTGAGATCGAAGACTTCAAAGGTGATCTCAGCAAGGAATTCGAAATGTCTGATTTAGATGAGATTTCATATTTCCTTGGTATCGAATTCTACAAGAGAAGTAGAGGTTTGATGACACATCAAAGAAGATATGCATGAGAAATTCTTAAGAGGTTTGAGATGGAAGAATGCAACTCAAATTTGACACCTGCAGAACCAAGACTGCAACTGTCGAAAGATGCAGATGAAGATGATGTTGATTTAACCCAATACAAAAGACTTATTGGATCATTGAGATACATTTGTCATACAAGGTCTGACTTAGCATATAGTGTAGGTATGGTAAGTAGATTCATGCAGAAGTCAGAGGTATCACATCTAGCAGCAATGAAGAGGATACTAAGGTATCTCAAACAAACTTTCAATTATGGAATTTTGTTTCCTGCAGCTGATAAAGGAAAAGAATGCAAGTTAGTGGGATACACTGATTCGAGTTGGTGTAGTGATGCTGAAGATCGAAAGTCAACAGCAAGATATGTGTTTATGCTAGGTGGTGCACCAGTTGCTTGAAGTTCAAGAAAGGAACCAGTAATGGAATTATCATCATGCGAAGCAGAATACATAGTTGCTTCTCTTTGTGCATGTCAAGCAACATGGATGGTGAACTTGGTCGAAGAGATAACAGGGAAATATTATGGAGCAATTACCATGAAAATAGACAGCATGACAGCTATCAATCTGGCGAAGAACTCAATAGCACATGGTCGAAGTAAGCACATCGAAATGGGGTTCCATTATCTTCGAGAGCAAGTAGCAGATGGGAAGATGAATTTAGAACACTGCAGAACTGAGAATCAAATTACAGATATCATGACGAAAGGAGTGCAAGTCGAAGTATTCAGAAGACTAAGAGTCATGATGAATATAGATAGTTTAGACACAATGAATTAGGTGGTGTGTTAAATTATAATTCATAGTGTCGAAAAGATTAGATTTGTTTAGATTTAAATAGATTTGATTTAAGTCTAAAATAGATTAGATTTGATTTAGTAACATATATATTTTGGGCTTTGGGCTTAAGGTGCAAGTTCAGTTATAAATAGAGGGAGTAACCCCTATTTTTTGTAAGCAAGTCAAACAAGTCATTCACAGTATTTTGCAGTTGCAAAGTGAATAAAGAAAGTTTTCACAGTTTGTAAACAGAGAAAAACTCTGCAAAAATTATTTGTCTTGTCTTCTTTATTTGTTTGTCTCATAATTAAATTATTATTGTGGTAGAAATTCATCATAGAATTTGATGAATTTCCAACACCTATATGATTCATATGATTTTTTATTCAAGCTCCTCTCATTGAAGTATGGTTTTGTTACCCCAAAAAAATTGAGTTGAGAGGATATTCATAAAGGTCTTACAGATTCTCTAGATTCTCTTCGATGGAGAGACATAGTGTTTGTTTATGAGATTATAGAGTTAAATGGTCTTTGTTTTGCTAATAATCTTGCTATTAATGTTGGGGATACATAATTAGTTAAATTTTGACAAGACATTTGGGTTGGCAATGAACCTTTAGAAAATATCTTTCCTACCTTATTTGAAGTGGCTACTAGTAAAGAAGCACCAATTACAAACATAGAATCATGTGTAAATTCAACTTGGATGTGTAAATTTTGATGGGAAAAAATATTAGACAATAACTTATGTACTCGTGAAAGCGAACTAAAAGATATTTCATCCTCAATTGCTCTTCAGATAGAGAAAAATATAATTGGATTTGGATGCATGATAGCATTAATGGTTTTTTTTTTTGTAGTTTCTAATTACTCTATTTTGATAATATTGAGAATCATAACTGTCAATCGGAGAGTATGGACAAAGCTTTAAACCAACAATGTAAAGCCCAAGTCCGTCAAAAGTTTAACTATTAGGATAGAAGATTTTCCCTAGGGGATTACCAAATCGTGTAGCCCTATCTATCAGAGGTATAATACTGCATATTTCTGACTTGAACTGTGTGTCATGGGCTACCTAAAAATCGATTAACATATCTTTTTCCAATGCTAAAGAAGTATGGAAAAATATTCGCTCATGGTGAAATATTAATTGAGGTAGGCGTGATAATGATAAAGATCACTTCCTCAACTTCATCATTTTATTCAAATACAAGCACACCTAAGAAGATAACAATTCTAATTTGGTTAACTTTAATCTAGTGTAGATGGAATTCAATATTACTACGAAAAATATCTTTCATAAAACAATTTTTTATATTTATTAAAAGACATTTCACTATGGTCATAATTAAAATTCGCAGTGAAATATACCTTAAGTTATATGGTTCTAATCCAAGCCCCAACAATTTCAAATTTTATCCTCACAAAATAGGATTGTCCTTGTATATCACCAAGGTTCTTTTAGTCAACCGTAGTGTAAATGTCAATCATTTCATCACGGTTCATCTTATCAACTATGGTTAAAGGTGATATTTATTTATATATAAGCAAAGTTATCTCTCACTCAGTATATAACATATGTTTCTCTTAACATTCGTCTTATCAATCCTAACATATTTCACTCGTTTCTCTCAAAACAAAACCCTAAAATCTATGTCACCCATCTCACCTATGAAAACCTTCAGGTTCGTCTTCACCAAACTAATACAACTATTTCATCTTCTTCAAACCTATGGCTACCTTCAGGTTCGTATTCATTAAACTTATGCAGTGATTTTGTTTATGTTCATGTTTATCTATTATTGTTTAGTTTCCGTTTCTGCTTATTGTTTATGTTTCATACCCTAACATATAATGTGTAGATCTTATCTATAAGTGTTTTTTTTCAAACCCTAACATATAATGTTTTGACTTGTTTATTTTTCTGTTTATGTTTCTTCTTGTTTTTACTTGTAGGTATGGATAGATGGATGAAAAAATTAATGAGGATGAAGATAAAGTGAGCCCAACAAACTTGTGTTAGCGTTGCAAACTCGTGTTTGTTGCTCTCACTTCATCTTCATCCTCTTTTCCTTTCATTTTGTATTTCATTATGGTACAAGTACGTTCTATGTTGTTTAAGGTTTGTTGTTGATAAATGTTGTTGTTAATATTTGTTTTAGGTGAGTTTATTATATCTTATGTGGTTTGCTTGTTTTTCCAACACCTTACTGAATATATAACTTTTTGCATTGAATTAGAAAATTATTATATGATTGATAAATTTATATTTGAAAACAAGTTACATGTTCCACTCTAGACAATAATACTTCAGTCCATTATCTGCATTTTTCTCTTTAATAGTGAGAACTTAGTTTAACACTTCTTATTTTTCAACCTTCGCTTTCTTAACCTCGAATTTAGTCTGCAATATAAATAATATGTTGGAAAATATATGAGATGTGAAGGAAGGGGTATTGAAGAACTAGGAGCATTAAAACAAGTTCTACCAATTAAAAAGCAAAATATGGATATGGAGCTGAAGAATTCTTGTCTAGCATTGAACGTGTAATTTTTTATTCTAATATAACTTAATTTGTCATATTATAATGTTCTAGATCAGACTGAAAGGTTATATGTTTAGTAAGAATTGGTGAAATAAATATTGCATATAATTTATAATAAATTTAGTGTATATACCGCAACGGTTGTTTAGAACAGACGTTGTTAAAAGTTTTTCTTTAAATTATATCACAAGGTTATTTGGAATAACTGTTATGGTAGATAGAGAGGTACTTGACATATAGTCACGGTCTCACTCCCGTGTTAGAAAGCATCATACGTACAACCACCCATTACCTCTTAATGGTTGGTCATCTATTGTGGTTTCCTTTTTCCAACCGTTATAGTAATACTTTTTTCGTAGTAGTGCGAAGAATGTAAATATTTTTTAAGGTGAGAAAATAGACATCCATAGAACAATTGAGGCCATAAAATAAACATTGTGAACATGTTTTTTAAGTAATATGTCGCCATTGTAATCTTAGTATTGAGACTTGGATAATTGATCTAATTTATTGCATCAATAGTTAAGATTAGCGGATTTCCAGTATTATCCAAACAAGCATAAGGGTCTAATCATTTTTTATTTATTTTGATGTGTTTATCCCATCTATTTTTTGTGGCATTATACTTCAGTTTATCTAAGGAGATTTGTACTGTTATGACAATGTAAATTCTTATCGGACTGAGATTTTTGTTGAATGTGTGTGTCAATTTACTGGGTGCCTCTGTTTCCAGGATGCCAATAGGAAGGGTAGGTTTTTGTATGATTGAAGGTTGTATTTTGCATGTGTTTCAAGTTTTCTATTTGGTCAAAAAGGTCATCAGATTCAGTTTGTTATAGCTATTTGATATACTTATAGCAGATTCTTATTTTGTTCCAAAATCAAGTATGTTTATTGTTTGTGTTTATCATCATTACTCTGATGCAAGCTTTGAAATCAATTATAGGCAATACATGATAACACGTGAATGCTTGCGTCATTGTTGAAATGCCCCTGCTTTGAATGGTTTCCCTATCTTTTTAATTTAGTTCTATATATTTCTGCTATGGTTGCATTGTTATCCTATTTCAGGTATAATATAGGTTAAAAAAATTTATTATGTGGAGTTGTTGATGTTGTTTCAAGTGGCTATAAAGAAGTAATCCTTCAATATAAATTTTCCAAGGAAGGTAGAGATTTAGGTGGTTGTTGCTAAATATCTATGGGACTATTTAAGCATGCTTTTTATTGATTGAGTAACTAGTTTTTTATAAGGTTTCCCTTATCCATTTGTATTGTTTGTTTATTTGTGTCTAGCCATTTATTTTCACGTTGAAACAAACATGCTTGTGGTTATATTTTTAGATGGATTGTCTATTTAGGAGAGTAATGTTGGTTTGTTATTAGGTTTTGAGGTTATTAAATGTTTTTTGTTTTTGTTTTTCAATTTGTCTAACTTTCGAGCATATGACTGTGAGAGTCCTCTACAACCCTTCATAGAAGGTGGGTAGTAGTTTCTCTTTGTGATGTCGGGCTCATACTTTTCTCTCATTGTAATGGGTTGGAGTAACCATTGTATTCCCTATAAAAAATTATCAACAATTTATTTACATTAGTGTATCATGATAAATATGAACCTTGAACCAACAGCTCACACCCATTTAGTCCAACTAGTAAATATCAATTGCACTAGTCCGCCCACCCAATTTTATAGTTAATTAAAGGGGAGATAAATAGCTACCAAAGTACCTTATAGGAAAATTTATTGGGTATTGTACAGATATGAATATTCCATTTATTTAGAGTCGTCAAAATGAATTATTTGATCATAAACAAGTCGGCACTAATAAACCTCGGGTTTTTTAGTGTCAGCCAAAAATGTTTTGTAATAATATGGGCTTAAAATATAGGTAATATTTTTTTTCCAAAACCCTATGAAAATTTAAAAATGTCTCTTCATCGAGTTCAAAATTTATCTTTCGAGTACACCATGAAGTTTTTCACAATAATTTTCTAAAAAATCCATTTCCTACATATATACATGTGGTATTTGTAGTAGGTAATAGTAGTTCAAAATGGAACAAGGCGCATCCAGAAGTTACTTCCATATATCGGGATTTTCTCTAGAATTTCCCATCGTGTTTTATGTAGGCAATAGTATCAGAAGTTCAAAATCGAACAACGTGCATCCAAAAGTAAAATTCCATACATATGGATTTCCTACGAATTTTACTTCAAAATTTCCTACAGGGTTTTTTCCGTGAATTTTTTTTCAAAATACATGAAAATTACCATTTGATGGGGTTAATGTTGTCCATTTTTCCTTTAACTCTAATAAGAATTGTTCATGTTGATGCATAGTTAACATTGTAGTTTTGATTATGACAATTGTCTAGTATGTTAATGATAATCGTCAACAATATAGATGACATCTGCCAATATGCTTTGAGTATGATGACTTTATCCAATGGTTCCTAATAATGGCATCTAATCAAAGAAGAAATGTATCAACCTTCACTATTCAAAATATCAAGTTCAATGTTATACATTAGTGAATCAAGCAAAAGAACTTGAAGACTTGAAGCTATGATCTTTAAGCTTGAAGAATTGAAGTTGTGAAAGTGTGAAAGCTTGTCTAGTCTTTCACTTAGGGTTTTTCCTAGTCTTGATCATTTTACCGTAAAAGGAACAAGAGCAAGTCTAGAAGTACTAAGGAAAAGCACACACACAAAATGCTTTTCAAACCTCTTTTCTTATTTGATAAAATTTCTCAAATGCTTTATGAGCATGCTCTTAATTGGTTAGAAGCTTGACTAATCAACTAGGAAGATATTTTACAATGTTTAATTGATTAAGGGCTTCCTCTAATTGATTAAACATATTTGTAATTCCTCTTAATCAATTAGGTGACGTTGAAACTCAAACTATGGTAATTTTTGTTGGTAAATCAATTAGCACCTAGGGTTAATCAATTAAATGAATAAAAAATTTCATAGATAGTTTCCTTTTTAAGCCATATTTTCCCTTATATAAAGGAGGTTTCTCCTCATTTTACTACACACTGGTTTTTATGAATTAACCTTTCTACTATTCTTTCAACTCTTTTTCATTCTAAAACTCTCTTTTTTCACTAGAGTTGCCTTAGTCCCAAAAGAGCAAAAAGTTTCTTCTGAGAGTTGTGTTGTGCTAAAATTTATTTTATTCATGATTGTCATTCTATTTTGTAAATGATTTGTAAAATATTTGAAGGTTGCAAGGTGAATAAATATTTTTTTTAAAACCATTGGATTGAAAAAAATTACCATATAGATCATGTATACACATTTTGAGATTAATGTATAATCATTTCCTATGTCATCAAATTGCGTTAAAATTACTTTTTTATGTTAATATTCGTGTATCATGATGAAATAGGAAATGACCATAGATTAATATTAAAATTTATAGGTATGAGCTATATGATAATTGGTATCTAGAGCCCGGGTTCGATTCACAAGGAAACATGAGTGTACGTAAGGCGTGTTCGTTTTTCTTGAATTTGTGTTGAATTCACGATCAGAATCATAACAGAATTGCATTTATTATTTTGCGGGATCGAGAAACATGGTGTTTGGTGAGATCTTAGATTTGTTTAAGTTTTAGTGCACAAGAACAAAGATGAACGGAAGAAATGGCTTGAATATGAAGCTTCTAGTGTTTGATGAAAAGAATTAGAATCAATTAATGATTCAAATGCGTGTGTTGTTAGATGCTCAAGACGTTCTTGATCTCTTCGCCGAAGGTTACGTTCCTGTTGCAGCATATGCGACATAGTAACAGAGAAAATGCAAAGAGATAGAGGAAGAAATATCTGAAAGCGTTGTTCTAAATCCATTAGTGTGTGGATGTGAATGTGTTTGAGAAGTCGCTGATTCAACGATGGTGAAGGTTGTGTGGGATATATTGACATGGTGTTACAGTGATAATGTGTCATTGAAGAAGGTTAAGCTTCAGTCTCTACGTAAGCAGTACGAAAATCTCGTCTCGAAGAACAATGAGAAGGTACCTGATTACATCTCTAGAGTAATTTTGATGACAAATAAGATGAAATCTTGTGGAGAAACTCTTTCTGAACAAGTAATCATTGAGAATGTATTGAGATCTTTTACTCCTTAATTTGATTACATTGTTGAAGAAATTGAACATTCTAAGAATCTGAGCCCCATGAGAATTGAAGAGATGTAAAGTAGTTTTGAGGCACAAAAGTTGTGTCTGAATGAGAGGAACTCTGAAAGAGAGTCTGAGTAGGCTTCGAAATATTATTTTGTCGAGAAGGATCAAAAGGATTTTTGGTCAGAGACCAAGAGTAGACATGGTGGTTCTCAGAATTCAGAAGCTTCCAACTTTGATGGGAAGAAACATCAGAAGGGAAAGGAGAAGCTTGACAAGAGAAAGGTTCAATGCTACTGTTGTAATATGTTTGATCAATTTGCTAAGGACTATTGGTCAAATAAGGAAAGGAAGTCATAAGAAGCAAACATAGTCAGAGGAGATTCTGATGATGAACATGTGTTATTGATGGCTTCTGAATCAGATGGTAGATATTTGGTATACTTGTGGTATATATACATTGTCTGCTCAAATCATCTAACTAGAAACAAACAGTGGTTGATTGATTTTGACTCTAGAAAGAGGATAAAGATCATATGTGTTGATGATAAGTACATCAATGTTAAAGGTATGGGAAATGTCAAAGTCAAAGTGAAGAATGGTAAAACTATTATGATCAAGGATGTTTGATATATTCCTGGTATGAAGAGCAATTTGATGAGTGTAGGTCAGCTCATTGAGAAAGGTTTCTTAGTTATTATGAAGAATAATCTCTTGAAGTAGTATGACTGCAATTAGAAGCTGATTATGCAATCTGAGCAAGGAAGTAACAGAATATTCAAGGTGAATATGGAGACAGCTGAAACTAAATGCCTTAGCGCAGAAGGTGCTGAAGGTGATAGTGAGTTGTGGCACAAGAGATTGGGGCATCCGAACTTCAGATGCTTAGGGCATATGAGTTTAAAGAAGCTAGTACATGACATTCCTAAGATTGTGAAGTCTGAGAAGTCCTGTGAGATATGTATGAAAGTCAAGCAACCCTGATTTCCATTTGTGTCAGAAATAGCCCCAAGAGCAAATCATGCTTTAAGAGTAGTGCATTCTGATGTATGTGGACCATTTCCAGTACCTTCACTTGGAGGAAACAAGTAATATATATCCTTTGTGGATGATTTCACAAGAATGACATGGGTAGCACTCATCAAGTTTAAGTATGAGGTGTTTACTGAGTTCTAGAAGTTCAGGGTAAAGTATGAGAAATAGAGTGGTTAGAAGTTGAAAGTTCTTAGAACTGACAGTGGATGTGAGTATATACAGAGTTCAAGAAGTTCTATGGGGAGAACAGAATTGAGCATGAGGTTACTGCTCCATACACTCCTCAGCATAATGGTCTTGCTGAAATAAGAAACCGGACTTTGCTTGATATGACAAGGAGGGTGTTGAAAGAGAATAAGTTGCCTCACACCTTGTGGGGAGAAGTTGTTGCCACTTCAGCACGTGTGTTAAACATGTGTCCAACGAAGAAGATAAAGGAAATTGTTCCTTTTGAGAAGAGGATTGGAAATAAGCAAAGGGTGAGTCATTTCAGGGTATTTGGTCCAGTTTGTTACAAACATGTTCTAGGTGCTACTACAAAGAAGTTGGATGATAGAAGAAAAGTAATATTGTTGATTGGGTACCTCAGTATAGGTGCGTACAAGCTTTATTGTCTAGTCACTAATAAAGTTGAAGTCAACAGAGACATCTTTATGAAAGAATCATAAGTTTGGGATTGGAGTAAGTCTTAATCTAATTTTGGTGCAGTGTTAACACCTGAGTTAACTTCTGAAGATACTTCTGAACCTGAAGGAGGTTCTGAAGATGAGTCAGAGTCAAAAGATGACTCTAAAGCTGAAGTCGAGTTAGAACATGAAGGAGACTCTAAAGATGATTCAGAATCTGAAGGTGGTTCTAATGGTGAAGCTGGTTCTGATCCAGATTCTGACTCTGGTGGTAATCCAACCTCTAAGGGGGGTCATGTTTCTGAAGGTGGAACTTTTGAAGGTAGAACTTCTAAAGGTGGTCCAACTTCTGGAGAAAGAGCAACATCTGATATTGTTTCATAATTTTAAGATTCTGAACAAGTTCAAAGGCCACAAAGAATCAGTCAAATACCAAGGAGATCTGTAGAGTTTAAGATGTTACAAGATACTAAGATAGACTATGAAGGAGAAGTCCTTTAGTGTGCCATATTAGTAGACTCTGAAACAGTGAGTACTGAAGAAGCTCTCAAGAAGAAAGTGTTGGTGAAATCCATGAAAGACGAACTTGATGCTATAGAAAGAAACAAGACTTGGAAGTTGACTGAGCTTCCAAAGGAGAAGAAAGCCATCAGTGTCATATGGGTTTTCAAGATAAAGCTTAAGCTAGATGGATCAATTGGAAAACACAAAGCAAGGTTAGTAGCTAAAGGATTTTTATAGCAATCTGAACTAGATTACTTTGAGGTGTTTGAGCATGTTGCTAGGCATGAAACAATTACATTGCTATAACTACTAATAGAAATTGGCCTTTGATGCATCTGGATGTGAAATCTGCATTTATGAATGGTCCATTACAAGAATAGGTATATGTGTCAAAACCTCTTGGATTTGTGAAAAATAATCGAGAAGGTATGGTGTAAAGTTACATAAACTGTTGTATGAACTGAAACAAGTCCCTAGAGCTTGGAATCTAAAGATTGATTCAGTTTTCAAGCTACAATGGTTCATAAAGTGTGAGATGGAGTATGGCGTTTATGTTCAGCATACTTCTAAAAGCAATATGATTCAGGTGTGTCTATATATTGATGACATATTGCTAACATGAAGCTATTTTGATGAGATAGTTAAGTCCATGTACTGATGAGTTAGTTTGGGATGACTAATCTGGGAAATATGGTATTTTTCTAGAGATGGAGATTCTGTAATTTTGCATCAGCTGAAGTATAAACTTAAGCTTCTGAAGAGATTTGAGTTAACAAATTGAAAGATTGCAATCACACCTACTAAGACTAATCACAAGTTGGGTTCTGATGTTGATGTAGATGTGTGATCGGTGGGAATGCGAACTGACTGTTTTGGAATGATGGTTCGCGTTTGCGTTTGTTTTCGCAAAATGTCGCGGTAAGCAAGAGTCGCCACCGTCTTTTATTTTATCCAACAAGGAAAGGACAAAAGCACAGAAAAATTCCTTTTTGAGATATTTCTCGGGTTCGGGGGGTAGATTATAGAAAGGGAAGGTGTTAGAACCCTTTCTATCTGTGGTTATCCACGGGCTCTTAGGTACTTGCTCATTATGTTTTCAAAAGTTTGCTTTTCTTTGTGTTTGTGGGTTTGAAAGAAGTTTTTGTTTTGAAAAGGGGTGTAAGTGCGAAATGTTTTGTTTTGTTTTTAAAAGGAGCAAGTACTTAAGAACATCTACCTACTCAAAAAGGAATTAAACTGTACAAGTGTCCTTTAGACAATGCCATCCCACTATTGAGAAGTAGGTAGCATCGTTGTTGGAGTTTTCGGGTCAATTTGATTAAGGGACGTGTGGTCACTAAAGCAATGGTAGGACGCCTTAGCGGTAACCCTAATGTCTTAGATCATTTTATTCGAGGCAACCGTTTCGAGGCAACTTATGATCTTTGGACAAGAGGGCGACCTCTAAAACTTCCTATACTCAAAGACCACGTTCGAGGAAACCAAGTGAGGTGTACCCTAAGAGTGGCATGTGCGAATGTGTTATTTTTCAGTTATATTATCTTTGTACATGTTATGGTGAGCTACTGTTGATTTTAAGTTAAAATTGATCTTGTCATGCATAGCCTATTATTCAAACATCTAACAGTTAATGGTTGCGGAATATAAATTGCGGAAAATAAATCTAAGCTATTACAAGGCGTCGGGTATTTACATCGCCAAAAACAAACCCTTGAAAATTTAATTGCGAAAAGTAAATAAAAGCGATAAATAAATAAATAAAGTCCTAAGTTAAAAATTATTACATCCTCGAAGCAGTTACAAAATATAGATCAAAGATAATTTGCGCGCGAGAAAATTAAATCGAAGCGTCCTAGGGTTTTGACCCTTTTTTCATTAAAAAAAGCATATTTTTGTTATTTTTGATTTAAGAATTAAGTCTAAACTAATAATTAATTAATTAATTAAAAGAGAATATTTTTGAGTCTTTTATTTTAATTAAGGAAATAAAGATGGTTAAGAAATATTAAAAAAAAACCTAATTCTATATTGATTTTAATTTATTGCAAAATATATTATCATTAAACCTAATTAAACTAAATAAATTAATTAATGGTTTATTTACAAAAATAAATAATAAAATTAATGATGAAAATAATATTTTTTATGATTTCTGATTTTTATGAAAAAGGTTATTTTGTTAATTAATTAGTTTTTAATAATAATAATAAAAAAGCAATAAAAAATAATGAAAAAAAATAAAAATATAAGCAAACTTTGGGGGGTGTTGGGCTTGAATTGGGAGTATGATCAACATAATTCCAGGCCCAGAACGTTGGCCCTTGTTGACTTTTCCAGTCTCCTATGCATGCATTGACTTGGATCCATAGTGGATCAATGATGTTGGCCTTTGGATCCAGCTTGAAGCCACTTGGCACATTGAGATCTGAGGACATATGGTAGTCCACGCTTGGGATGCTGTGCCTGAATATATGAAGAAAAAATATAACAAGGTTTTGGGGGACCTGGGATTCGAACCCAGGTCCCATTGGACAATTCAACCAGCAGGCTACCAACTGATCCATGATGTTAACCTGTTAGTGGAATAAGACACAAATAATATAAAACAAAACAACAATTATGCCTGCCAAAAAATAAAAAATGCGCTAATATTTCAAATGGCCCAATCACGTTAAGACACATCTTCATCTTCTTCACAAAAACCTGGTTCGATTACCTGCGGATTTTTATCCGCAGAAAGATTCATAGGATCTCTCCAAAATCCTCCCTAGGCTATGTAAATGCAAACTAAGGTCATCAACATGTTCGTCTTGCTTTCCTGAACACGAATATAGCCATGAATCATCTTGATTTTGCCTGTACACAAAACGGCCAAAAACAAGAAGAAGAACCCTAGGTTCTGGATACATGATTAGAAGCCACGAAAAAAAATCAAACAATGCAGAATGCTTGGAAATTATGCAAGGATCACAAATATATCAATATTTTGGCAAGAAAACGCAAGAATCCAAGGTTACAAACTCGTGCACAGGGCTATGTTCAGGATGACTTACAGCGCGTTATAGACGATGAAAATGCTTGGTTTTGATCCCTACAGCTTCACAGGATATCAGGCAAGGGCGCTACGTTTTGCTTTTGGTCTGGATTCGCCTCTAAACCAAAATTCGATCACCACTTTTCAAGGCTTTTTTGCAAAGTTGCTCTGGCCGTTTCCATAGAGTTTTGTGCGTGTCTTAGGTTTGTGTGGCTTGTGTGCATATAATGGAATGATTCTAGGTCAAACTATGGGCCAATATCCATGTGCATTGAAGAATTAGGATTTGATCTTGATCACTATAACCATGTTTCCAAATATAGGCCAAATCTGATTTTTTTTTTATGCTTGAATGAGCCATGATGCGATTTGATTGAGTGAATAATGATAATTGCAAGTTGTACAAATCACAAAGATCCCTTTACATCAATTTTTAGATTTTATTTGATTTAATATTGATTTAAAATGAATTAAATAGATAAAAATAAAATAAAATAGAAAAATAAATGAATGGTCATGAAATTAAGTATGGGACACGTGTGTGGTGTTACAAGACCATATCAAGTGGAAAAAAGTGGGGCCTTTTGTCAAAAATTGGAGTTTTGAGGATAGTTGACTTTTGGCAATTTTGGAAAAATGCCCAACTTCAACAATGCATAACTTCTTCAATTTTGAACTTTTGGAGGTGTTCTTTGACTTTTTAGAAACATTGAGATGTAATATAATCAACCCTTTTGGTATAACTTCATTTTTATGTTCCATGCTCAAGTTATAAGCTTTGGAAAAAAAGGTGTTTTTGTTGACTTTCAAAAATTACCTATAATGTCCAAATTTGTAACTTTTTATGAGAGCATTTATTGATCTTGGGGTGTGAAGATGGATTGTAGGAAATTGCATCCTATTCAAAATGAGATTTGTATGGGTCATTTCTCATAAAGTATGAGAAAGTTATGCTTGGTCAAAGTTGAGTTGACTTTTCCTACAAAACCCTAATTTAGCAACTTTTGAATCTTGATGAATTTTGAGCAATCCTTGATGAATCATGATCAACCCTTGATAAAATGATGAATTAACCTTCAAAATGATAATTTTGACAAAAAATCTTGAGGTTTGACTGTATTTGGGACACAGTTGACTTTTGACCTAGCACAGTCGATTTTTGGGCCTCTTGAGCAATTGACTGACCAAACTTTCTCTGCAAGGCTTGAAATTTGACATGAGTGAACTTAATAACATATTAGGACATTTTGGAGCACTTGAGGTCATTTGGATGTGAGGACCTTGATGCAACACAAAACCCTGATTTTGACTTGACTGCCTTAGGAGGTGATTTGACTGTTCAACCCTTGAGCCATCTTGAGCAATTTGAAGATCAATCTTGGCAAATCTTGAGGAATATGGGAGGGAAAATTTTGGGGTACAACAGTTTCCCCTGTTCAATTTTCTTAAACCTGAGGATATAGATTGGCTTTCGAGCCTTTCGTGATCCGAAGGTGGAAGATAATTGAACACTAGAGTGCCCAAAAATTTGGACTCGCATGGTGTAGTATCATCATTGTGATGTCGGGAATGGGCTTACAGATGCCATTTGGAGATTGTTGATAGGAGGATGGGCTTATAGATGCCATCTGCAGGAGTGTCGATCGCATAAGAGATTCCTTAGCGAGAACTTGCATACTTGTTGTTGTAGAAGATTCCACTGGGGAAGTCTAACTTTTGTTGAGATTTAGGAACTTGCCTGTACTTCAACAGAGAGAATGCCTCGGCTGAGTATTAAGAACCTGTCCATAATTCAACTGGGGGGTAATCTTCATCAAGATCTAGGAACTGTCTCGTGCTCAACGTAGTATACCGCTGAGGTTATGGAACTTGTCCACACTATGACGGAGGAAAACATCAAGATATAGGAGCTGACTCGTGCTCACCGGGAGTATACCGTTGAGGTTATAGTACTCGTCCACACTGTGACGTAGGGAAGCATCTTCATCAAGATCTAGGAACTGTCTCGTGCTCACCGGGAGTATACAGTTAAGGTTATAGAACTCGTCCACACCATGACGGAGGAAAACATCAAGATCTAGGAGCTGACTCGTGCTCACCGGGAGTATACCGTTGAGGTTATAGTACTCTTCCACACTATGACGTAGGGAAGCATCTTCATCAAGATCTAGGAACTGTCTTGTGCCCACCGGGAGTATACCGTTGAGGTTATAGAACTTGCCCACACTATGACGGAGGAAAACATCAAGATCTAGGAACTGACTCGTGCTCACCGGGAGTATACCGTTGAGGTTATAGTACTCGTCCACACTGTGACATAGGGAAGCATCTTCATCAAGATCTAGGAACTGTCTCGTGCTCACCGGGAGTGTACCGTTGAGGTTATAAAACTTGTCCACACTATGACGGAGGAAAACATCAAGATCTAGGAACTGACTCGTTCTCAGCGGGAGTATACCGTTGAGGTTATAGTACTCGTCCACACTATGACGTAGGGAAGCATCTTCATCAAGATCTAGGAACTGTCTCGTGCCCACCGGGAGTATACCGTTGAGGTTATAGAACTTGTCCACACTATGACGTAGGGAAGCATCTTCATCAAGATCTAGGAACTGTCTCGTGCCCACCGGGAGTATACCGTTGAGGTTATAAAACTTGTCCACACTATGACGGAGGAAAACATCAAGATCTAGGAACTGACTCGTGCTCACCGAGAGTATACCGTTGAAGTTATAGTACTCGTCCACACTGTGACATAGGGAAGCATCTTCATCAAGATCTAGGAACTGTCTCGTGCTCAATGGAGTATACCGTTGAGGTTATAGTACTCGTCCACATTATGACGTAGGGAAACATCTTCATCAAGATCTAGGAACTGTCTCATGCTCAATGGAGTATACCGCTGAGGTTATAGAACTCGTCGACACTATGATGGAGGAAAACATCAAGATCTAGGAACTGACTCGTGCTCACCGGGAGTATACCGTTGAGGTTATAGTACTCGTCCATACTATGACGTAGAGAAACTGTCGAGATTGAGAACCTTATCTGAAATTCAACCGAGGATAACTCAATTGAGATTTAAGAACTGGTCAGATCTTTGACTAAGCTGAGAACTTTAACTGTATCTTTCCTGAAAGGTAAAGGTCAGTCATATGCAATGCATGATATGGATCAGGCAATGATGTTCTCAAAATAAATGAGATTGTATTTGTATGATGCGTATATGCACGTATTATGATGTATGAAAATGTGATGTTTTAGCTGGGGGGAAATAAATCCCGGAGCTGCTGGAGAATAGAGTAGAGTTCTTCGTTTCCGCTGGGGATGATGGACGAAGATGATTGTGAGAATAAGCCCGCAGGAGAGAAGAACTCCGTTGGGGAATAAACCGATGAAGGAATTACTCCGAGGGGAATTACTCTGTGGGGAATAGATGTTTTGTTGGGGATTTTAACGATAAACTCCGCTGGGGGATTCCGTTGATAAGCTCTATTGGGGATTTTGATGATGAACTCCGCTGGGGATAGAAAGAACTTCACTGGGGACGATCTTTCAGTCGCAACTTGCTAAGGATAACCCAGTTAGACTCTTGTGAGGATAACCTTCTGAACTTGGCTGGGGAGATTTACTTGTGCTCTGCAGGGGATAAGCTTCTAGAATCTACTGGGTAAGATGATTCAACTCTGGCGGGGAAGCCTTTTTTAGACTGCATTGGGGAAACGGCTCCACTAGGGGTATCTTGTATTCCGCCGGGGACATTCTTATACTCTGTTGAAGAATATTAAGACTGACGGAGATGCTCTTATACTTGCTGGGGAATATTTTTATACTCCGCTGGGGAAGATTAAGATCTTCTGGGGATACCAAGCCTTTTTAGGGCTGATGGTAGACCAACTCTAATTGGGGAGAGCGTTGCTGATTCGTCCATAGTTCCAAGTCTCAGCTGAGAGAGCTATCATTATTGTCTTACTCTGCGGGGAGTGAAAGTATCTTAGCCATATTCTTCAGCTGAATATATACCTTGGTACCTGGTGGACAGAGCAACTTGTACAGTTCGGACAATTCTTATTTGCCCCTGTTTTTTGAGGGAGAAGGTGCCGAGGCCCTGTGGATCGAGTATTATCCCCACCTATGAGGTGCTTGGTATCTTTCAGCCAAAATGACAAGTCTTCTTCTGGTAGGCCAGTGACGAGATGACGAGACATAGTCGTACGCTTTGATCCCTAATTTTTGCCTGGACCGCCCTTTCGGGTTTTCAGTCCACCAGGATACCCTTTTTTGCCCAAGCCGCCTTTTCAGGTTTTCGACTTGCCGGGTGTACAAATTTTTCATTTTTATCCCTAATTTTTTCCCGAACCCTTTTGGTTCGCCGGGAAGCCCTTATTTTTGCCTAGGCCAGTCGACCTAGAGGGTCTTTGATTATGCGTAGTATTTTCTGATTATGTCCATGCTCTCAGGATGTAGGGAGGTGTCACTGTCAGTAGTGTTGTGTTGCCATACTACCAGAAGATCTTCGTTTGATCATGCAAGATTCGTTGCTGGAATTCATGTCCAATGCCCCAATTGATTCAGATGGAGATTTGCCCCTGGCTATTTGGCATTTTGAGAGATTCCTTGAATCTTGACTTGACTGCCCCAGATGATGGACAATGATCATGCCGTGCCCCTTGGTTGGAAGTGTTTTTTCCACTTGAGGTGATCCTTTTATTGAGAAGGTTTTTTGTTCCCTAGATATTCGTCGTGCGAATTTCTCTACTGTTTGAACAAATAGTCATATGCAAACAAAGTTATTTTAAGAATGCAAAGCTTATGTCTGTCTTGAAGTTTTTTTTTAAAAATGCATTTTTTCAGTAAGATAGGAAAATTTTGTAAAATGTGATGTTCTCAAAATAAACAGCAAGCCCTACAGGAGTCAGGATACCTTTTGTAACAGTATGCTTTTGAACTAACCCATGCTTCAGCTAGGACTTTTTAAGGGTTATAACGTGGCCTGGTTCACGGTTTAAGAAACAAAGGATAAAGGCTCAAATTTTATTTGTACCCACCCATTCTTCGTGATGTTCTTTGATCCTAAACTCAACCAATCGTGCATTAGATCCCGTTTGAGTCTTTGCTCTGATATTCCAGTGATGGTTCGAATACTGACAGTTTATTTTGAATAGGCAGTCATTTTTATGAGAGTTTGTAGGACCTCTTTCTTTTTGATTTCGTTATCCCTGTCTTTTTGCCTGAACTGTTTCTTTTGTGATTACAGTCAGCGGGATGCCCCAGTTTTTTTTGTAAGTCTCCTTCATAGGTTTTGACTTAGTGGGCTTTTATTTCGAAAGATAATGACTGTCTATCCTTATGATTATACGGAACCATCACCGTCTTTTGTTTCAGAAGGATTTCTTTGATGCCATTTATTGTGCACCTGGATTAAACTGAGAAAACTACCCTGCCCCAGGTTATAATTAAGGGTTTTAATTCGTGAAAAGAAAAAATTCCAACTTCTTTGGCTCAAAGGGGTTGACGAGGGATTATCTTCCTTATAACTCCACTGTTTAGGATTTGAAACAATGCTTGTACATCGTCAGCGGGGTCTGTTCAAAAGCATATTGTAGAGATTTTGATATCATTTTCGTCATCCTCCCTTAAAAGGCTTAGAATTTTTTAATCGAGAGTTGATCATCACAAAAAATGAAAGCAATTTGAATATAGTGAATACGAATGGATTGATTCAAGACAAACATATGTAATGCATTGATAAAGTAATAAAGTTTGACATGAATAAATGTTCGAACAATTAAAAGAAAATTACACGTCGAAAATTCTAATGAACAAAAAGTCTTCTCTTGTCGGAACTTGTCACTTCAAATGGTGAGCCTTGGAGGGATGGTAGAAGAACTTAGCCTGACCATCTTGTGTGAATTCCAATGCTCCTTCATCAATCAGGTTTTGAATTTTGTACTTCAACTTCCAACAGTCGTTAGTATCGTGCCCCGGGCTATTGGAGTGATATGCACACCTTGCATCAGGGTTGTACCTTGGGGAGGCTATGTTGGGATTCTTAGGAGGGTCCCTTAACGTCACCAGATTCAATCTCAACAGGTGTTGTAAAGCTTGAGACAGCGACATGTTGAGCTTGGTAAATTGCCTCCTGGGCATATTTGGCTTACTCTTATCAAACCATTGTTCTTGGCAAGGTCGTTGTTGGACCTGGGAGGTAGTAACAACTTGGAGAGAACTATTCTTCGTCAACCCAAACCTTTGACTTCTCGGAAGTTGATTAATGACTTGGTCCCCGTCCTTGACTATTTGCTTCATGTCGTTGTATCTGTCTTAACAAAGCTGGTTGACAATGGTTCTCAGCTCTTCTTGTTCCCGAGCTAAGCCTTGGATAAGAGCCATCTGCCCCAGCATCTGGGTTTTCATGGCACTGAACTCAGCTTGTAGTTGTTCCAGCCGTTCGTCCTTATTGTCTTCAGGGCTTTTCTTGACCAAGTTCCCCATGAGGAGTGTTTTCAACTCTTCCTGCCCCTTGGATAGGTTTAGGAATACGTCCATGAACTGAGCTTCTCGAGTTTGAAGATCTTGGTTGTCTGGTTGGGAAGCCATTGTTGAAATAAACAGTGAGAACATGAGTGACCTATACTGGGAGACCTGTTATGCAATGATATGTATGTATGTAATGTTTTCAAGGATCCCGCGGGGTAAACAAGAAACTTGTTAGAATTTGGTTGCAGCTTGATTGAAGAAACTTCGTGTCGTCAAGAGTCCTTCCTCAAGAGTCAAGCTCACCATATCGAGTGGGTCATAGCCCCTTACTCAAGTTATCATGTTTTGATCTCTAGACGGCATTGGCTAGAGGAAAATAAATCCCCTTTCCCCTTGCTAGACATTTGGTTCATCATGACCTGCATCACAAACCTTTGAGATCCTTGAAATGGTTAAGGAAATGTTAAGGTATGATGTTATGATGTGTATGTTATGCGTTTAAGCAAAAGTGTGAAGCGATGTAAGTAAACCCTGCAATAAATCCAAATTATTGGATAAGGACTCTAAACAAAACCTGCAAGGAACTCATGTTGTCAGATAACAAGAATGTGCAAGTAGTTCAAGTTTGAAGGCACACAAGTCACACAAATAGCCTTAAGTTTAGGCTGGCATGGAGTTTAGGTATTACCCTCTTTCAGTTTAGTTGGTTTAAACCTGTCCTAAAAATAGTAACCGGGTTCTAGAGGATCTCAATATCACTGACTACCCTCAATCGGTCATAATTCCAATTTAGCAACCTTTTCTTGCGGCCGGAATCATCGCGAGAGTTTAGTCTCAATGAGTGTAGCATACTGCTACTGTTCTATGGCCAAGTTGGTCAATTTAAGGTTCTAAGGTCAGTTGGTGCTTAATGACCCCTTAGAAGACCCATATTCTCCTCATTCTAACACAAGGGATATCGGTACAGACTAAAGTGCCACACCAACGTAGCTACTGCTTCAACCGTGTCGGTCTATGCCGGACAGTTCCCTCACAGTTTATTGCTACTTACCTAAAGGGTATCCCCAGATCCGAGTTAGGATCTATAGAAACTCCGATACAAACCCACAAATGTAAATCATACAAAGCATACAATTGAAAACACAGTGATCTAATCCTAAGGTACACCTCACTTATAATATTCCCCAGCAGAGTCGCCAGTTCTGTGATCGGTGGGAATGAGAACTGACTGTTTTGGATTGCTGGTTCGCGTTTACGTTTGTTTTCGCAAAATGTCGCGGTAAGCAAGAGTCGCCACCGTCTTTTATTTTATCCAACAAGGAAAGGACAAAAGCACATAAAAATTCCTTTTTGAGATATTTCTCGGGTTCGAGAGGTAGATTATAGAAAGGGAAGGTGTTAGCACCCTTTCTATCTGTGGTTATCCACGGGCTCTTAGGTACTTGCTCATTATGTTTTCAAAAGTTTTCTTTTCTTTGTGTTTGTGGGTTTGAAAGAAGTTTTTGTTTTGAAAAGGGGTGTAAGTGCGAAATGTTTTGTTTTGTTTTTAAAAGGAGCAAGTACTTAAGAACATCTACCTACTCAAAAAGGAATTAAACTGTACAAGTGTCCTTTAGACAATGCCATCCCACTATTGAGAAGTAGGTAGCATCATCGTTGGAGTTTTCGGGTCAATTCGATTAAGGGACGTGTGGTCACTAAAGCAATGGTAGGACGCCTTAGCGGTAACCCTAATGTCTTAGATCATTTTATTCGAGGCAACCGTTTCGAGGCAACTTATGATCTTTGGACTAGAGGGCGACCTCTAAAACTTCCTATACTCAATGACCACGTTCGAGGCAACCAAGTGAGGTGTACCCTAAGAGTGGCATGTGCGAATGTGTTATTTTTCAGTTATATTGTCTTTGTACATATTATGGTGAGCTATTGTTGATTTTAAGTTAAAATTGATCTTGTCATGCATAGCCTATTATTCAAACATCTAACAGTTAATGGTTGCGGAATATAAATTGCGGAAAATAAATCTAAGCTATTACAAGGCGTCGGGTATTTACATCGCCAAAAACAAACCCTTGAAAATTAAATTGCGAAAAGTAAATAAAAGCGATAAATAAATAAAAAAGTCCTAAGTTAAAAATTATTACATCCTCGAAGCAGTTACAAAATATAGATCAAAGATAGTTTGCGCGCGAGAAAATTAAATCGAAGCGTCCTAGGGTTTTGACCCTTTTTTCATTAAATAAAGCATATTTTTGTTATTTTTGATTTAAGAATTAAGTCTAAACTAATAATTAATTAATTAATTAAAAGAGAATATTTTTGAGTCTTTTATTTTAATTAAGGAAATAAAGATGGTTAAGAAATATTTAAAAAAAAACCTAATTCTATATTGATTTTAATTTATTGCAAAATATATTATCATTAAACCTAATTAAACTAAATAAATTAATTAATGGTTTATTTACAAAAATAAATAATAAAATTAATGATGAAAATAATATTTTTTATGATTTCTGATTTTTATGAAAAAGGTTATTTTGTTAATTAATTAGTTTTTAATAATAATAATAAAAAATCAATAAAAAATAATGAAAAGAAATAAAAATATAAGCAAACTTTGGGGAGTGTTGGGCTTGAATTGGGAGTATGATCAACATAATTCCAGGCCCAGAACGTTGGCCCTTGTTGACTTTTCCAGTCTCCTATGCATGCATTGACTTGGATCCATGGTGGATCAATGATGCTGGCCTTTGGATCCAGCTTGAAGCCACTTGGCACATTGAGATCTGAGAACATATGGTAGTCCACGCTTGGGATGCTGCGCCTGAATATATGAAGAAAAAATATAACAAGGTTTTGGGGGACCTGGGATTCGAACCCAGGTCCCATTGGACAATTCAACCAGCGCGCTACCAACTGAGCCATGATGTTAACCTGTTAGTGGAATAAGACACAAATAATATAAAAAAAACAACAATTATGCCTGCCAAAAAATAAAAAATACGCTAATATTTAAAATGGCCCAATCACGTTAAGACACATCTTCATCTTCTTCACAAAAACCTGGTTCGATTACCTGCGGATTTTTATCCGCAGGAAGATTCATAGGATCTCTCCAAAATCCTCCCTAGGCTATGTAAATGCAAACTAAGGCCATCAACATGTTCGTCTTGCTTTCCTGAACACGAATATAGCCATGAATCGTCTTGATTTTGCCTGTACACAAAACGCCCAAAAACAAGAACAAGAACCCTAGGTTCTGGATACAGGATTAGAAGCCATGAAAATAAAATCAAACAATGCAGAATGCTTGGAAATATTACAAGGATCACAAATATATCAATATTTTGGCAAGAAAACGCAAGAATCCAAGGTTACAAACTCGTGCACAGGGCTATGTTCAGGATGACTTACAGCGCATTATAGACGATGAAAATGCTTGGTTTTGATCCCTACAGCTTCACAGGATATCAGGCAAGGGCGCTACGTTTTGCTTTTGGTCTGGATTCGCCTCTAAACCAAAATTCGATCACCACTTTTCAAGGCTTTTTTGCAAATTTGCTCTGGCCGTTTCCACAGAGTTTTGTGCGTGTCTTAGGTTTGTGTGGCTTGTGTGCATATAATGGAATGATTCTAGGTCAAACTATGGGCCAATATCCATGTGCATTGAAGAATTAGGATTTGATCTTGATCACCATAACCATGTTTCTAAATATAGGCCAAATCTGATTTTTTTATACTTGAATGAACCATGATGCGATTTGATTGAGTGAATAATGATAATTGCAAGTTGTACAAATCACAAAGATCCCTTTACATCAATTTTTAGATTTTATTTGATTTAATATTGATTTAAAATGAATTAAATCAATAAAAATAAAATAAAATAGAAAAATAAATGAATGGTCATGAAATTAAGTATGGGACACGTGTGTGGTTTGACAAGACCATATCAAGTGGAAAAAAGTGGGCCCTTTTGTCAAAAATTGGAGTTTTGAGGATAGTTGACTTTTGGCAATTTTGGAAAAATGCCCAACTTCAACAATGCATAACTTCTTCAATTTTGAACTTTTGGAGGTGTTCTTGGAATTTATAGAAACCTTGAGATGTCCTATAATCAACACTTTTGTCTCACTTCATTTTGATGTTCCATTCTCAAGTTATAAGCTTTGGCAAAAAAGGTGTTTTTGTTGACTTTCAAAAATGACCTATAATGTCCAAATTTGTAACTTTTTGTGAGAGAATTTCTTGATCTTGGGGTGTGAAGATGGATTGTAGGAAATTTCATCCTCTTCAAAATGAGCTTTGGATGGGTCATTTCGCATAAAGTATGAGAAAGTTATGCTTGGTCAAAGGTGTGTTGACTTTTCTTACAAAACCCTAATTTAGCAACTTTTGAATCTTGATGAATTTTGAGCAATCCTTGATGAATCATGATCAACCCTTGATCAAATTATGAATTAAAATTAAAAATGAGAATGTTTACAAAAAATCTTGAGGTTTGACTGTATTTGGGACACAGTTGACTTTTGCCCTAGCATAGTCGATTTTTAGGCCTCTTGAGCAATTGACTGATCAAACTTTCTCTGCAAGGCTTGAAATTTGACATGGGTGAACTTAAGAACATATTAGGACATTGGGGAGCACTTGATGTCATTTGGATGTGAGGACCTTGATGCAACACAAAACCCTGATTTTGACTTGACTGCCTTAGGAGGTGAGTTGACTGTCCAACCCTTGAGCCATCTTGAGCAATTTGAAGATCAATCTTGGCAAATCTTGAGGAATATGGGAGGGCAAATTTTGGGGTACAACAAGATGCTACAATTTTTAAATAGTTGGTTGGTTCATTGATATATATGTGTAACACCAGGCCTAACATTTGCTATGTAGTTGGAATGGTGAGTAGGTTTATGAACCAACCAAATTGGGCAATTACCAAGCTGCTATCAGGATACTGAGGTACATTAAAAGTACTCTGAGGTATGGAGTGTTGTTCTCTTTTGGTGTTAAATCTAATTCAGAGCTGATATGTTATTTAGACTCTGATTGGTGTGAAGACATACTTGACAGAAGAAGTACTTTTGGATATTTTTTCAAGTATCTAGGAAGTCCCATTTATCGGTGCTCCAAGAAGCAACAAGTTATTTCCTTGTAAACTTGTGAAGTTAAGTACATTGTAGGTGTTTTGTCTGCGTGTCAAGTTGTTTGGCTTATAAGTTTGTTGCGGGATCTAAATATCAAGGTGAGCAAGCCTGTGAAGTTGATAATTGATATAAAAAATCTGCCATAAGCCTTTCCAAGAACCCAATGTTGTATGGGAAAAACAAGCACATTGACACAAAGTTCCGTTTTCTAAGGAATCATATCTAAAATGGAGTGCTAGAAGTTGTACATTATAGCATTCTGTTGTACCCCAAAATTTTCCCTCTCATGTTTCCCATGATTTTCCCCTACATGGTTGGTCAAAAACCTTTGCCTAAAGAAAACGAATATTCATGAGTGATGTTTCTAAGTTTCCTTTGATTGACATCCCCAAAGCGCCTATCTATTGGCACCTCCAAAATACCTTTTAATTGGCATCTGCATAGCGCCCTTTGATTGGCATGGACAAAGGTCCTTCAATTGGCCTGTTAACAAGGCCTTTCAATTGTCATTTTAACAATGTCTTTCGATTGGCACCCAAACAAAGGCATCTTCGATTGGCATTTTAACAAGCACCTTTCGATTGGCATTATAAAAGTGTCCTTCGATTGGCACTGTAACAGTGTCCTTCATTTGGCATGTTAACAAGTACCTTTCAACTGGCATTGTAACAGTGTCCTCCGATTGGCAGGTTAACAAGTATCTTTCGATTGACGTTGTAGCAGTGGCATTCGATTGGTAGTTTAATAAGTATCTTTCGATTGACGTTATAGCAGTGGCATTCGATTGGTAGTTTAACAAGTATCTTTCGATTGGTATTATAGTAGTGGCCTTCGATTGGCATTTTAATAAAGTATCCTTCGATTGGTATGGACAAAGGCCCTTTGATTAGCATTCCAAAAGTTCCTTCGACTGGAACTTCAGAGTTTCCCTCAATTGGAATATCTGAATGAAATGACCTTCGAGTGGCATTTTAGTATAGAGTTTTCCTTAATCTGAGATGCTCTAATGAAGGAAGTTCTGAATACTTCAAATCAGAACTTAGACTCATCACAAGGCCAAGAGCTGGTCGAAGTTGCCTAATAGGGAATTTTCTTCAGAAGGACAGGAGATCGAAGCAAAGGGTGGTTCAATCGAAGGAGCCCTAGTATTTAAGCTGGCACAATTCGACTCAGAACCAGTAAGGAGAGCAAGGTTCTACTAGGGAAAGTTGGCTTGAATTGGACTTTGAAGCCATCGAAGAAAGCAAATTCGAAGGGAAGTGGACCTGCAGGGGTAGGTCAGCTTTCAATTTTTATCATGTTGGAGGCCTAAACAGCTCATAACAGGCTGGCAGTAACGCATAAAAGCAGATTGGCACGTGATTGAATCAAATATAGCAAGTCTTTATGAAGAAATCAAATCAAATCTCTTCATCATAATGAGCCAAGATTTGATACACAAATATTAACCTAAATTCCTTTGTCTATATAAACCTCATGCTCACAAAGAAAAAAGGACGGAAAAAACACACAAAACTCTGCAGAAACGAAAAAAACGCACAAAAACTTTGCAGAAACGGCCAGAGCAACTTGAAAAAAAGCTTGAAAAGTGTGAGATCAAAAACCACATTGGAGGCACTTTCAGACCAAAAGCACAACGCTATTCTCTTCCTTGACACCCAGTGGAGCTACACCAATCAAAACCAAGCCCTAAGGCAGCCTAAAACTCGTTGTAAGTGTTCTTGAAATCGCCTCTGCACATGAAATCGTGAACCACTTTTCTCGCATCTTTTTGCCAAATGGTTTGCACATTCATACTCACCATGTAATTTACATTGATTCTGCATTATTTGTTTGATTTGTGTGGCCTCTAACCCCCTATCCAGAACCTAGGGTTCTTGTGTATGTTTTTTAGGCGTTTTGTGTGCAGGTTAAATTAAGGCCAATAATGGCCATGGACGAGTTCAGGGGAAGGAGACGAGTGCATTGGCACTCTTAGTTTGCATTTATATGGCCTAGGAAGTATTTTAGAACCATCCCACGAAACTTCCTGCGGATAAAAATCCGCAGGTAAATAACCAGGGATTTATTTGAAGAAGACAAAGATGTGTCATAGCGTGGTTGGCTCGTTTGAATATTAGCGCGTTTTTCAGGGAATAATTGTTGGTTTGTTTTATAATATTTGATTAATAATCCACTAACAGGTTAACATCTTGGTTCAGTTGGTTGAATAATCCATTAGGACTTGGGTTCGAATCCCAGGTCCCCCAAACTTTGTTATCATTTTATTTCAGGCGTTCACATGCAGCACTTCAGGCAGGGAGCACCATATACCTCCAAATCTCAAAGGCTACGTGGTTACCAAGGCAGATCCAATGGCTAAGGATGGAGGTTCACCATGAACCTTGGTCAACAAACGCCCAGGCAATCTGAAAGTCAAACAAGGCTGATTGAATCTGGGCCTGGAATTGTTGAATCAACCTCCCTTCTAGGCCCAAACCCCCCTTTGGTTTATTCTTTCTCTTTTCTATATTCCTTTTTGTGATCAGTGGATCTGGAACTGACTGTTTAATGCTGGTTTCGCGAAATGTCGCGGAAGCAAGAGTCGCCACCGTCTTTTATTTTCTCCAATATGGAAAGGACAAAAGCACAGAAAAATTCCTTATTGAGATTAGCTCTCGGTTCGGGAGGTAGATTTATAGAAAGGGAAGGTGTTAGCACCCTTTCTATCCATGGTTATCCATGGGCTCTTAGATACTTGCTCATTTGTGTTTTCAAAAGTGTTTGCTTTTCAAAGTGTGAGTGGGTTTGAAAAAGTTTCGTTTAAAGATTTCAGATCGACTCTTGTATCAGTCCTCAAGAGTGTTTGAAAAGTTGTTTTTTTTTTAAAGCTCTTTGCAAAGTGTCGGTGTGAAAAGAAGTTTTTTGATTGGTTTTGAATTAGAGCAAGTATCTACGAGTCATCTACCTACCCTAAGGAATTATGCCGTGTAAATTTCCTTTAGGTAGCGCCATCCCACCATTGAGAGGTAGGTAGCACCACCGTTGGAGGTGTTCGGGTCAATTCGAGGGTTAGGGACAGTGTGGTCACCGGGCAATGGTAAGATACCTTAGAAGCTACCCTTATGCCATTGATCTTTTTATTCCGAGGCGACCGTTCCGAGGCAACTTATTCGAGGCAACTTAGATCAATGGAACATAAGGACTCACTAAGACGTCATGTACTCGACGACCACGTTTCGAGGGGCAAGGCAACAGTGTGATCACCAGAGCAACAGTAGGACACCTTAGAAGCTACCCTTATGCCATGTTCATGGACATAAGGACTTACTAAAACGTCCTATACTCGATGACCACCTTTCGAGGGGCAAGGCAACGGTGAGGCGTACCCTAAGAGTGGTGTGTGAATTGTGTGTCATTTTCAGTTATTATTTGTCTTGTCATGCATTTGGTGAGCTACACTTGATTTTATTTGGGCATTCATTCTTTCATGTGATTATTAACAGTTAAAAGGTGCGGGAATTTAAAGTGCGGAAAAGATAAAGGTCCTACGCTATTACAAAGGCGCGGGTCTACATCGCCAAATTAAACCAAGACCCGATTTGAATAAAAGTACGGAAAGTAAATAAGTCTCTAATTATTATTACAAGGCCTTGGGGCAATTACATAACATTCATAAAAGAAATAAAAAAATAAATACGCGAAAGGAAATAAGAATCGAGTGCGAGGGCGTTGGACCCTTTAAAGAAATTAAATTGAAATTATTAAATTAATTAAATTGAATAAAGGAAAGGACTTATTTTTTATGTTTTTTGTATTTATGAAATTTAATGAGAATAAAGGAAATTAATATTGAAAGAAATCCTAATTCTAAATTGTTTTTAATCATTAAAAAAAACAATGTTTAAGTTGTAACCTAATTTACCCTAATTAATTAATTATAAGTTATTTACAAAAATAATTAATAATTAATAGTGACAAGAACAAAAAGATTATTTATTAAGAAGAAAGAATAAAAAAGGATAAAAGACCTATTTTTATGTTTTTAATTATTTAAGAAAAAATGCATTAAAGTTAAAACCTAAAATTAAAACTAAATTGATTATGAAATTTATTTACAAAAATGTTGATGAATTAAATTAAATAAAACATATTTTTATTTTATGATTTTCTGATTTTTTTGGTTTTTATGAAAATTGTTTTTGATGAATTAATTAAAATAAATAAAAAAAATAAAAAAAAATGAAAAGAAAGAAAACTATATGCAAACCATGGGGGGTGTTGACCCCAATTGAGGAGGTGGCTTGATGAATTTTGGCCCAACAGAAGGAGGCCCTTTGCTGACTTTTTGAATCATGTGGAGAACGTTTGACTGGTGCATATGGTGGATTGCAGATCTTGGCCATTGGATTGACCTCCTGGGCGCGTGGCAAACAAAGACATATGCGTTGTATGGTGGGTCACTGGGAGCGTACTGCACAGAATCATGTGAAACAAAATAATAGTAATGATCTGAGGGGACCTGGGATTCGAACCCAGGTCCCAGTGTTTACCAGCTAATGCTTTGACCAACTGAACCATTTGTGCGCTTTGTATATGAAATGGAAAATAAACAATATAAAACAAAATCAAAATTAATGTTATGAAATAAAAAAAAGGCGCTGGAATTCAAAGCCTCCAATCACATCTTGCCACGTAGTCTTCTTCTTCCTTCGTTCCTGTAACAAAAAGGATAGCGGGGGTTTTAAACCCCCCCAAAACACAGGCTTATGGATAATAGCGAATAGCTCATGTTCAATCATAAATTGAGCGCGATGGGTGATTTGGAATCGTTGGAATGTAACGAGTGCAATGGTAGTGGTCTCGTGGTCTAATTTTTTCAGAGGAAAGAAACCCCAATTCACAGCTCCTGCAACCCTAGAAAGTTTCAATGGCATATTTCGCTACAGGCGTTGTTAGTTAAATTAAAGGTTACCATTAGTCTCAGAACCTTCATATTAGTGTAAATCCATATTCAAAATGTATAAAAAATGCATATATATTGGAACACGATTATGAGAAAAGTTTGAGAAAGTTTGACATCAATATACCAATTCCTTGCGCGTGGGGAGTTGATTTTGATTGGAATAGCTTCCTTGGGATGTCAGCAACGTGTTTGGATAGGAATGAGGACTTGAAACAAGCTCTAGAAGTGTTTTCAGTTTTAAAAATTTTGGCAAAAAATGCAAGTTTGCTTCTGAGTTTTGGGCGCAGCTTAGGTCTTGTTCTCGTTTGTGATAGCTTCTATACATCTTATGCAATATGTTTGGATGAGAATTATGGCCAATAATGCCTTGCATTGATGCTTATGATTTTGACATAAACCTCCATTAACACACCTTCCATTTTTGAGCCAATTTTGAATTCTTGCTTCATTTAGCCTTTTGCACGAATTTGGAATATGTTTGATGGTGATTCAAAACTAATCAAAACCAAATATGTCCCTTAATTAACCTTTTGGATTTTTATTTGATTTTAAAGGATTTAAAATGAATTAAATCCAATAAAATCAAATAAAAATGAAAAAATTAATTTTAAATTTTGAAATAAAATGTGGGACACGTGGGAAGCATGGCCAAGCTGATTCAAATGGAAAAAGTGGGCCCCTTTTGTCAAAAATGAAATTTCAAGGATAATTGACTTTGGCCATTTCACAAAAATTTCTCAACTTCTCCAATGCATATCTTGCTTAATTTTGAAGCTATGAACATGTTCTTGGACATTTTGGAAAGGTCTTGAAGTCCTCTAACCAATGTCTTTGGTCCCATGTCATTTTGATTTACCAATCTCAAGTTATGGTCTTTGACTTAAAGTCCCTTTTTGTTGACTTTTGAAAATGACCTATAATGTTGAAATTGATAACTTTTTGTGAGAGCATTTCTTGGACTTGGAATGTGAAGATGAGTTGTAGGAAATGTCCTCCCCTTCAAGATGAGCATTAGATGGGATTTTTCTGATGAACCATGAAAAAGTTATGCCTTGGTCAAGTTACAGTTGACTTTTCAGCTGTCAAAAAATAGAAACTTTTGCATCTTGAGACTTTTTGAGCCATACTTTTGAGAATCATGATCAAGCATTGATCAAATGATGTTTGTGGCTTCAAAATAAGATGTTGACCAAAATTTTTGACTTTTGACTGCCAAATGACTATTTTGCCCCTACAGTTGACTGTTGAGCAATTAGGGTTTTTGACTGTGCAACTTGACCTTGTGAGCCTTGAAACTTGACATGTAGGTGCTTGACAATGTGTATGAGCATATGTGACTTGATTGAGCCCTTGAAAACCTCAACTTCCTTACAAGAACCAAAACCCTAGTTTGACTGGCTTAGGAGGATGGTTGACTGTGTAGCCCTTGAGTAAACTTGAGCCATTTGAGGTGATGCTTGGCAAAACTTTGAAGATTATGGGAGGGCAAATTTTGGGGTACAACAGTTGCCCCTGTTCAATCTTCTTAGACCTGAGGATGTAGATTGGCTTGTGTGCCTTTCGTGATCCGAGGGTGGAAGATGATTGAACACTAGAGTGCCCAGAAATTTGCACTCACATAGTAGAGTATCAGCAGTGTGATAGCGGGAATGGGCTTACAGATGCCATTTGGAGAGATGGTGGATAGGAGGATGGGCTTATAGATGCCATCTGGAAGTGTGACAGAACTTTGTCGGGAATGGGCTTATAGATGCCATTTGGAACTGTTGGTATGTGGATGGGCTTATAGATGCCATCTAGGTGTCGATCGCGTAAGAGATTCCTTAGCGAGAACTTGCGTACCTGAGAAAGAAAGAAAATTACCTGGCCTGTTGCAGGAGTTGATCTTTTAACTCTTTATGTAGATGTGCCCTGGCTGGATACAGGAGTCGAATCTTTAAACTCTTCAGACGTGCCCTGGCAGGATACAGGAATCGAGTCTGGTAATGTAGTCGTCAACAGATACACCCTGGCAAGATACAGGAATCCGATCTTCGAACTCTTCAGACGTGCCCTGGCAAGATACAGAAATCGAGTTTGGTAATGTAGTCGTCAACAGATACTCCCTGGCAAGATACAGGAATCAGATCTTAGAACTCTTCAGACGTGCCCTGGCAAGATACAGGAATCGAGTCTGGTACTGTAGTCGTCAACAGATACACCCTGGCAAGATACAGGAATCGGATCTTCGAACTCTTCAGACGTGCCCTGGCAAGATACAGGAATCGAGTCTGGTATTGTAGTCGTCAACAGATACTCCCTGGCAAGATACAGGAATCGGATCTTCGAACTCTTCAGACGTGCCCTGGCAAGATACAGGAATCGAGTCTGGTACTGTAGTCGTCAACAGATACACCCTGGCAAGATACAGGAATCGGATCTTCGAACTCTTCAGACGTGCCCTGGCAGGATACAGGAATCGAGTCTGGTACTGTAGTCGTCAACAGATACACCCTGGCAAGATACAGGAATCGGATCTTCGAACTCTTCAGACGTGCCCTGGCAAGATACAAGAATCGAGTCTGGTACTGTAGTCGTCAACAGATACACCCTGGCAAGATACAGGAATCGGATCTGGAATCACGACAGTTGATAGCAATTATCTTTGTATTAACTTTTGTCCTGAAAAGGCAAAACGTTAATTGTATGTGATGTCATGATGTATGACATGCGAGATGTTCTCAGAATGAATGAGATTGTATGTTCATGATGCGTATATGCATGCTATAATGTATGAAGATGTGTTGTTTAGGAATGCATGTTTTCGTCTTAGGAAAATAAATCCTTGACGGATGCCGGGAAGTTGAATCCTGGGCTGATGTTGAGAAGTAGAGCTTTGTTTCCGCTGGGGATGATGGTTGCAAGAATACCGGTAGGAGAAGATGACTCCGTTGGGGAATAAACTTGGCGAAAGGATTACTCTGTGGGGAGAAAATTATTCTAGCGATCTTGCTAGGAAACAGTACTCTGTGGGGAGAGAGGTACTCTGTTTGAGATGTTTGATGATAACTTCGCTGGGGATACCGTTGTTATGTTGGAAGTTTTAATAGACTCCGCTGGGGATAAGAAGACTTCGCCGAGGACGATCTTTCCGTGGCTTTTTGGCTGAGGATAACCCAGTTATATCCTGGTAGGGAAATAACCTTTGAATAAAGCCGGGGGACGCGTTCGTGCTCTGCGAGGGATAAGCTTCCAGAATCTACTGGGGATAAGCTTCGTGCTGGGGAGATGGATTGAACTTTCCTGGGGAAACTTCTGGACTGGACTCTCCTGGGGAAATTTTGAGATACCTTTGGGGAAGTGGCTCCGCTGAATGTCTGGTATACCGCCGGGGAACAATCTTAGATTAAGACTGCCGGGGATGCTTGCTAAGAATATCTGTATGATGTGCTGGGGAATGTTTGAGATCTGCTGAAGGATACACAACTTCCTTAAGGCTGACAGGATAATTCTGCTTGGGGAGAGTGCATTGACTTGCTGGCTCACTCTTTGGGGAATTAAGATATACTGGTTATGTTCTTCAACTGAACTTACCTTGATACCTTGGTGGACAGAACAATTAGATCGCTTAGACCACTCATTATTGCCCCTGCTTCTGATGTTACCTGTAATTAATCCTTTGTTTCGTATGCAAATATTTATGAGTTAGCAATTATTGTCAAATGCATATATCACAAATTGAACCTTGGACGTTCTTCGCAAAACAAAACAGAAAAGGAAAAACAATTGGCAATTTTAACTGAAAAAGTGATTTTTGTATTGATTTTGAATTTTCCTGTAAATAGGCGTTTTATGTACAGGAGGCTGACGTCCTAGTAAGAGAACGCCGCCGAATAAAAGAGTTTATACAATTTGTACAAAGGGAAAATAAAACAGCTGTGTGAAAAGAATAATCCCACTGGGTTCCAACTCTGTTATCGCCTTTATATCTTCGAGCGTCTCATCACTTGATGACCTAGCTGAAGATGAAGTTGATTGATTGATGCCGTCTGAACTTGATAGCTGATACCGGATTCTGGATGCAAAGTGATCGAATGAGACATAGTATTACGCTTTATCCCTAACTTTTGCCTGGACCGCCCTTTCGGGTTTTCAGTCCACCGGGATACCTATTTTTGCCCAAGCCGCCTTTTCAGGTTTTTGACTTGCCGGGTGTACAGTTTTTTTTTTCATCCCTTCATTTTGCCCGAACCCTTTTGGTTCGCCGGGAAGCCCTAATTTTTTCCTAGGTATGTCAACCTAGCGGGTCTTTATTCATGCGTAGTATCTTTTTACTATGTCTGCATTGGCAGGGTGAGGAAGGTCGTCACCATCCATGTTGGTTAGAATCATGGCTCCTCCTGAGAACACATGTTTAACCACAAATGGCCCTTCGTATGTAGGGGTCCATTTGCCCCTTGGATCACTCTGAGGAAGAATGATGCGCTTGATTACCAGATCCCCAACTTGATATTCTTGTGGTCTGACCTTTTTGTTAAATGCCCTGATCATCCGTTTTTGATACGTCTGAACATGACAAATAGCAGCAAGTCTCTTTTCGTCGATTAGCTGATCAAGTCGTGTCTGGATCCAATCATCTTCGCTCAGATCTGCATCCTTCATTATCTGGAGAGAGGGTATCTGCACTTCGATTGGTAAGACTGCCTCCATGCCATAGACCAAGGAGAAAGGAGTTGCCCCGGTTGACGTCCTTGGTGAGGTACGGTACCCATGTAGAGCAAACGGTAACATCTCGTGCCAATCTTTATAAGTCACTGTCATCTTCTGTACAATTTTCTTGATATTTTTATTCGCTGCTTCTACAGCCCCATTCATCTTCGGCCGGTAAGGAGAAGAGTTGTGGTGCTGTATCTTAAACTGCTCACAGAGCTCAGTGATCATCTTGTTGTTGAGATTGGTACCGTTGTCCGTAATGATCCTTTCCGGGACGCCGTATCGACAGATCAGATTGTGCCGAATGAACCGTGCCACGACGTTCTTGGTTACTGTGGTGTAAGAAGCTGCTTCAACCCACTTTGTAAAATAGTCAATTGCTACCAGGATGAAGCGATGCCCATTAGATGCCGTAGGTCTGATCTCGCCGATCATATCAATGCCCCACATTGCAAAAGGCCAAGGTGCTGTCAAGACATTCAGAGGAACTGAAGGAACGTGCACCTTATCTGCATATATCTGGCACTTATGACTTGTCCGAGAATGTTGGTAACAGTCGGCTTCCATTGTGGACCAGTAATATCCTGCCCGAAGGATCTTCTTTGCCATAGTGTGTCCACTAGAATGTGTTCCGAAGGTACCTTCATGTAGCTCCTCCATGATCCTTTATGCTTTAATCTTATCCACACAACGCAGTAAGGTCGAATCATGGTTTCGCTTATACAGGATGCCGTTGCTAAGGAAGAACTTCGCTGTGAACCTTCTCAGAAACTTTTTATCATTGACAGATGCACCTTCAGGGTATTCCTGAGCTTCCAAGTATCTCTTCACCTCATGGTACCAAGGTTTCTCAGTCACCAACTCAGTCTCAAGATCACAACAGTATGCCGGTTTGTCCAGTTTCCAAATGATGACCTGGGGAGCCTCATTGTCCCATTTGACTTTGAACATGGAAGACATCGTGGCTAACGCGTCCGCCAGCTGGTTCTCCTCTCTCGGAAAGTGTTCAAAGGTTATCTCTGTGAAATGGGGGATCATTGTCAACACACATTATTTGTAAGGAATAAGATTCGGATGTTTCGTATCCCACTCTCCTTTGATCTGATTGATCACGAGAGTGGAATATCCGAAGACACTCAGAAACTTGATCCTTAAGTCGATCGCCGCTTGGAGACCCATGATGCATGCCTCATACTCCGCCATGTTGTTGGTGCAGTTGAAACATAGCCGGGCAGTAAGTGGAGTATGAGTGCCTTGAGGGGATATGATCACAGCGTCGATGCCGTTACCCAAAGCGTTGGATGCTCCGTCAAAGTGCATAGACCATCGGGATCCTTCCTCAGGTCCTTCATCCGGTCCAGGTACTTCACAATCAGTCACTATTATAATACTCTCGTCAGGAAATTCAAAGTTCATTGACTGATAGTCGTCTACTGCCTGATGTGCCAAGTGGCCTGCCAGTACACTCCCTTTGATAGCTTTCTGGGTCGTGTACTGGATGTCGTATTCGGTAAAGATCATTTGCCATCTTGCTATTCTCCCAGAAAGAGCAAGCTTTTCAAATATGTACTTTATTGGATCCATCTTTGAAATCAACAAGGTAGTGTGAGTTAGCATATACTGTCTCAGCCGGCGAGCAGCCCATACCAAAGCGCAGCAAGTTTTCTCAAGCAGTGAGTATCGGGTCTCACAGTCGGTAAACTTTTTGCTAAGGTAATAAATGGCATGCTCTTTTCGGCCAGACTCGTCATGCTGCCCCATCACACACCCCATTGAGTTTTCAAGTACTGTCAGGTATAATATCAGAGGTCTCCCTTCAACCGGTGGCATAAGAATGGGTGGTTCTTGGAGATACTTTTTGATTCTGTCAAAAGCGGCCTGACATTCATCATTCCAACATACTACCTGATCTTTCTTCAGCAGCTTGAAGATTGGTTCACAGGTAGCAGTTAGGTGCGAGATGAACCAAGCAATGTAATTCAGACGTCCTAGAAAGCCTCTGACCTCTTTCTCTGTTTTGGGAACTGGCATCTCTTGAATAGCTTTAACCTTGGCAGGGTCCACTTGAATACCCTTATCACTTACGACGAAGCCTAGCAACTTTCCAGATCTTACCCCGAAGGTGCACTTGTTCGGGTTCAACCTCAGCTTGTACAGTTTCAGACGGTCAAACAACTTCTGCAGATGGTCAAGGTGTTCCTCCTCAGTTTGGGACCTTGCAATCATATCGTCAACATACACTTCTATCTCATGATGGATCATGTCA
This sequence comes from Vicia faba, assembly GCA_948472305.1. Taxonomy (NCBI): domain Eukaryota; kingdom Viridiplantae; phylum Streptophyta; class Magnoliopsida; order Fabales; family Fabaceae; genus Vicia; species Vicia faba. Next base: position 42,275 of record CATIWC010002043.1, on the reverse strand, counting down.
TGAAATAAAGCAACCATGGCACGTTGGTAGGTTGCCCCAGCATTTTTCAACCCGAATGGCATGACCTTGTAGCAGAAGGTGCCCCACTGAGTAACAAAGGTAGTCTTTTCCATGTCTTCAGGAGCCATCTTGATCTGATTGTAACCTGAAAAGCCATCCATGAAAGAGAACACCTTGTGCTGAGCAGTATTGTCAACCAGGACGTCAATGTGAGGCAGGGGGAAGTCATCCTTGGGGCTGGCCCTGTTCAGATCCCTGTAATCAACACACATTCTGACCTTACCATCTTTCTTAGGCACTGGAACCACGTTAGCAACCCACTGAGGGTAAGAAGTCACTTCAAGAAACCCGGTATCAAACTGTTTCATAACCTCGGCTTTGATCTTCTCAGACATCTCTGGACGCATACGGCAGACCTTTTGCTTAACCGGAGGGCAGTCTTCCTTAGTAGGCAAATGATGGACCACAATGTCAGTATCCAACCTAGGCATGTCTTCGTAGGACCAGGCAAAGATCTCCACATAATCATGTAGCATCTGAATCAACCATTGCTTTACGCTGAGCTCTAGGTTGGCACCAATCTTGACTTCCTTTCTATCTGTATCAGTACCTAGATTTATCGTCTCCACTGGCTCTTCATGTGGTTGAATTGCCCCCTCTTCATGGAGCAACAGTCTTGCAAGCTCACCAGGCACTTCGCAATCATCTTCACCTTCGTCTTCGGCTAAGTTGATCGGATTTTCGAAGTCATAACTGGCAGTAGCAGAGTCGTTACCGGTGAGATCCAGAGTGGATTGAAACCTGTATGAGTGAGTGTGTGTAAATACAGCTGTTTTGTAATATATGTAAAGAAAGAAAGAAAGGGAGCGCAAGATTTGAAATGTGAAAAACGTCCAATGCTTTTATTCATGATATATGACAGTGACAAACAAAAGCCCTCACAAATAAAACCACGGTGCCCCGGGTAAGACACCGGGCCAATAGTTTCAAATTATTGTTTATTAAAAATCCAAAACAAAGAAGTTCATTCTTGGGTGACAAAAGTTATGGGTGTAAAGTCTTTTGCGGTCCAGTTGCTAGGTCCATCGTTGGCCGTTGGGTAGATCCAGCTGTCAAACTCTGATTCTTCCACTTCGTCTTCATCCCCGATAGCATTCACTCCTGGATTGGTGATGAGCACAGGAGTTCTTCCAATCCTTGCCTTGCGCACAGCCTTCTGAGCCTCTGCAGTGAAACCCAGCCCAAACTTGTTAGTCTTAGGAGTAAAATCGGGGAGCTTGCCCCAGTTTGCACATTCACCTCTTTCAATCACAGCCCGGGCGTCCTTTAAGGAGGCCATCTTCAAAGGAGAAACCTCTTCAACCACTGATTCTGCTGCTGCCAATGTTTGTGGCACCTCTTCAAAATGTTGAAAGGGGGTCTCGATGAACTCCCCATCCATTTCCACGTACCTGAAGGAGTTGAGGTGGCTGACCATGTATTCCTCTTCCCCTTGCACTGTTACAATCTTCCCCCTGACCGGGTACTTGAGCTTCTGATGCAACGTGGAGGTCACAGCTCCAGCCTTGTGGATCCATGGGCGACCCAGCAAACAAGAATAGGATGGACGGATGTCCATCACATAGAATTTTGAATCAAAGACCTGTGACCCAACCCTGATTGGGATGTCAACCTCACCATGTACCATTCTTTTGGACCCGTCAAAGGCCCGGACAACAATGTTACTTGGTTTGAGCTCTAGACCCTCACAGTCCAGCCTGTCCAGAGCCTTCTTGGGTAGCACATTTAGTGAAGAACCAGTGTCAACCAGCACGTGAGCAAGAGTAGTGCCCCTGCATTCAATGGAGACATGCAGGGCATCATTATGGTTCTTCCCCTTGGCCGTCAGGTCAGCATCAGAGAAACCCAGACTGTTATCAGCAGTTAGGTTGGCCACACAGTCGGTGAATTGATCAGCAGACGTCTCTTGGGGTACGTGAGCCGTCTTTAAGAAAGCAATCAGGGCCTTGGCATGGGCCTCTGAACACAGCAGCTGTGATAGCATGGAGATTTTGGAGGGGGTGTGCCCCAGCTGTTCGACAACGTTGAAATCACTTTTCTTTATAATCTTAAGGATTTCTTCCATCTCCTGCTTGGAAGCCTCAACAATGGTCTTTGGTGCCTCCGTCCGGGTTGGCACATCAGCAGCAATCCCCTTGCCCCGAGCGTCAGATGACTCGGCAGCAGGGGTGGAAACTTGGTCAGGGGAAGAGACAGACACGCTGGCAGATGTGATGATTAAAGACCTCTGAATTACCGGAGGAGCAATGTCTGGTGAGAACAGTCTTCCACTACGAGTGACCTTAGCAGGCCCAGTGATGTTGGTGACACCAGTATCAATGTTGAACTCTTGTTTTACTCCCAGAACATAAACATCTGCCCCATAGTGCCATGGGACAGCTTTATCAGACTTGTAGGGGATGGGCCCCGGAACTGTAATGGTGATGGGAGCAATCTTGTGAGCAGGAAAAATTTGGACAGGTTTCTTTGAAGGAGCCTTGGAAGGGTTGTTGAAAATAGTAACAATTGAAACTTCTTCAACAGGGGCAGCAGGAACAAGTCTTTTTGAACAAAATCTCTTTACTATCCATCAGGTTTTGAACGCCTGATTTCAGCAAAGAACAACCAGCAGGGGAATCAACACATAGAGGGCAACCTTTGCTACATCCCGGAAATAAACCGGCTAGCAACAGGTTCCTCTTGACAGTCAGCAGTGGAGTAGCAACATCATCCACAGAAGCTACATACAAATCCTCCTCAACAGCATTCACTCCATGCTGGGGCATGGGAGCGGTAACAACATTTGGCCTCTCGGGCGCCTCGAATTGTATCTCCTTGGCATCAATAAGGTCCTGAACCTTATTCCTCAGGGCCCAACAATCATCAGTAGAATGTCCCGGGCTATCGGAGTGATAAGCACAGCGGGCATTTGGATTATACTTGGGGGATGTAGTGTTCACAACCTTCGGGGCCTCTCTAACAGTCACCAAGTTGGTTGATAGTAGTTGCGGCAGGATCTGAGAGAGAGTCATGCTGAGTCGAGTGTACTGCCGTTTGGGCCTTTCAGCTCTGGGTTGGTTGTACTGTTGAGGAGCAGTAGCAGGCTTAGAAATAACCACCGCGTTGACAGCTTGGCGGCGTTCAGGTTTGGCTTGCCTTCTTGGACCATACACAGCACTTGCCTCTTTCTTGAAGGGCTTCTTTTCAGCATTGGAGGAGGCAACCTTCTGTATCTTCCCCAATTTTATACCAGCCTCGATCCTCTCACCAGTCAGGATCAGATCAGTAAACCCAGCAGAGGAATTACCAATGAGATGATTGAAAAATGGACCAGATAGGGTCCCCAAGAACATATCCACCAGCTCCCGGTCTGTCAATGGTGGCTGCACCCTGCCAGCCAGATCTCTCCATTTCTGTGCGTAATCCTTAAAACCTTCACCCGATCCTAGCGACATACCCTGGAGTTGGGTACGCGTAGGAGCGAGGTCGGAATTATATTGATACTGCTTGTAAAAAGCAGTGGCCAGATCCTCCCAGTTACGAATGTTGGTTCCATCCAGCTGATAGAACCATTCGAGGTGAGTCCCTGAAAGACTCTCCTGGAAGAAGTGGATCCATAAGTTCTTGTCTGCTGTGTAAGGCTGGATCTTCCTTACATAAGAACAGAGGTGCATCTTGGGACAGGAAGCCCCGTCATACTTCACAAAGGCAGGTGCCTTGAACTTGTGTGGGATCACCACCCCAGTAGATAACCCCAAGTCTCCGAAATCCAGTCCAGGCACACGCTGAATTTCCATAGCATTTAATCTATCCTCCAGCTGCTTGTACCGGTCCTCAGCAGGAGGGTATTGTTCGTCGTTGAAGTCTGTCTCAGTATCAGAGACCACGGGACTAGGGACCTCCCTTTCTTGGTGACTACCTTCCCCCACAGCTGGAGTAGTCCTCTCAGCTTCATTTTGCAAAGTATTCCCGAGCCTGCGCCCAGTGTTGAATAGCACAGTCCTCTTCTTCTTCTTACTCTTCTTCAGGAGCATAGCCTTCAGCTCTTGTTGACCTTGAGCCAAACCCATGATCAGCTCCTGAAATTGTGCGTTCTTCGCCTGAAGGGCCTTGATAGACAGCTCGGTAGATGATTCAGGGTTCATGATGCTGAAATAAACAGCGAAGAACGGTAAGCAACCTGAAAAGAAGAGTACCTGCTATGCACGTGATGAATGATATGTGTTTATGCAATGCATTCAAGGGTTCGAAAGTTCAAATTTGTTGTAGACAAAAGGAACACACGTTATTATTAAGGGAATATTTGTTTGGTACATCAAAGCCTCATGGGCAAAATATTACAAAAGAAAATCAATCCCAGAAGACACTACGCATCCTCTTTGGAGCAATGTAGGTGTTGAGATTCTTCTCTTCGTGCAGTAGGCGGGTGAGCTCCAAAACCTTCCTTTCACTAGCATGTAGACTGGTCTCAAGAGAATTCCGTTCTTCCTTAAGCTGGATCCAGCTCTTCTGCATCTCTTCCCAGGACGTGGGCATGTCAGGATGTTGAATGGTGTAGGACACCTCTCCTTCCAAGACTGGCTCTTTGATCACAGGGAGAACATGAGGATAAGGCATCTCTAACTTCTGGGAGCGGGCGCGTACCCACTTGAGATAAGGTTCCAACGGGATGGAGTTCCTGTGCCCCAGTGTCTTGCTGTCTATCTTACTGGGCATCCTCCAAGCTCTGATAAATCTCTGGCGAAGTCCTTGTGCATCGTTGTCGAAATCAAAAACTATGTCAGGAATTAACATGTCATGAGGGCCGTCCCTCCGAGCATAACCAAACTGTCTCCAAGCCAGGCACGGGTTGTACGTAATACCACCTCTGATTCCAAGTAAAGGAACATTAGGGTACTCCCCGCAACGATCAATGATAGTGACATCCTCTCTGGACTGAGAGCACCAATGTATATCTGCATGTGTAAGGGTCATCAATCATTGTGACCATCTCAAACCCCGCTCATTCTTCAAAACTGATTGTGGAAGGTGCGAAATAAACCACCTTCCCAGGAGAGGAGTACAGCACATAAGAACACCTCTTTTTCTCATGGTTCGAGTGTAACATGAGTGAAGGATGTCTCCCAGCAACGTAGGTATAGGATTCCTGGACATGAAAATCTGGACAACACTGATATCTATAAGCTGATCTGGGTTAGGGAACAACACCAAACCATAGACAAGGAGGGCCACAACTTCTTCAAAAGCTTGTAGGTCAAGGGAGTTCCAACATTCTTGGGCCTTCTCAAACAGAAACCTGGCTAAGAACCCTTTGATACCACTTCTAGCTTCCCAATGTCCCTTGAGGTCAGATGGTTGTAGGTGTAAGGCCTTAGCAATCTCTTCAAGTTTGGGTTCCTTTTCCGTACCGTTGTAGGGTAGTTGATCAGGGATAGGGATCTTCATAAGCCGGGAGAACTCTTCCAATGTAGGTACCAGTTGATAATCCAGGAAAGTGAAACAGTGATGCAGAGGGTCAAAGAACTGGAACAGGACCTTTATCATATCTTCCTCAATGTTGGTGTTGACCAAGCTGATGAGTCTTCCATGTCTCTCACTGAATGAAGAGCTCTCGGGAATCCTGGATATAAGCTCCTTAAGCTGAGGAGGGATCCTTACAAGGCTGATCCGAATTGTCTTTCTGCGAACAGTTTCCATGTCCTACAAAACAAGAACAAAGATGAAGATTCGAACCCCTGAAATGGTTAGTCAATGCATATGATGCTGGATGATGTCATGATGCTATGATTAAACACACCACAAATATTTACAAAGGCAAACATGATAAGGCACACAAGTCACACCAGACAAGCCCTTAGAGTTTAGGCCTGTATGGGGTCTGGGTATTACCCTCTTGAAGTTGGTGGGCTCAACCTGTCCTATTAGAAGTAATCGGGTTCTAAGGGTCCCAATATCAGTGGATTGCTTTCATTGTTCATCGTTTCGATTTAGCCACTGAACTGGCGACCGAAATATCCCAGGAAAGCAACCCTCAATTGAGTGTAGTATCGAGTATCAACCAACCTCAGACTGCACCAAAGTCAGTTATCTCACTACCATAAAGAGGCCAAGATAGTTCAATTAAGGTTCCTAAGGTCAGTTGATGCTTCACGACACCATATGGAGGCCCCGTACTCTCCTTGACTGAACTCAAGGGTTACCGGTACACACCAAAGTGCCACATCAACGTAGCAGATTGTTTCAACCATGTCGGTATACCCCGCACAGTTCCCTCACAGCCTTGTTGCTACTTTCTAAGAAGGTATCCCCAGATCCGAGTTAGGATCTATAGAACTCCCAAGACAGTCCCACAATTTAAAGCAAACAAGTCAAAGCAATTGAAAACACAGTGATCTTAGTCCTAAGGTACACCTCACTTTAAAAGTGTCCCCAGCAGAGTCGCCAGTTCTGTGATCGGTGGATCTGGAACTGACTGTTTAATGCTGGTTTCGCGAAATGTCGCGGAAGCAAGAGTCGCCACCGTCTTTTATTTTCTCCAATATGGAAAGGACAAAAGCACAGAAAAATTCCTTATTGAGATTAGCTCTCGGTTCGGGAGGTAGATTTATAGAAAGGGAAGGTGTTAGCACCCTTTCTATCCATGGTTATCCATGGGCTCTTAGATACTTGCTCATTTGTGTTTTCAAAAGTGTTTGCTTTTCAAAGTGTGAGTGGGTTTGAAAAAGTTTCGTTTAAAGATTTCAGATCGACTCTTGTATCAGTCCTCAAGAGTGTTTGAAAAGTTTTTTTTTTTGAAAGCTCTTTGCAAAGTGTCGGTGTGAAAAGAAGTTTTTTGATTGGTTTTGAACTAGAGCAAGTATCTACGAGTCATCTACCTACCCTAAGGAATTATGCTGTGTAAATGTCCTTTAGGTAGCGCCATCCCACCATTGAGAGGTAGGTAGCACCACCGTTGGAGGTGTTCGGGTCAATTCGAGGGTTAGGGACAGTGTGGTCACCGGGCAATGGTAAGATACCTTAGAAGCTACCCTTATGCCATTGATCTTTTTATTCCGAGGCGACCGTTCCGAGGCAACTTATTCGAGGCAACTTAGATCAATGGAACATAAGGACTCACTAAGACGTCCTGTACTCGACGACCACGTTTCGAGGGGCAAGGCAACAGTGTGATCACCAGAGCAACAGTAGGACACCTTAGAAGCTACCCTTATGCCATGTTCATGGACATAAGGACTTACTAAAACGTCATATACTCGATGACCACCTTTCGAGGGGCAAGGCAACGGTGAGGCGTACCCTAAGAGTGGTGTGTGAATTGTGTGTCATTTTCAGTTATTATTTGTCTTGTCATGCATTTGGTGAGCTACGCTTGATTTTATTTGGGCATTCATTCTTTCATGTGATTATTAACAGTTAAAAGGTGCGGGAATTTAAAGTGCGGAAAAGATAAAGGTCCTACGCTATTACAAAGGCGCGGGTCTACATCGCCAAATTAAACCAAGACCCGATTTGAATAAAAGTACGGAAAGTAAATAAGTCTCTAATTATTATTACAAGGCCTTGGGGCAATTACATAACATTCATAAAAGAAATAAAAAAATAAATGTGCGAAAGGAAATAAGAATCGAGTGCGAGGGCGTTGGACCCTTTAAAGAAATTAAATTGAAATTATTAAATTAATTAAATTGAATAAAGGAAAGGACTTATTTTTTATGTTTTTTGTATTTATGAAATTTAATGAGAATAAAGGAAATTAATATTGAAAGAAATCCTAATTCTAAATTGTTTTTAATCATTAAAAAAAACAATGTTTAAGTTGTAACCTAATTTACCCTAATTAATTAATTATAAGTTATTTACAAAAATAATTAATAATTAATAGTGACAAGAACAAAAAGATTATTTATTAAGAAGAAAGAATAAAAAAGGATAAAAGACCTATTTTTATGTTTTTAATTATTTAAGAAAAAATGCATTAAAGTTAAAACCTAAAATTAAAACTAAATTGATTATGAAATTTATTTACAAAAATGTTGATGAATTAAATTAAATAAAACATATTTTTATTTTATGATTTTCTGATTTTTTTGGTTTTTATGAAAATTGTTTTTGATGAATTAATTAAAATAAATAAAACAAATAAAAAAAATGAAAAGAAAGAAAACTATATGCAAACCATGGGGGGTGTTGACCCCAATTGAGGAGGTGGCTTGATGAATTTTGGCCCAACAGAAGGAGGCCCTTTGCTGACTTTTTGAATCATGTGGAGAACGTTTGACTGGTGCATATGGTGGATTGCAGATCTTGGCCATTGGATTGACCTCCTGGGCGCGTGGCAAACAAAGACATATACGTTGTATGGTGGGTCACTGGGAGCGTACTGCACAGAATCATGTGAAACAAAATAATAGTAATGATCTGAGGGGACCTAGGATTCGAACCCAGGTCCCAGTGTTTACCAGCTAATGCTTTGACCAACTGAACCATTTGTGCGCTTTGTATATGAAATGGAAAATAAACAATATAAAATAAAATCAAAATTAATGTTATGAAATAAAAAAAAAGGCGATGGAATTCAAAGCCTCCAATCACATCTTGCCACGCAGTCTTCTTCTTCCTTCGTTCCTGTAACAAAAAGGATAGCGGGGGTTTTAAACCCCCCCAAAACACAGGCTTATGGATAATAGCGAATAGCTCATGTTCAATCATAAATTGAGCGCGAAGGGTGATTTGGAATCGTTGGAATGTCACGAGTGCAATGGTAGTGGTCTCGTGGTCTAATTTTTTCAGAGGAAAGAAACCCCAATTCACAGCTCCTGCAACCCTAGAAAGTTTCAATGGCATATTTCGCTACAGGCGTTGTTAGTTAAATTAAAGGTTACCATTAGTCTCAGAACCTTCATATTAGTGTAAATCCATATTCAAAATGTATAAAAAATGCATATATATTGGAACACGATTATGAGAAAAGTTTGAGAAAGTTTGACATCAATATACCAATTCCTTGCGCGTGGGGAGTTGATTCTGATTGGAATAGCTTCCTTGGGATGTCAGCAACGTGTTTGGATAGGAATGAGGACTTGAAACAAGCTCTAGAAGTGTTTTCAGTTTTGAAAATTTTGGCAAAAAATGCAAGTTTGCTTCTGAGTTTTGGACGCAGCTTAGGTCTTGTTCTCGTTTGTGATAGCTTCTATACATCTTATGCAATGTGTTTGGATGAGAATTATGGCCAATAATGCCTTGCATTGATGCTTAGGATTTTGACATAAACCTCCATTAACACACCTTCCATTTTTGAGCCAATTTTGAATTCTTGCTTCATTTAGACTTTTGCACGAATTTGGAATATGTTTGATGGTGATTCAAAGCTAATCAAAACCAAATATGTCCCTTAATTAACCTTTTGGATTTTTATTTGATTTTAAAGGATTTAAAATGAATTAAATCCAATAAAATCAAATAAAAATGAAAAAATTAATTTTAAATTTTGAAATAAAATGTGGGACACGTGGGAAGCATGGCCAAGCTGATTCAAATGGAAAAAGTGGTCCCCTTTTGTCAAAAATGAAATATCAAGGATAATTGACTTTGGCCATTTCACAAAAATTTCCCAACTTCTCCAATGCATATCTTGCTCAATTTTGAAGCTATTTCTTTGACATTTTGGAAAGGTCTTGAAGTCCTCTAACCAATGTTTTTGGTCCCATGTCATTTTAATTTACCAATCTCAAGTTATGGTCTTTGACTTAAACTCCCTTTTTGTTGACTTTTGAAAATGACCTATAATGTTGAAATTGATAACTTTTTGTGAGAGCACTTCTTGGACTTGGAATGTGAAGATGAGTTGTAGGAAATGTCCTCCCCTTCAAGATGAGCATTGGATGGGATTTTTCTGATGAACCATGAAAAAGTTATGCCTTGGTCAAGTTACAATTGACTTTTCAGCTGTCCAAAAATAGAAACTTTTGCATCTTGAGACTTTTTGAGCCATACTTTTGAGAATCATGATCAAGCATTGATCAAATGATGTTTGTGGCTTCAAAATAAGATGTTGACCAAAAATTTTGACTTTTGACTGCCAAATGACCATTTTGCCCCTACAGTTGACTGTTGAGCAATTAGGGTTTTTGACTGTGCAACTTGACCTTGTGAGCCTTGAAACTTGACATGTAGGTGCTTGACAATGTGTATGAGCATATGTGACTTGATTGAGCCCTTGAAAACCTCAACTTCCTTACAAGAACCAAAACCCTAGTTTGACTGGCTTAGGAGGATGGTTGACTGTGTAGCCCTTAAGTAAACTTGAGCCATTTGAGGTGATGCTTGGCAAAACTTTGAAGATTATGGGAGGGCAAATTTTGGGGTACAACACTTTTGTTTAATTTGCGTTATTTTTATTTTTTAACCAATTAACAAATTAACCTTTCTTTTTATATAAAAACCATAAATCACAAAAAATATTTTTTTCATCATTAATTTTATTATTTTTGTAAATAAACCATTAACCAATTAATTTATTTATTTTTAATTAGGTTTAATCTTAACATATTTTGCATTAAATTAAAATTGATTTAGAATTAGGGTTTTGATATATTTTTACCTTTCTAATTTTATTTCCTTAATTAAAACAAAACTCAAAAATATTTCTTTTTTTCATTAATTAATTAATTACTAGTTTAGACTTAATTCTTAAATCAAAAATAACAAAAATATGCTTATTCAATAAAAGGGTTAAAACCCTAAAGGACATTCCGATTCAATTTTCTCGCGCGTATTATTTTTTATCCATATATTGTAATTGCTCCGAGGATGTAATAGTTTTAACTTAGGACTTTTATTTACCGCTTTTATTTACCTTTTCGCATTTAATTTTAAGGGTTTGTTTTTGGCGATGTAAATACCCGACGCCTTGTAATAGCTTAGCTTTATTTCCCGCAATTTAATTTCCGCAACCATTAACTGTTAGATGTTTGAATAATAGGCTATGCATGACAAGATTAACCTTTAATTTAAAATCAACTGTAGCTCACCACAACATGTACAAAGATAATATAAACTGAAAAACAATACACTCGCACATGCCACTCTTAAGGTACGCCTCACTTGGTTGCCTCAAACGTGGTCATTGAGTATAGGATGTTTTGGAGGTCGCCCTCTTGTCCAAAGATCATAAGTTACCTCAAAACGGTTGCCTCAGATAAAATGATCTAAGACATTAGGGTTACCGCTAAGGCGTCCTAACATTGCTTTAGTGACCACACATCCCTTAATCGAATTGACCCGAAAATTCCAACGACGGTGCTACCCACTCCTTAATAGTGGGATAGCATTGTCTAAAGGACATTTGCACAGTTTAATTCCCTTTTGAGTAGGTAGATGTTCTTAAGTACTTGCTCTTTTGAAAACAAAAACAAAACTTTTCGCACTTACACTCTCTTCCAAACAAAAAACTCTTTTCAAACCCACAAACACAAAGAAAAGCAAATTTTTTAAAACATAGTGAGCAAGTACCTAAGAGCCCGTGGATAACCACAGATAGAAAGGGTGATAATACCTTCCCTTTCTATAATCTACCTCCCGAACCCGAGAAACATCTCGAAAAGGAATTTTTCTGTGCTTTTGTCCTTTCCTTGTTGGATAAAATAAAAGACGGTGGCAACTCTTGCTTACCGCGACATTTTGCAAAGACAAACGCAAACGCGAACCAGCATTCCAAAACAGTCAGTTCTCATTCCCACCGATCACAGAACTGGCGACTCTGCTGGGGAGGATTTATAAGTGAGGTGTACCTTAGGATTAGATCACTTGTGGTTTCAATTGTATGCTTTGTATGCTTTAAAATTTATGGGCTTGTATCGGAGTTCTATAGATCCTAACCCGGATCTGGGGATACCATTTAGGTAAGTAGCAATAAACTGTGAGGGATCTATCTGGCGTAGACCGACACGGATGAAGCAGTAGCTACGTTGGTGTGACACCTTAGTCTGTACCGATATCCCTTGTGTTGGAACGAGGAGAATATGGGTCTTCTGAGGGGTCATTAAGCACCAACTGACCTTAGAACCTTAAATTGACCAACTTGGCCATAGAACAGTAGCAGTATGCTACACTCATTGAGACTAAACTCTCGCGATAATTCCGGCCGCAAGAAAAGGTTGCTAAACTGGAATTATGACCGATCGAGGGTAGTCAGTGGTATTGAGATCCTCTAGAACCCGGTTACTATTTCTCGGACAGGTTTGAGCCACCTAAACTAGAAGAGGGTAATACCTAAACTCCATGCCAGCCTGAAATTTAAGGGCTATTGTGTGACTTGTGTGCCTTCAAAACTTGAACTACTTGCACATTATTGTTATCTGACAACATGAGTTCCTTGCAGGTTTTATTTACAGTCCTTATCCAATAATTTGGATTTATTGCAGGGTTTACTTACATCACTTCACACTTTTGCTTAAACGCATAGCATACACATCATAACATCATGCCTTAACATTTCCTTAACCATTTCAAGGATCTCAAGGGTTTGTGATGCAGGTTATGGTAAATCAAATGTCTAGCAAGGGGAAAAGGGGATTTATTTTCCTCTAGCCAATGCCGTCTAGAGATCAAAACACGATAACTTGAGTCAGGGGCTATGACCCACTCGATATGGTGAGCTTGACTCTTGAAGAAGGACTCTTAACGACACGAAGTCTCTTCTAACAAATTCTAACAAGTTTCTTGTTTACCCCGCGAGATCCTTGAAAACATTGCATACATATATCATACATATCATTGCATAACAGGTCTTCCAATACAGGTCTCTCATGTTCTCGCTGTTTATTTCAGCAATGGATCTCCCGCAAGATAACCAAGATCTCCAGGCTCAAAACGCTCAACTTCAAGAAATGTTCCTGAACCTATCCCAGGGGCAGGAAGAAATAAAAGCTCTCCTCACAAGGGGCTTAGTCCTAGGGAATCCAGGCGACGCCAGGAATGATCAGTTGGAAGGGCTACAAATTGAGTTGGCAACAATGAAGATCCAGATGATGGGATGGCTGGTGGGTCAGATGGCTCTCATTCAAGACCTGGCTCAAAGACAAGAATAGCTCAGGGTCCTCGTTAACAAACTACTTCAAAATGACCAAGTGGGGCAAACAACTAGGGTTGAAGATCAAGTCATCATTCACCCACCTTTGAGGCAAGAAGACAAGGGAAAAGCTCCCCAACTTGCTTCAGGGTCACAAGCCCAGCATCAACCTCGCCAGCGTCAACGGGGTAATCGGCGTAAGCAAAATACGTCTGGAAGACATTTCTCTGAGACTGATATACCATCATCTCTAATACTGAAACGTTTGTTGGAGGTCAATCTGATTCCTTTAAGGGATCCTCCCCGGAATCCCAATACCTCTGCTCCTAGCTATTATCCTGACGCAGTTTGTGCATACCACTCCTATAGTCCTGGACATGACACCGACGACTGTTGGGCTTTGAAAAACAAGATCCAAGACTTGATTGACGGAAGAGTGCTGGAATTCATGCCGGATGGCGAAATGAAAATCTTCCGTTGAGGGTTCTCCACTTGAAATGACTAGTTCGAATTAAGAGACTTTTGTTCATTTAAATTCTGAAGTTGTATCTTTCTTTGCTTATTCAAACAATTATTATCATGTCAAACTTTATTACTTTATTAATACATTACATATGTCTGTTCTGAATCAATCCATTCGTATTCACTATATTCAAATTGCTTTCATTTTTTTGTGATGTTCAAATCTCGATTAAAAAATTCTAATCCTTTTGAGAGAGGATGACGAAAACGATACCACGATCTCTACAGTATGCTTTTGAACAGACCCCGCTGACGATGTACAAGCATTGTTTCAAATCCTAAACAGTGGAGTTATAAGGAAGATAATCCCTAGTCAACCCCTTTGAGCCAAAGAAGTTGGAGTTTTTCTTTTCATGAATTAAAACCCTTAATTATGACCTGGGGCAGGGTAGTTTTCTCAGTTGATCCAGGTGCACAATGAATGGAATCAAAGAAGTCCTTCCGAAACAAAAGACGGTGTTGGTTCCAAGGACAGGCAGTCATTATCTCTCAAAATAAAAGTCCATCGAGTCAAAACCTATGAAGGAGACTTACAAAATTGGGGCATCCCGCTGACTGTAATCACAAAAGAAACAGTTCAGGCAAAAAGACAGGGATAACAAAATCAAAAAGAAAGAGGTCATACAAACTCTCATAAAAATGGCTGCCTATTCAAAATAAACTATCAGTATCTGAACCATCACCAGAATATCAAAGCAAAGACTCAAACGAGATCTAAATGCACGATTAGCTGAGTTTAGGATCGAAGAACATCACGAAGAACGAGTGGGTACAAATAAAATTTGAGCCTTTATCCTTTGTTTCTTAAATCGTGAACCAGGCCACGTTATAACCCTTAAAAGTCCTAGCTGAAGCATGGGTTAGTTCGAAAGCATACTATTACAAAAGGTATCCTGACTCCTGTAGGGCTTGCTGTAAATCCTGAGTTGACATCACATTTTACAAAAAATTGTCTGTTTTACTGGAAAAATGCATTTTCAAAAACTTCAAGACAGACATAAGCTTTGCATTCTTAAAATAACATTGTTTGCATATGACTATTTGTTCAAACAGCAGAGAAATTCGCACGACGAATATCTAGTGAACAAAAACCTTTTCAATAAAAAGGGTCACCTCAAGTGGAAGAAACACTTCCAATCAAGGGGCACGACATGAGAATTGTCCACCATCTGGGGAAGTCAAGTCAAGATTCAAGGAATCTCTCAAAATGCCAAATAGCCAGGGGCAAATCTCCATCTGAGTCACTTGGGGCATTAGACATGGATTCCCGCAACGAATCTTGCATGATCAAACAAAGATCTTCTGGTAGTATGGCAACACAACACTACCGACAGTGACACCTCCCTACATCCTGAGAGCGTGGACATAGTCAAAAAGTACTACGTATAATCAAAGACCCGCTAAGGTTGACTGGCCTAGGCAAAAATAAGGGCTTCCCGGCGAACCAAAAGGGTTCGGGCAAAAATTAGGGATGAAAATGGAAAAAATCTGTACACCCGGCAAGTCGAAAACCTGAAAAGGCGGCTTGGGCAAAAAAGGGTATCCTGGTGGACTGAAAACCCGAAAGGGCGGTCTAGGCAAAAATTAGGGATCAAAGCGTACGACTATGTCCCGTCATCTCGTCACTTACCTACCAGAAGAAGACTTGTCATTTCAATCGAAAGAGACCAAGCACCTCATAGGTTGGGATAATACTCGATCCACAAGGCCTCCGCAGGTACCTTCTCCCGCAGAAACAGGGGCAATAAGAATTGTCCGAACTGTGTAAATGCTCTATCCACCAGGTACCAAGGTAGATTCAGCTAAAGAATATGGCTAAGATACCTTCACTCCCCGCAGAGTAAAACAGTAATGGTAGCTCTCCCCACTGAGACTCGCAACCATGAACGAATCAGCCATACTCTCCCCCAAGCAGAGTTAGTCTACCGTCAGCCCCGAAAAGGCTTGGTATCCCCAGAAGATCTTAGTATTCCCCAGTGGAGTATAAAGATATTCCCCAGCAAGCATAAGAGTATCCCCGACAATCTTAATATTCCTCAACAAAATATAAGAATGTTCCCCGGCGGAATACAAGATACCACAATGGAGTCATTTCCCCAGCGCAGTCTAAAAGAGCTTCCCCTCCAGAGTTAAATCATCTTACCCAGTAGATTCTGGAAGCTTGTCCCCTGTAGAATACAAATGTATCTCCCCATCCAAATTTAGAGGTTATCCTCACAAGAGTCTAACCGGGTTATCCTCAGCAAGTTGCAACTGAAAGATCATCCCCAGTGAAGTTCTTTCTATCCCCAGCGGAGTTCATCATTGAAATCCCCAACAAGGCTTATCAACGGAATCCCCAGCGGAGTTTATCAGTAAAATCTCAGCAAAGTATCTCTTCCCCACAGAGTAATTCCCTGCAGAGTAATCTCTTCACCATGTTTATTCCCCAACGGAGTTATTTTCTCCTACAGGTTTATTCTCACAACCATCTTCGTTCGTCATCCCCATCAGAAACATTCTAAGCAAAGTTGGAAGACACACATACTCTTCAACAGCAGTCCAGGATTTAACAAACTCCCCGACATTTGTCAAGGATTTATTTTCCCAGACGAAAATACATTCATAAACATTTCACATTTCATACCTCCTATTTACATACATGATAAAGTGCATACGACATAATCTCATTTATTTAGAGAACATCATGACATCATGCATTTCATACATCATAACATTGCATACAACTAATGTTTTACCTTTTTCAGGAAAAGGTCAATCAAAAGATGGCTACCATTAACCTTTTCAAGTCCCAGTTTAATACCTGTAGCAAGCCAGGAAAACTATTTGTGGACGACTGATTGTAGATTAATACCTGTAATAAGCTAGGAAAATTATCTACATGAAGAGATTGAAGATTAACACCTGTAACAAGCCAGGAAAACTATCTTTCTTTCTCAGGTCAGAGATTAATACCTGAAACCAGCCAGGACAGCTATCTCCTTGGCCAACCTTTTTAAGTTCCAGATTAATACCTGTAACAAGCCAGGAAAACTATCTGTGGACGACTGATTGTAGATTAATACCTGTAACAAGCCAGGAAAACTATCTACATGAAGAGATTGAAGATTAACACCTGTAACAAGCTAGGAAGACTATTTTTCTTTCTCAGGTCAGAGATTAATACCTGAAACCAGCCAGGACAACTATCTCCTCGACCAACCTTTTCAAGTCCCAGTTTAATACCTGTAGCAAGCCAGAAAAACTATCTGTGGACGACTGATTGTAGATTAATACCTGTAACAAGCCAGGAAAACTATCTACATGAAGAGATTGAAGATTAATACCTGTTACAAGCCAGACATGAACCTCAACGGTATACTCCTGGTGAGCACGAGTCAGTTCCTAAATCTCAACAAATGTTAGACTTCCCCAGCGGAATCTTCTACAAACAACAGGTATGCAAGTTCTCGCTAAGGAATCTCTTATGCAATCGACACTCCTGCAGATGGCATCTATAAGCCCATCCTCCTACCAACAATCTCCAAATGGCATCTGTAAGCCCATTCCCGACATCACAATGTTGATACTACACCATGTGAGTGCAAATTTCTAGGCACTCTAGTGTTCAATTATCTTCCACCTTCGGATCACGAAAGGCTCGAAAGCCAATCTATATCCTCAGGTTTAAGAAAATTGAACAGGGGCAACTGTTGTACCCCAAAATTTGCCCTCTCATGTTTCCCATGATTTCCCTTACATGGTTAGTCACAAACCTTTGCCTAAAGAAAAGGAATATTCATGAGTGATGTTTCTAAGTTTCCTTTGATTGACATCCCCAAAGCGCCTATCTATTGGCACCTCCAAAATACCTTTTGATTGGCATCTGCATAGCGCCCTTTGATTGGCATGGACAAAGGTCCTTTAATTGGCCTGTTAACAAGGCCTTTCAATTGTCATTTTAACAATGTCTTTCGATTGGAACCCAAACAAAGGCATCTTCGATTGGAATTTTAACAAGCACCTTTAGATTGGCATTATAAAAGTGTCCTTCGATTGGCACTGTAACAGTGTCCTTCATTTGGCATGTTAACAAGTACCTTTCAACTGGCATTGTAACAATGTCCTCCGATTGGCAGGTGTTGTACCCCAAAATTTTCCCTCCCATATTCTTCAAGATTTGCTAAGATCATGCTTCAAAATCTCCCAAAGGTTGCACAGTCCAATTGCCTCCTAACACAGTCAAAATTAGGGTTTTGGTTCTGGCAAAGAAGTTGAATTTTTCAAGGGTCTAAACAAGTCCCACATGCCTATATACATTGTCAAGCATCCATATGCCAAGTTTCAAGACTCACAGCATCAAATTGCACAGTCAAAAACCCTAAATGCTTCACAGTCAACTGCAGGGGCAAAATGGTCATTTGACAGTCAAAAGTCAAAAATTTTGGTCAACATATTATTTTGAAGCCACAAACATCATTTGATCAATTCTTGATCATGATTCTCAAAGCATGGCTCAAAAAGTCTCAAGATGCAAAAGTTTCTATTTTTGGACAGTTGAAAAAGTCAACTGCAAATTGACCAGGGCATAACCTATTCATGGTTTATCAGAAAAATCCCATCCAAAGCTCATTTTGAAGAGAATGAAACTTCCTACAACTCATCTTCACACTTCAAGTCCAAGAAATGCTCTCACAAAAAGTTATCAATTTCAATATTATAGGTCATTTTCAAAAGTCAACAAAAAGGCACTTTAAGTCAAAGACCATAACTTGAGATTGGTAAATCAAAATGACATGGGACCAAAGACATTGGTTAGAGGACTTCAAGACCTTTCCAAAATGTCCAAGAACATGATCATATCTTCACAATTGAGCAAGATATGCCTTATAGAAGTTGGGAAATTTTTGGGAATTTTGAAAAGTCAACTTTGCTTCAAATGCCTCAAAATTGCTAATGGGCCTCAATTTCTTCCATGAATCATTACCCAAAGGCTATGCACGACCCATTAAGCTAAAAGGGAGTTATTTTCTTATTTTTAATTAATTAATTGAATTTTTAATCTTATTAATTCATTTAATTAAATTTAATTATGAGAAAAATACTAAACAATGGTTTTTAATCCTTTTTGTGCAGCAAATCTTTCCATTATGAACTAAATATCTCGTGCACCACCTCAAGGGAACAAAATCTTCCATAATTGGCATAATTGGCATGGAAAAAAGATTGAAAAAGATTGGATTGGAAATCAAATATTGAATCATTAAATCAATGGACTTTGGGCTGGTTTTTTAACCTAATTCCATCCACATACATATGCACAATTGAAACCTAAGGCATTGGACACAAAAAGCTGCGCAAGAAACAAAGAACAAACTTGCAATTTTGGCCAAAAAACCTTGAAACTGTTTTCATACCTAGAGTACAATTCAAGGCTTGAAAAGCATTCAAAAACCTTGCCAGGACATCCAGGAACGTGTTACAATCAAGAGCTAATCTCCAGACCTCAAGAATTGGTAGAACAAAGTCATACTTTTCACAAAAAATTTCATGATCGTGTTTTACTTTTCATGCATTATTCATGTATTTTGATTGTTGATTAACACTAACCATGATGTTATGAAGCCATTGGTAGCAATTAATTGAACTAATATTGCCTGTAGCCAGATCTGCCATGAACGCGTTTTAGGGTTTCAGAAGCTTTGAATTAGGGTTTCCCTCATGTGGTAAAATTGGACCACCAAATTGGTACCATTGAAATCGTGACATCCAAACGAGACTAACTCACTACTCGCGCCCTTTTTATGTTAACCCAGGAGCTAATCGCTATTTTTTCAGGTTGAGTTTAGTGGGGGTTTAAAACCCCCGCTATTTGCTTTTATTTACAGGGAAAAGATGAAGACGAAGCCTATGTGTCTGAGCGTGGTTGGAGGGTTTGAATGTTAGCGCGTTTTTTGTTTTGGTTCAACATAATACTTTCTTTTCATATATATTATTTCTATCCCATTATATAAACAAAGACGCGTGAATGGCTTAGTGGTGGGACATACGCCTGGCAGGTACTGGGACCTGGGTTCGATTCCCAGGTCCCCCCATATATTCCATGTTTTTTGTCCTAATGTGTTCATACGCAGCGCTTCATCCAAGGTTCACCATACACCTTCACATGCTGGCTTGCCACGTAATCATGATGGCCAATCTGAAGGCTACAGGATGGAGACTACCATACACGCTAGTCAACTGATGCACACGCAACCATAAAAAGTCAAAAGAGGGTCTTGATTCAGTGGGCCTAATTGCTTCAATTAACCTCCAAAAGGGTCTGAATACCCCCATGGTTTGCTCAATTTTTAATCTTTATTTATTTTTCCTTTTTATTCTTTTAATTGTTTTTAAGTGTTTTCTTAAAATTCCATAAAATAATTTTCCTAATAAAAATAAAATACAGAAAAATCAAAAACATGTTTATTGTTATTAACATTTAATTCATTATTATATTTTTGTAAACAAATTTTAAATAATTAATTTAGATTAATTTAGGTTTTAAAATTTTAATGTTTTTTCTTAAATAACTAAAATATGTAGAAATTAGGTTTTTTTTAACTTTTTCATCCCTTCTTTTTTTAATAAATAATTTTCTCATCATTATTATTATTACTAATTATTAATTAATTTTGTAAATAAACATGTAATTAATTAATTAGGGTAAATTAGGTTAAACTTGAATATCTTTCATAAATAATTAAAAACAACTTAGAACTAGGGCTTATTTAACTTCTAATTTTAATTAATTTTCTTTATTATTTTCATTAAATGCAAAAAAACACAAAAAACAATTTCTTTTCTTAATTAAATTAGGTTAAACTTGAATATCTTTCATAAATAATTAAAAACAACTTAGAACTAGGGTTTATTTAACTTCTAATTTTAATTAATTTTCTTTATTATTTTCATTAAATGCAAAAAAACACAAAAAACAATTTCTTTTCTTAATTAAATAATTAATTAGCTTTTTAATTTCATTTAATTTCTCAAAAGGGTCCAACGCCCTCGAATGTTCTATCTTTATTCTTTTCGCGCGTTTATCTTATTTTCCTTTGTGAATATTATGTAATTGCTCAAGCCTTGTAATAGTAATTAGGAATTTATTTATTTTCCGCACTTTTTATTAAAAACGGGTCTTTGTTAATTTGGCGATGTATAGACCCGCGCCTTGTAATAGCGTAGGATTTTACTTTCCGCACTTTAATTTCCGCACTTTTTAAATTGCTAAACTTTGTATGAAAGAATGTATGGCCTAAAATAAAAACAAGTGTAGATCACCATGATGCATGTACAAGATAAAACATAATCTGAAAACAATACACAAATTCATACACCACTCTTAGGGTACGCCTCACTGTTGCCTTGCCCTCGAAACGTGGTCGTCGAGTATAGGACGTTTTAGTAAGTCCTTATGTCCATGATCTATGGCATAGGGGTAGCTTCTAAGGTGTCCTACTGTTGCTCTGGTGACCACACTGTCCCTACAAACGAATTGACCCGAACACCTCCAACGGTGGTGCTACCTACCTCTCAATGGTGGGATGGCACTACCTTAAGGACATTTACACAGCCTAATTCCTTAGGGTAGGTAGATGACTCGCAGATACTTGCTCTATTTCAAAAAAACAAATCAAAAACTCTTTTCACACCGACACTTTCAAAAAAGGCTTTCAAAACAATTTTTCAAACACTCTTGAGGACTGATACAAGAGTCGATCTGAAATCTTTAAAACGAAACTTTTTTCAAACTCACTCACAATTGAAAAGCAAACACTTTTGAAAACACAATGAGCAAGTATCTAAGAGCCCATGGATAACCATGGATAGAAAGGGTGCTAACACCTTCCCTTTCTATAAATCTACCTCCCGAACCGAGAAACTATCTCATAAGGAATTTTGTTGTGCTTTTGTCCTGTCCATGTTGGAGAAAATAAAAGACGGTGGCGACTCTTGCTTCCGCGACATTTCGCGAACCAGCGTTAAACAGTCAGTTCCAGATCCACCAATCACAGAACTGGCGACTCTGCTGGGGATCTTATAAAGTGAGGTGTACCTTAGGACTAAGATCACTTGTGTTTTCAATTGTTGTGTTTTGTTTTGCTTTATTATTGTGGGTTGCATCGGAGTTACATAGATCCTAACCCGGATCTGGGGATACCCTGTTAGGTAGCATAAGCTGTGAGGGACCTGTCCGGCGTAGACCGACATGGGTGAAGCAGTGGCTACGTTGGTGTGGCGCCTTGGTCTGTACCGATATCCCTTGTGTCGTAACGAGGAGAATATGGGTCTTCTGAGGAGTCATTAATCACCAACCGACCTTAGAACCTTAAATGACCCAACTTGGCCAATAGAACAGTAGCAGTATGCTACGCCCATTGAGGCTAAACTCTTGTGATGGTTCTGGCCGCAAGAAAAGATTGCGATGTTGGAGTTATGACCGATTGAGGGTAGTCAGTGATATTGGGATCCTCTAGAACCCGGTTACTTTTGATAGGACAGGTCTTAACAAACAAACTGAAAAAGGGTAATACCTAGACCCCATGCTGGCCTAAAATCTAAGGGCTCTTTTGTGTGACTTGTGTGCCTTCGTACTTGACTACTTGCATGCTTGTTATCTGACACTTGAGTTTCTTGCAGGTTTTGTTTACAGTCCTTAATCTGGACTCATAACAGGGTTTACCTATGTTACGCCACGCATAGCATAACATCATACCATTGCATGCATCCTGCATAAAGACTAATCCATTTCAAGGATCTCAAGGGCTTGTGATGCAGGTCATGATGAATCCCATGTCTAGCAAGGGGCAAAGGGGATTTATTTTCCTCTAAAGCCAAGGTTGTCAGGGGCTATGACCCACTGGATATGGTGAGCCTTTGACCCTTGAAGAAGGACTCTCAATAATATGAAGTGCCTTCAATCAAGCCACCAGTTACCAGATTCTAACAATTTTCTTGTTTACCCCAAGAGGTCCTTGAAAACATTACATGCATATCATACATATCATTGCATTACAGGTACCCTTGTTACAGGTCACTTACCATCTGTGCTGTTTATTTCAGCAATGGCTTCCCAACAATACAACCAGGATCTTCAGACTCAAGAGACCCAGTTCAGGGAAATCTTTTTAAGCCTATCCAAGGGGCAGGAAGAGCTGAGAACACTTCTCATGGGGACTTTGGTCAGGAACAGTGCTGAGGATGATAAGGACGAACGGCTGAAACATCTGCAAGCTGAGGTGGATGCAATGAGAGCCCATATGTTGGGGCAGGTAACTATCATTCAAGACTTAGCTCAAAGACAAGAAGAGCTCGGGGTTCTCGTCAACCAACTGCTTTGGGGTAAACAACTGGGGCAAACATCTAAGGTTGAAGAGCCAGTCATCATTCAACCACCGTTGAGACAAGAAGACAAGGGAAGAGCTCCTCAAATGGCTTCAGTGTCACAAATTCAGCATCAACCTCACCAGCTTCAGCCAGACAAGCCCAAAAGGCAATTCACCAAGCTCAACGTGTCGCTGCCTCAAGCTTTACAACAACTGTTGAGGTTGAATTTGGTAACTCTAAGGGACCCTCCTAGGAATCCCAACAGGACACCTTCAAGGTATAACCCCAACGCCCGCTACGCTTATCATTCTGACAGCCCGGGGCATGCTACAGATGATTGTTGGACCTTGAAGAACAAGATCCAGGACCTGATTGATGAAGGAGCTGTGGAATTCACCCAGGATGGCCAGGCTGAGTTCTTCTACTATCCCTGCAAGATTCACCATTCGAAGTGACGAGCCCTGAGATTGAAAAAACTTTTGTTCATTCGAATGTTCAAGTTGTATTTTTCTTTGATTATTCAAACATTTATTCATGTCAAACGTTGTTATTTCATTAATGCATTACACATGTCTGTTTTGAAGTAATTATTTCATATTCACTATATGCAAACTATTTTCATATTTCTTGTGATGATCAATTATTAATTGAAATTTCTAAGCCTCTTGAGGGAGGATGACGAAAACGATACCATGATCTACAGTATGCTTTTGAACGGACCCTGCTGATGAGGTACAGGCATTGTTTTAATTCCTAAACACTGGAGTAATAAGGAAGATAATCCCTCGTCAAACCCTTTGAGCCAAAGAAGTAGGAGTTTTTCTTTTCGAAAATTAAAACCCTTAATCGTGACCCGGGGCAGGGTAGTTCTCTCAGCTGATCTAGGTGCACAACGAATGGCACCAAAGCGGTCCTTACAAAATAAACAAAAGACAGTGATGGTTCTGAATAATCATAAAGACAGGCAGTCGTTATCTTTCAAAAATGAAAGCCCAATAAAGTCGAAACCTATGAAGGAGACTTACAAAAACTGGGGCATCCCGCTGACTGTGATCACAAAAGAAACAGTTCAGGCAAAAAACAGGGATAATAAAAAACCAAAAAGAAAGAGGTCATACAAACCCTCAATAACAAAAAGGAATGACTGCCTATTCAAAATAAACTATCAACATCCGAACCATCACGGGAATATCAGGACAAAAACTCAAATAAGGTCTAACGCATGATCAGCTGAGTTTAGGATTGAAGAACATCACGAAGAGCGGGTGGGTACAAATAATTTGAGCCTTTATCCTTTGTTTCTTAAACCGTGAACCAGGCCACGCTATAACTCTTAAAAGTCCTAGCTGAAGCATGGGTTAGTTCGAAAGCATACTGTTACAAAAGGTATCCTGACTCCTTAAGGCTTACGGTAGAATAACGAGTTGACATCACGTTTTACAAAAAATTCACTTATTTTTATGAAAAAATGCATTTTCAAAAAACTTCAAGACAGACATAAGCTTTGCATTTTTGATATAACATTGTTTGCATATGACTATTTGTTTGAACATCATAGAAGCTCGCACGACGAATATCTGATGAACAAAAGCACTCCCAAACAAGGGGCATGACATGATCATTGTCCGTCATCTGGGGCAATCCAGTCAAGATTCAGAGAATCTCTCAAATGCCAAGATAACCAGGGGCAAATCTCCACCTGAGTCGCTTGGGGCATTCCAACAACGAATCTTGCCTGATCAAACACCTTCTGGTGGCATGACAAAACACTTCTAACAGGAGCAACTCCCTATATTCTGAGAGTGTGGACATAGTCGAAAAAATACTACGCATAATCAAAGACCCGCTAGGTTGACACACCTAGGCAAAAATAAGGTCTTCCCGACGAACCAAAAGGGTTCGGGTAAAAATGAGGTATGAAATAAAAAAAACCTATACATCCGGCAAGTCGAAAACCTGAAAAGGCGGCTTGGGCAAAAATGGGTATCCCGGTGGACTGAAAACCCGAAAGGGCGGTCCAGGCAAAAATTAGGGATCAAAGCGTACGACTATGTCCCGGCATCTCGTCACTTGCCTACCAGAAAAAGAGTTGTCAATCGGCAGTCCTCAAGCACCTCCACAAGTATCTTCTTCCCTCACCTCATAAACAGGGGCAATAATGAGTTGTCCAGGCGATCTGGTTGCTCTGGCAACCAACGTACCAAGGAAAGGCCAATCAAAAGATGATTACCATATACCTTTACAGCTGCAGATCAACATTGGTAACAAGCCAGGAAAATTCGGTGAACGACTGATCGTGGGTTAATATCCAAAACCAAACAGGACAATTATCTACTTGATCATCATCAGGAAACCTTACACCAGTTCCATTCTCAAACTCTAGACGTAGTCTTACACGGACTCGTCATCAGTAAACCCTACACAGGTTTCCTTCTCAGCTCTAGATACGGTTTTACACGGACTCGTCATCAAAGTAACCCTACACAGGTTCCTTCTCCATTTCAGATGCAGTCTTATACGGATTCATTATCAGTAAACCCTACACAGGTTTCCTCCCTCCAAAGATGCAGTTGTACATGAGCTCATCATCAGGCCTCCACCAGTATCTTCTCCCACAGAAACAGGGGCAGTAATGAGTTGTCTAAGCAATCTAGTTTCTCTGTCCATCAAAGTACCAAGATAGGTTCGTCTGAAGGATGTAGCCCAGATATCTTAATTCCCCAGAGAGTGAGCCAGCAAGTCAGCGATACTCTCCCCAAGCAGAGTTAGTCCACTGTCAGCCTTAAGGAAATTGGGTATCCCCAGCAGATCTCAACATTCCTCAGCGGAGTATACAAACATTCTTAACAAGCATCCCCGGTAATCTTGATCTAAGATTGTTCCCCGGCGGTATACCAGACATCCAGTGAAGCCACTTCCCCAGTGCAATCTCAAAGTTTCCCTAGGAGAGTTGAATCAATCTCCCTAGCAGGTCTTGAAGCTTATCCCCAGTAGATTCTGGAAGCTTACACCCGCATAGTACGAACGCCCCTCCTGGCTTTATTCAGAAAGTTATTTCCCCACCAGGATATAACTGGGTTATCCTCAGCTAATTGCCACGGAAAGATCATCCCCGACGAAGTCTTCCTATCCCCAGTGGAGTTCATCAATTCCTTCAACATAACACATCAATGGTATCCCCAGCGGAGTTATCATCAACATCTCAGCAAAGTGCCTCTTTCCCCACAGAGCATCTCCCCGCAGAGTAATCCATTCGCCAAGTTTATTCCCCAACGGAGTCATCTTCTCCTGCCGGTATTCTTGCAACCATCATCCCCAGCAGAAACAACGAAGCACTATCCTTCAACATCAGCCCAGGACTTAACTTCCCGACACCCGTCAAGGATTTACTTTCCTAGACAAAAACACAGTTCATAAACATCATATTTTCATACATTACAGCATGCATATACGCATCATGAACATATAATCTCATTCATTCTAAGAACATCACGCATGTCATACATCATGACATTTCATACAACTAACGTTTTGTCTTTTCAGGACAAAGGTTAATACAAAGTTAATTGCTATCAACGGTCGCAACTAAAGATCCGATTCCTGTATCTCGCCAGGGTGTATCTGTTGATGACTAACAATACCAGACTCGATTCCTGTATCTTTCCAGGGCACGTCTAAAGAGTTCGAGGATCTGATTCCTGTATCTTGCCAGGGTGTATCTGTTGACGACTAACATTACCAGACTCGATTCCTGTATCTTGCCAGGGCACGTATGAAGAGTTTGAGGATCCGATTCCTGTATCTTTCCAGGGTGTATCTGTTGACGACTAACATTACCAGACTCGATTCCTGTATCTTACCAGGGCATGTCTGAAGAGTTTGAAGATCCGATTCCTGTATCTCGCCAGGGTGTATCTGTTGACGACTATATTCTCCGGACTCGATTCCTGTATCCTTCCAGGGCACGTCTGAAGAGTTCGAAGATCCGATTCCTGTATCTCGCCAGGGTGTATCTGTTGACGGCTAATTCTCCGGACTCGATTCATGTATCTTGCCAAGGGACGTCTGAAGAGTTTAAAGATTCGATTCCTGTATCCGGCCAGGGCACATCTACATGAAGAGTTTGAAGATCAACCCCTGTAACAGGCTAGGTAATTATTTTCTTTCTCAGGTACGCAAGTTCTCGCTAAGGAATCTCTTACGCGATCGACACCCAGATGGCATCTGTAAGCCCATCCACATACCAACAGTCTCCAAATGGCATCTATAAGCCCATTCCCGACCAGGGTCTGTCACACTTCCAGATGGCATCTATAAGCCCATCCTCCTATCCATCATTCCTCCAAATGGCATTTGTAAGCCCATCCCCATCATCACACTGTTGACATTCTACTATGTGAGTGCAAATTTCTGGGCACTCTAGTGTTCAATCATCTTCCACCTTCGGATTACGAAAGGCACCCCAGCCAATCTACATCCTCAGGTCTAAGAAGATTGAACAGGGGCAACTGTTGTACCCCAAAATTTTCCCTCCCATATTCTTCAAGATTTGCTAAGATCATGCTTCAAAATCTCCCAAAGGTTGCACAGTCCAATTGCCTCCTAACATAGTCAAAATTAGGGTTTTGGTTCTGGCAAAGAAGTTGAAGTTTTCAAGGGTCTAAACAAGTCCCACATGCCTATATACATTGTCAAGCATCCATATGCCAAGTTTCAAGACTCACAACATCAAATTGCACAGTCAAAAACCCTAAATGCTTCACAGTCAACTGCAGGGGCAAAATGGTCATTTGACAATCAAAAGTCAAAAATTTTGGTCAACATCTTATTTTGAAGCCACAAACATCATTTGATCAATTCTTGATCATGATTCTCAAAGCATGGCTCAAAAAGTCTCAAGATGCAAAAGTTTCTATTTTTGGACAGTTGAAAAAGTCAACTGCAAATTGACCAGGGCATAACTTCTTCATGGTTTATCAGAAAAATCCCATCCAAAGCTCATTTTGAAGAGAATGACACTTCCTACAACTCATTTTCACACTTCAAGTCCAAGAAATGCTCTCACAAAAAGTTATCAATTTCAACATTATAGGTCATTTTCAAAAGTCAACAAAAAGGCACTTTAAGTCAAAGACCATAACTTGAGATTGGTAAATCAAAATGACATGGGACCAAAGACATTGGTTAGAGGACTTCAAGAACCTTCCAAAATGTCCAAGAACATGATCATATCTTCACAATTGAGCAAGATATGCCTTGTAGAAGTTGGGAAAATTTTGGGAATTTTGAAAAGTCAACTTTGCTTCAAATGCCTCAAAATTGCTAATGGGCCTCAATTTCTTCCATGAATCATTACCCAAAGGCTATGCACGACCCATTAAGCTAAAAGGGAGTTATTTTCTTATTTTTAATTAATTAATTGAATTTTTAATCTTATTAATTCATTTAATTAAATTTAATTATGAGAAAAATACTAAACAATGGTTTTTAATCCTTTTTGTGCAGCAAATCTTTCCATTATGAACTAAATATCTCGTGCACCACCTCAAGGGAACAAAATCTTCCATAATTGGCATAATTGGCATGGAAAAAAGATTGAAAAAGATTGGATTGGAAATCAAATATTGAATCATTAAATCAATGGACTTTGGGCTGGTTTTTTAACCTAATTCCATCCACATACATATGCACAATTGAAACCTAAGGCATTGGACACAAAAAGCTGCGCAAGAAACAAAGAACAAACTTGCAATTTTGGCCAAAAAACCTTGAAACTGTTTTCATACCTAGAGTACAATTCAAGGCTTGAAAAGCATTCAAAAACCTTGCCAGGACATCCAGGAACGTGTTACAATCAAGAGCTAATCTCCAGACCTCAAGAATTGGTAGAACAAAGTCATACTTTTCACAAAAATTTTCATGATCGTGTTTTACTTTTCATGCATTATTCATGTATTTTGATTGTTGATTAACACTAACCATGATGTTCTGAAGCCATTGGTAGCAATTAATTGAACTAATATTGCCTGTAGCCAGATCTGCCATGAACGCGTTTTAGGGTTTCAGAAGCTTTGAATTAGGGTTTCCCTCATGTGGTAAAATTGGACCACCAAATTGGTACCATTGAAATCGTGACATCCAAACGAGACTAACTCACTACTCGCGCCCTTTTTATGTTAACCCAAGAGCTAATCGCTATTTTTTCAGGTTGAGTTTAGTGGGGGTTTAAAACCCCCGCTATTTGCTTTTATTTACAGGAAAAAGATGAAGACGAAGCCTATGTGTCTAAGCGTGGTTGG
Organism: Vicia faba; assembly: GCA_948472305.1. Taxonomy (NCBI): domain Eukaryota; kingdom Viridiplantae; phylum Streptophyta; class Magnoliopsida; order Fabales; family Fabaceae; genus Vicia; species Vicia faba. The sequence goes on along the minus strand of CATIWC010002043.1, from coordinate 12,998 downwards.
AGGGTTTGAATGTTAGCGCGTTTTTTGTTTTGGTTCAACATAATACTTTCTTTTCATATATATTATTTCTATCCCATTATATAAACAAAGACGCGTGAATGGCTTAGTGGTGGGACATACGCCTGGCAGGTACTGGGACCTGGGTTCGATTCCCAGGTCCCCCCATATATTCCATGTTTTTGTCCTAATGTGTTCATACGCAGCGCTTCATCCAAGGTTCACCATACACCTTCACATGCTGGCTTGCCACGTAATCATGATGGCCAATCTGAAGGCTACAGGATGGAGACTACCATACACGCTAGTCAACTGATGCACACGCAACCACAAAAAGTCAAAAGAGGGCCTTGATTCAGTGGGCCTAATTGCTTCAATTAACCTCCAAAAGGGTCTGAATACCCCCATGGTTTGCTCAATTTTTAATCTTTATTTATTTTTCCTTTTTATTCTTTTAATTATTTTTAATTATTTTCTTTAAATTCCATAAAATGATTTTCCTAATAAAAATAAAATACAGAAAAATCAAAAACATGTTTATTGTTATTAACATTTAATTCATTATTATATTTTTGTAAACAAATTTTAAATAATTAATTTAGATTAATTTAGGTTTTAAAATTTTAATGTTTTTTCTTAAATAACTAAAATATGTAGAAATTAGGTTTTTTTTAACTTTTTCATCCCTTCTTTTTTTAATAAATAATTTTCTCATCATTATTATTATTACTAATTATTAATTAATTTTGTAAATAAACATGTAATTAATTAATTAGGGTAAATTAGGTTAAACTTGAATATCTTTCATAAATAATTAAAAACAACTTAGAACTAGGGTTTATTTAACTTCTAATTTTAATTAATTTTCTTTATTATTTTCATTAAATGCAAAAAAACACAAAAAACAATTTCTTTTCTTAATTAAATAATTAATTAGCTTTTTAATTTCATTTAATTTCTCAAAAGGGTCCAACGCCCTCGAATGTTCTATCTTTATTCTTTTCGCGCGTTTATCTTATTTTCCTTTGTGAATATTATGTAATTGCTCAAGCCTTGTAATAGTAATTAGGAATTTATTTATTTTCCGCACTTTTTATTAAAAACGGGTCTTTGTTAATTTGGCGATGTATAGACCCGCACCTTGTAATAGCGTAGGATTTTACTTTCCGCACTTTAATTTCCGCACTTTTTAAATTGCTAAACTTTGCATGAAAGAATGTATGGCCTAAAATAAAAACAAGCGTAGATCACCATGATGCATGTACAAGATAAAACATAATCTGAAAGCAATACACAAATTCACACACCACTCTTAGGGTACGCCTCACTGTTGCCTTGCCCTCGAAACGTGGTCGTCGAGTATAAGACGTTTTAGTAAGTCCTTATGTCCATGATCTATGGCATAGGGGTAGCTTCTAAGGTGTCCTACTGTTGCTCTGGTGACCACACTGTCCCTACAAACGAATTGACCCGAACACCTCCAATGGTGGTGCTACCTACCTCTCAATGGTGGGATGGCACTACCTTAAGGACATTTACACAGCCTAATTCCTTAGGGTAGGTAGATGACTCGCAGATACTTACTCTATTTCAAAAAGACAAATCAAAAACTCTTTTCACACTGACACTTTCAAAAAAGGCTTTCAAAACAATTTTTCAAACACTCTTGAGGACTGATACAAGAGTCGATCTGAAATCTTTAAAACGAAACTTTTTTCAAACTCACTCACAATTGAAAAGCAAACACTTTTGAAAACACAATGAGCAAGTATCTAAGAGCCCATGGATAACCATGGATATAAAGGGTGCTAACACCTTCCCTTTCTATAAATCTACCTCCCGAACCGAGAAACTATCTCATAAGGAATTTTGCTGTGCTTTTGTCCTGTCCATGTTGGAGAAAATAAAAGACGGTGGTGACTCTTGCTTCCGCGACATTTCGCGAACCAGCGTTAAACAGTCAGTTCCAGATCCACCGATCACAGCAGGTTAACAAGTATCTTTCGATTGACGTTGTAGCAGTGGCATTCAATTGGTAGTTTAATAAGTATCTTTCGATTGACGTTGTAGCAGTGGCATTCGATTGGCAGTTTAACAAGTATCTTTCGATTGGTATTATAGTAATGGCCTTCGATTGGTATTTTAATAAAGTATCCTTCGATTGGTATGGACAAAGGCCCTTTGATTATCATTCCAAAAGGTCCTTCGACTGGAACTTCAGAGTTTCCCTCAATTGGAATATCTGAATGAAATGACCTTCGAGTGGCATTTCAGTATAGAGTTTGCCTTAATCTGAGATGCTCTGATGAAGGAAGTTCTGAATACTTAGAATCAGAACTTAGACTCATCACAAGGCCAAGAGCTGGTCGAAGTTGCCTAATAGGGAATTTTCTTCAGAAGGATAAGAGATCAAAGCAAAGGGTGGTTCAATCGAAGGAGCCCTAGTATTGAAGTTGGCACAATTTGACTCAAAACCAGTAAGGAGAGCAAGGTTCTACTAGGGAAAGTTGGCTTGAATTGGACTTTGAAGCCATCGAAGAAAGCAAATTAGAAGGGAAGTGGACCTGCAGGGGTAGGTCAGCTTTCGATTTTTATCATGTTGGAGGCCTAAACAGCTCATAACAGGCTGGCAGTAACGCATAAAAGCAGATTGACACGTGATTGAATCAAATATAGCAAGTCTTTATGAAGAAATCAAATCAAATCTCTTCATCATAATGGGTCAAGATTTGATACACAAATATTAACCTAAATTCCTTTGTCTATATAAACCTCAGGCTCACAAAGAAAAAAGGACGGAAAAAACACACAAAACTCTGCAGAAACGAAAAAAACGCACAAAAACTTTGCAGAAACGGCCAGAGCAACTTGAAAAAAAGCTTGAAAAGTGTGAGATCAAAAACCACATTGGAGGCACTTTCAGACCAAAAGCACAACGTTATTCTCTTCCTTGACACCCAGTGGAGCTACACCAATCAAAACCAAGCCCTAAGGCATCCTAAAACTCGCTGTAAGTGTTCTTGAAATCGCCTCTGCACATGAAATCGTGAACCACTTTTCTCGCATCTTTTTGCCAAATGGTTTGCACATTCATACTCACCATGTAATTTACATTGATTCTGCATTATTTGATTTGATTTTTGTGGCCTCTAACCCCCTATCCAGAACCTAGGGTTCTTGTGTATGTTTTTTAGGCGTTTTGTGTGCAGGTTAAATTAAGGCTAATAATGGCCATGGACGAGTTCAGGGGAAGGAGACGAGTGCATTGGCACTCTTAGTTTGCATTTATATGGCCTAGGAAGTATTTTTGAACCATCCCACGAAACTTCCTGCGGATAAAAATCCGCAGGTAAATAACCAGGGATTTATTTGAAGAAGACAAAGATGTGTCATAGCGTGGTTGGCTCGTTTGAATATTAGTGTGTTTTTCAGGGAATAATTATTGGTTTGTTTTATAATATTTGATTAATAATCCACTAACAGGTTAACATCTTGGTTCAGTTGGTTGAATCGTCCATTGGGACCTGGGTTCAAATCCCAGGTCCCCCAAACTTTGTTATCATTTTATTTCAGGCGTTCACATGCAGCACTTCAGGCAGGGAGCACCATATACCTCCAGATCTCAAAGGCTACGTGGTTACCAAGGCAGATCCAATGGCTAAGGATGGAGGTTCACCATGAACCTTGGTCAACAAACGCCCAGGCAATCTGAAAGTCAAACAAGGCTGATTGAATCTGGGCCTGGAATTGCTGAATCAACATCCCTTCTAGGCCCAAACCCCTCTTTGGTTTATTCTTTCTCTTTTCTATATTCATTTTGTTTAATTTGCGTTATTTTTATTTTTTAACCAATTAACAAATTAACCTTTTTTTTTATATAAAAACCAGAAATCACAAAAAATATTATTTTCATCATTAATTTTATTATTTTTGTAAATAAACTATTAACCAATTAATTTAGTTTTTTTTTTTAAATTAGGTTTAATCTTAACATATTTTGCATTAAATTAAAATTGATTTAGAATTAGGGTTTTGATATATTTTTACCTTTCTAATTTTATTTCCTTAATTAAAACAAAACTCAAAAATATTTCTTTTTTTCATTAGTTAATTAATTACTAGTTTAGACTTAATTCTTAAATAAAAAATAACAAAAATATGCTTTATTCAATAAAAGGGTCAAAACCCTAAAGGACATTCCGATTCAATTTTCTCGTGCGTATTATTTTTTATCCATATATTGTAATTGCTCTGAGGATGTAATAGTTTTAACTTAGGACTTTTATTTACCGCTTTTATTTACCTTTTCGCATTTAATTTTAAGGGTTTGTTTTTGGCGATGTAAATATCCGACGCCTTGTAATAGCTTAGCTTTATTTCCCGCAATTTAATTTCCGCAACCATTAACTGTTAGATGTTTGAATAATAGGCTATGCATGACAAGATTAACCTTTAATTTAAAATCAACTGTAGCTCACCACAACATGTACAAAGATAATATAAACTGAAAAACAATACACTCGCACATGCCACTCTTAGGGTACGCCTCACTTGGTTACCTCGAACGTGGTCATTGAGTATAGGATGTTTTAGAGGCCGCCCTCTTGTCCAAAGATCATAAGTTGCCTCGAAACGGTTGCCTCAGATAAAATGATCTAAGACATTAGGGTTACCGCTAAGGCGTCCTAACATTGCTTTAGTGACCACACGTCCCTTAATCGAATTGACCCGAAAATTCCAACGACGGTGCTACCTACTCCTTAATAGTGGGATAGCATTGTCTAAAGGACATTTGCACAGTTTAATTCCCTTTTGAGTAGGTAGATGTTCTTAAGTACTCGCTCTTTTGAAAACAAAAACAAAAATTTTCGCACTTACACTCTCTTCCAAACAAAAAACTCTTTTCAAACCCACAAACACAAAGAAAAGCAAATTTTTTAAAACATAGTGAGCAAGTACCTAAGAGCCCGTGGATAACCACAGATAGAAAAGGTGCTAATACATTCCCTTTCTATAATCTACCTCCCGAACCCGAGAAACATCTCGAAAAGGAATTTTTCTGTGCTTTTGTCCTTTCCTTGTTGGATAAAATAAAAGATGGTGGCGACTCTTGCTTACCGCGACATTTTGCAAAGACAAACGCAAACGCGAACCAGCATTCCAAAATAGTCAGTTCTCATTCCCACCGATCACACACTCATAAGCAACTTGCAGGTGTTCTAACGAAAGCTATCAAGACTGAACACTTTGTCTATTTTTTGGGATTGAATTGGTGTTGTAGTTTTTGATTATTTGGACATGAATTAAGGGATGGTGTTAGAAGTAATTCATGTTCAGAAGTTTAATATTCAGAACAGTGTTCTGACTCAGAAGCATAAGCTTTTGAGGCTGATGTTCTAGAAGTTGTACTTAGCTTCTGGGGTCTGTTTTGTTTTAGCTTTGTTAGTTGTGCCTAAGTGGCAATTTAGTTTGTGTATTTAAACAAATTTGTAACTAGTTTTTCTTAATGCGAATTTACAAGAGTTTTTCACTGAGAATTTCACTCTCCAAAAGTTTGTTACAATTGTTTTTCTCTCTCTTCTTCCATCTTCATCTTTAACTAATTGATAAATGTAAAATAACATAAAAAGATATTTCTTAATTAATAATTAAATGTATATTTAAAATAATTAAAATTTATAAGAGTAATAATGGAAGAAAAAATATAAGTTATAAGCTATAAGCTAAGACACTATTTAAAATAGCGTTTGAAAAATAAGTTATAAGCAAATAAACTAAGCTATAAATGAAGGAAAATTGCGATCAAAAGCGCAGCGGAATTTAAATTTTTCCTTTAGCGATCCTTACGAATGAGCATGGTCAGTGATAGAAATATTTACCTCTTGTGGCAATTCAGACCTTTGATGTTGTGATCACGAGCGTTGATGAAGAACAACGCCTCTACCCAGTCCACACGAACAAATCGCTTCCGGTCACAGTGCTAGCTGATCACGAACGGAAACCTTGAGTGAGAGAGAGAATCAAAAATGAAATTGCATCAAGTGAAATTGCTTCATCACAAGGGATCTATTTATAGAATCACTCGTGTGGGCTACAAGCTAAAAGCCCAATTAAGGCTATAAGCTGAAAGCCCAATTAAGCTTATGGACATCATACCTTATGATGTACCATATATCACTTATCCACGTGGTACCTTACCACTTTCCGTATTACACTTAAGTGCACCGTATCTTACGGTGTTCCTTATTTATTCTATCTCTCATCAACCTGTCCTTATGTGTGTGACCCTGTAAGTTTTCGCGACATTGGCAATTATATTAAATCACACATTTAATATAATAAACAGTGAGCGGTATCTAGCAACACATCACTGTTACCCAAGTCACGAAAATGTCATGTGATCTGACCAAACCTTTTCCGTGATAATATTTATGTTGTACAATTACCCTTTTGCCCTTATGTCTATATTGAACACAAGGCATACACTGTGTCACCCTTGTCCAGTTCAATATTGGGCCCTTAAACATTTATCCTGTTATGCAGGATGAGCAAATTCCATCTAGGTCACTCATGTCCCTTAGCATGCTTTGTGAAGTACCCATCAACCGTCTTTATAGTCATCCAGTTACAAATGACGTTTGATCAGCATTAAAGTACTTGACTCTACATCTAGGGTCCATAGTGGTTTCAGGTCGAAGGGTGGTATACACCATTATCATCATGAGAATAACTTATGACACTTTGCATAACATTCTATGTAGTATTCTCATAGCGGGTCAATCCAGTATAAATATTACTCCTAATATTCATACCTATGTCAAGACTTGATAACTCCTTATCTATGATCCATGAGATGTGATCATCAATCTATCTTCATAATAATATTAATGCTTTAATGTTATCTCACTTCACATTAAAGCTTGACTACGGATACTTTAAGAATAGTGTCTTATGTTTAATGGGATCTCATGATTAAGTCACACTTAACATTTCATTAAACAAATAAACCATTCTAGGGACTTTATTATTTTGGATAGCAAACATAATAAAGAAATGCCTTTTATTATTAATAAATAATTCGATACAAGTACCAAAAGTATTGGCCTCTAAGGCTTACTTACACCAACAATAAACTCATGATGAAAAGACAGATATTTTATCATCATATAAACTTATAAACTATAAACTCAAAATATGATTTGTTAAACAAAGTCTTAATCTCTAAAAAAACAAAATAAGAATTCAATTTGAACAAATTTTTTTGCTAAGATACTAAATTGAAAATCATTACTTTTTTTTGTAAAGTCCATGACTTTGTATTATATTGATAACAAATCAGAATAACTATACAATAGGCGATCAAAATGGATCATGACCTTAAGAAAACCAAAACGACAAATAGGAAGGAAAAAAATAAAGGAAACTAAGGAGATTATATCATCATCCTTTTGGCTATGTGTTTCCTCAACTTAATGCTGCTACACCCTCTATACACTATGTTGTCAATAATATCTTTCTCTATACTTCTATCATTAATATCCTTTTGAAAAATCTTCTCATTTATATGCTTCCAAGCGCTGTACACAATTTCGGTGGCTGTAAGTTTTAGCATCATAGCTTTCCAACTTATGATCTTCCCTTTCCTATAAATCCATTGCAATTCTTCATTCCATTCATCAGGCTCGTGGTTAACCTGGATCCAAGCCAACACACTCTTCCAAATATCCTTCAACTTGTCGCACCCAAAGAAGAGGTGCTAGATACTCTCCTCGTGATCACAAAAACAACAAGAACTCTCCACATCCATCCCATATTTGCGAAGTCTGTCACGAGTAGCTAGCCTCGAGTGATAGGCCATCCACAACACAAACTGCGCTCTAGGTCTAGCCAGATTTCCCATAAATAAATTCTTCCATCCCACTTCTTGGCCATCATCTATGAACGATCCATACATCCTCTTCATGTTAAAACTTTCATGTTACTTTAATTGCTCCCAAACATAGTTGTTATGCACTTTATTTCTAACCTGCATAATGCAGTTCATCACCCAAGAATAGTTCAGTTTACATACCATACTTATTAGGTCCTCATTTTTAATATAATATGTGTGTATCCACTTCACCCACAAGATCTCCTTCTTCGCATTTATATTCCAGAGCATCTTTGCTAGTTGCGTTTAATTCCAAACCTCCAAATCAAAGATGTTAAGACCACCTTTGTGCTTCGGTCTACAGACTTTACGCCAAGCTATCAGAGATTTCCTACTAACCTCACAATTACCAGTCCAAATGAAGCATTTGCATCGCGAATCAATCTTTCTAATAACTGCTTTTGGCAGGGTCAAACACTGCATCTAGAAATTCAGAGTAGCAATCATCACACTTTGTATCAACTGAATCCTTCCTGCATAACTCAGGAGTATGGAACTATAGTGATTAACTTTGGCTAGGATCTTTTCAAGGAGACAGTCATAATGGTGAGTAGCAACTCTCCTGGTGGTTAAGGGGATCCCTAGGTATCTGAAGGGGAACCTTCCTTCATTGTACCCTATTATCTCCTTGATTTCCTTCCTGCTGCTCTCTTCAACTGAACCAAAGAAAATGTTACATTTCAGCGGGTTTGCTCTTAACCCAGCAGACGCAGAAAATTGCCTAAATCTCTCCATCATTAACTCAACAGATATTTTATCCCCTCTTGCAAAGAGCAAGAGGTCATCAACAAAAGTGAGGCTGGTGATCTTCAATTTCTCATATTTAGAACGGTAGTTGAAGTTATGATTATGTTGAAGATGGTCCAAAGATCGAGTAAGGTACTCCATAACAATCACAAATACCATAGGAGACAAGGGGTCACCCTGCCTTACCCCTCTCTTCGCTGGCATACTCTTGGTGTACACTCCATTTACATTGAATTTATAAATGACATTACTAACACGCAACATCACCCATTTAATGGATCTGTTAGGTAACCCAAATTCCTGCATAATTTTTTCCAAAGCCCTCAAATCTATTGTATCATAAGTTTTTTGCAAATCAATCTGCATCATGCACTCTGGTACCTGTCCTTTTCTCTCATATCCTCTCATAAGTTCAAAATTCAGCAACACATGGGTATACAGGTTTGCTCCAGGTATGAAAGCAGCCTGGTTATTCTGAACAATGTTTCCAATAATAACACCTAGCCTAGCAGTGAGAATTTTTGGAGATTACCTTGTACAAGTTTGAGCAGCAGGAAATGGGTCTATAGTCTTTGACTTTTCTGGCTTCTGAGTTTTTAGGCAAAAGAGTTACCATTGTCCTGTTAATAGGCTTGTGCATTCTGTCATTAAGGAAGAATTCCTGGACTGCCATATTGATATCCGCTTTCACAGTATCCCAATCAGCTTTAAAGAACAGGGCCACATATCCATCTTCACCAGGAGCTTTTAAATTGCCTATACTGAATAAAGCCTCCTTGATTTCTTTCTCAGTGACAGGCCTCTCAAGGTTCATCCTCTGATCTTGAGTAAGCTGAGGTCCTCCCCGCATAGCAACAATGTTGATTCTATCTAAGTTTTTCTCTGTAGTGCCATCAAAGCCTCATAGAATTGGAGAACTTCACTCTCAATATCATCCTGCTTCTACATCAACTCATCTTTGTCATTCCACAATTTACTCATGCTTTTTTGATTGTTTTCCCCCTTCAAAGTGTCATGGAGAAGTATGCATTGTTCCCATCTCCAAGCTTTATCCACTCTACCTTATCTTTCTAATGCAAGTCTTTTTCTTGAACATCATTCCAATGTAAAACCTCCATCGTATGCTTTTTAACCCTCTCAATGAGCTGACAATTCATCTTATCCTTTTGTAGGAAGTCTTGTGCTTTACTGAGGCTCTCTAGCTTCTTTTAATTTTATGGTAGCATCATTAATAGGTTGACTGAGCTTTCTCATCGTATGTTGCAGCCTTAGTAGCTTCATATGAACTTTGGCCATAAGATTTCCCTCACATTGCTGCTGCCAGCTAATGTCAACAACTTCTTTGAAGCCTTCCATGCTAGCCACCATGTTGTTAAACTTGAATTGATAATGTCTAGTATGCGTTTTGCTCTTGGTCTGCAGGTATAGAATCGCATGATCAGAGATGTGGGAATTCAAAATGTTGAGGTGATTCTCCATATTATCCTTCAGCCACTCTAAGTTACCTAAAACTCTAAAAATTCTAGAGTAAATAGGCGCTTCAGCTCGCTTATTGGTCCATGTAAAGTAGTCACCCCTGCTATCTTTCTCATGCAGCCCAGTGGTATCCATCATGGTTCTCATTTCCTCATACTCCTTAGCAGTGACTCTTTTCCCTTCAATTTTATCCTGATAACTCAGGACATTATTAAAGTCTCCCATGAGACACCAGGGCCCTGACTAGGTGTTGTGAATTTTACTAATATCATGCCAAAGTTTCCTTCTATCATCAAGCTTATTGTCTGCATAGATGGAAGTTAGCCAAAACATAAACCTTCCATTGCTATCATAAATCCCACAATGCACAAGATGGCTAGTACAACTGATGAGTTTGATATCATACTTATCCTCCTCCCATCAAATCTACAGTCTTCTATTCTCATGCTTCTCATAATTGTCTACATAGGTGCCTTTCAATTTCAGTTTATTTCTAACAACTACAACTTTACCAGCTTTTACCCTAGTTTCAATCAAGATGACAATATCAGGTTTCAGTACATGGAGATGGGAGCTAATCTCCTTAATTTTACCAGACTTATTCAACCCCCGCGACATTCCAGGATAGTATCATGTGACCTCCTTTTGATGCACTAATGGCTCATTCAAAAGCCGTAGTACATCAAAACCATTCACACAATTAACAACACCGAGGTGCCTTCTATCATCCTCTCCTTCCATTTGTCCCTTCTCTGCTTTGCCACATGAGTCCAGTCATCAGGTCCCTCATTAGGCTTCTCCCATGTTTCCTTGTTTTCCTTTCGGTTGCCACTTCTTAAGAGGTATCTTTCTCTGCTTTTGATCACACTTGTGCCTTGCTCTTTGGCATTTTTCACAATACAACGACTTCCATTCATATTCAACCTTCTGCTTTAATTTGTTTCCTTGAGCATCTCGTATGTTGATTTCCTGGGGTAGCTCCTTTGTAATATCTATTTCCATAAGAATTCTCGCATAAGAGATGCGCAGTTTGCTTGCTGTGCATTCGTCCGTGACCACTGGTGTTCCAAGCGCACTTCCTATCTTACTCAAGCTTGTTGTTCCCCAAAGGTGCAGAGGCAATTGGGGCAATTTCCACCCATAGTGGAAACGTACGGAGCATGTCAGTCTTCAGATTGAAATCTGACTTCCAGTCACGCAACAACATTGGCATATTGTGTATGGTGTATGGGCCTTTCATAAGAACATCTTCCTTTTCTTGGAAAGAGTGGAAACGAAGAATGAAGAAGCCTTCTTCATTATAGAACATTTCTGGCAGCTTCACATGGTTCCATATCTTGCACATAAACTGTTTGACGCTATTCATGCTGAGGTTGCCGTCGAGCACATACATGATAAGCGTTGATTCCCAATACTTGACTTCATCAACAATGCCCTCTTCTGCTATTTCTATTTCTATTTCTCCGTCCACCATTTTTGGCGCGATGAAGCCAATTGACTTGCCATTTGCAGGGTTCCTGTTACCACTGATTACATCAGTCCACAGTTTAATCTCCTCATTCCTTTTTTGCTTCAATCTTCATATCTAGGGTTTCACCTGCATTCTTGCTATTCGCTTCCTGAACTGGTTCTTGGTTCTTGTCTTCCTCATGATTGTCTTCACCTTCATCTTCACGCTCAGACGATCGTTTCACATTGCTCAACGCATTCACTCCAGTTTTCTTCGCTGCTTTCGCTGTAGATTTCAGTGGTCTTCCCCTCCCTCTCTTGATTGATTCCATGATTTCACCTAAAAAGGTATCAATATGTGATCCCTAATTCGAAAATTAGGAGTTTAAACCACACATCCACACAATTTCGTGATTAATTTCACAGAATAAAACCTAGCACCGCCGAGCCAGAAATCATAAATCGTTCACCGAAAATCGTCCAATTTTTAAAAATTAACCGTCAAAATCATTATTTTTATAATAACAAAATATAAATATTTACTTACTCCTAAGCAAGTGAGTGAGCAAGAATAACTATCAAAAATTTAAAACGGACAAATAATTATTTGATAATTTGATAAAGTTAGAACGTACTATAATTATTTGAAAATAGTTTTTTAGGTAAAGTTAAAGTACAATAATGATTTAATAAAGTTGAATTTGATAACACTATCAAAAGTCAAATCAAATATATAGATAATTGGTTGATTATGAATTATGATGTTCAGCACTCCAGTGTCTTTTTATACTGTATACAATATATATAGGTCAATAACCAATTATTCCGTTAATATAAACGAGTTTTGATTTATCTTTTTAAAAAAAATTCTTTTTCATTATCTTCTATAATTTTTTTGATATTCTTAAACGTGTAAAAATGAGGATGACAAATAAATTTTTTTTTTTAGAGATAATATTTGCACCTAAAAGATAAAAGACTTAGAATTTTAACATTTCAAAAGAGTGATCAAATTTTTTTTTTTAAAAGAATAAATCAATATTCGCATATATCGCAAAGAGTAAATAATTATTATATATATATATATATATATATATATATATATATATATATATATATATATATATATATATATATATATATATATATATATATATATATATATATATATATATATATATATATATATATATATATATATATATATATATATGAAAAATGAGAATTATTGATATAAACTATTAGATTTAATTAATCTTTATGATTTAATAATTCTATATAAAGAGAATTTTATAGAATCTTTTCTATTATTCTTAATACTTAAAACTTTCATAAAAATAAAGTCCTATCAAAAATATTATTTTAATTTATATTTATATCAAATATATGTATTTTGATT
>CATIWC010002042.1:0-386144 GCA_948472305.1 Vicia faba | reverse complement strand
TGAAACAAAAATAATAAAGAATGAAGAATTTTATAAAGACAAAATAGTTATATTTAAAGCCAAAAAATTTATTAATTTTATTAGAGAGTATCTTTCACGACATCCAAGTATTGATGCAGCATATATGCATGGCAATGACTGGGACTCGGGAGTACTCATTCATTAATTCAATAAGATTAATGTGCACCAAAATTATCATTCCTTATAGACAAACAAAGTTGATTTTATTAATATATCAATGATGTTTTTGGTTTTGCATCAGAAAATCATATCAACTTTAAAATGGTGTCACAATGTCGTATTTGTCGCGAGTTCAAGAAGGTGTAATTCCTATCTTTTGCTATAGGCATAATTGAAAAGTGTTTGACGAATTTCCAAATGTAAGTCAAATATTTATTCATCGTAATAAATTCTTTTGATCTCAATTTTAAGAAATAAATTAAATCATTTGTATATCTTAATAATGTATATAATTATGTTATACATTTTAGGATTAAATATATTTTTTCTTTATAAATTTGTTTTTATCTCTATAAAAAAATTGGTATGTTTAATCCCTATAAAATTATTATACACGTAATTTTAGTATTTGTTGTTAAATTGATGTTTATTTTTGAATGATTATTTTGAAGACATATTTAGATCGTTATAACATTTTTCTCACTTTAGTATTTTTTTTAATGCGACCATATGTCTCATGACACGACATATCTCATGTAGTCTTCTCATATTTTCACGTTACTTTACTTTATTTTTATTTCAATTGAATTTAAAAAATATTTTTTGTTTGGATTTAGTAATCTACCTAGAATTTCACTTTTAAAGTTGAATAAGTGGGATGTCGCAAGTTCAAATTCATGCTCTTGTAACTAGATTCATGCACAACTATTAATTAATGTGGCTTGATGGGACAATTCAAAATATTTTATTTAGTAGAAAAAGAAGAAAATCTATAGATTCTTACAAAAAACAACTATGAGAAAATGATGGAGTAGTAAATACTTTTTTTTCTTCCTTTTGAGCCATTGTAAATCGCTTCTTCTAACACCCTAAATCCTTGAATAGAATATCATTTCTACATCGTTCTCACTTATTGTAGTTACAAATTCTCCCTCGAATTTGATGTTTTCTTAACAATTATCTCATTATTCTATTGCATATCGTGAAACCGCTTCCATTAGAAGAAAAAGGTTGTTCTAGATTGAGTCTGCAGCTGGCCCACCGTTGGGCACGACCCAATCCAAGTCCACGTCGAGGACGGTCCAAAGCGTTGGCCCATTCTAATGGGACCAGCAGATAACATATTTTCCCACGTGCTCCTCACCTGATGACACGTTATCAACTTGTTTTACATGCTTTGCATAACTAAAGGAACCATTATACCCTTTGTAACGAACGTGATCAATCCACTATCCGCGAAGTTCTGAGAAATTGACCCAGGTTGATGAGCACGAGCTGCTCATCCCCCACTGTCACGTGGGAATCCCGGCAGCTATCCATTATAGGCCTGGATGCCCATCATATAATAGAGACCATTGGCCCAACATTGAGGGCTCTATAAATACCCTCATATGCGCGAGGGTCAATATTGTACCCCAAAATTTTCCCTCCCATTTTCTTCAAGACATTCTCCTAAGGTTCTTAAATGCTCAAGGTTGCTCAAGAATTGATCAGACAAGTTCTCCTCCTAAGCAATGGGTCCACAATTAGGATTTTGTATTTCTCAAGGAAAATTGGGTTTCCAAAGTCTCAAGTGGTTTTCATGGTTCTTCATATGTCCCTAAGAATGCTCATGCCAAGTACCAAGTTGTGATGTGGTGGCAGAACCGACTATTTTTACTGGTTTGTATTTTGCATTTTGTGTTCGCAAAATGTCACGGTAAGCAAGAGTCGCCACTGACTTTTATTTTATCCAACTGGAAAGGAAAAAAGCACAGAAAAATTCCTTTTTTGAGATTTTGAGTACGGAGGGTAGATTATAGAAAGGGAAGGTATTAGCACCCTTTCTATCCGTAGTTTTCTACGGGCTCTTAGGTACTTGCTCATCATTTTTAAAAATTGCTTCCGTGTTTGTGTGTTTTGAAAAGTTTTTGTTTTACTTTGTTTTAACCCTTGCTTTTGTCTTTAAGAGTGTTACGAAGTCGTTTTGAAAACTTTGTTTGAAAAGTATATGGTGTGAAAAGTTTGTTATGAGCAAGTACCTACTAGCATCTACCTACTCGAAAAAAAGAATGTGTCTGTTCTTGTTTCCTTTAGACAGTGCTACCCTACTATTAGTGAGTAGGTAGCACCGTCGTTGGAGTTGTAAGGGTTAATTCGAAAGAGACGTACGACCATTAAAGCAACGTTAGGACGTCTTAGTAATAACCCTAATGTCTTAAGATCATATTCGAGGCAACATTTCTGAGACAACCTTTCCGAGGCAACCTTTCCGAACGAGGCATTTTGATCTTTGCTTAGACAAGAGAGGGACCACTAAAACACCCTATACTTAATGATCGTTTACCAAAGGCAACCGAAGTGAAAGTATACCCTAGGAGTGCGCATGTGCGAGTGATTTGATTTCAGTTGTTATCTTTACACATTTAGGGTTTGCTAACCATTTTAAAATTAACATACATTCTTGTCATGCAATCCTATTATCATACATGTAACAGTTAATATTTGCGAAAATTAAAATGCGGAAAATAAAACTACGCTATTACAAGGCTTCGGGGAGGGGGATTAATTACATAGACAAAAACCCGCAAAACGATAAATAAAAGAAAAAAAGGTCCTAATTAAACTATTACATCCCATGAGCAGTTACATTAACATTTGCAAAATAAATAAACGCGCGCGATAAATTGAGGATAAGAGAAAATTAAGGTTTTGACCCCGTCTAAACCTAATTAAAAGAAAAAATTATTTTTGGTTGTTTTGGATTATTTTAAGAAAATAAGATTTTAAATTTAAAAAAAAACTAATTACTAATTAATTTTAATTGTGAAAGAAATTAAAGTTGCCCTAAATTAATTAAACTAATTAATTAAAAAAAACATTTATTAAGAAAATAAATCTTTTTGTGATTTTTGATTGGTTGATTTAAATAAATAAAAAAGTAAAAAAGAAATAACCCAAGGGCCTGCTGTCAGCGGCTCTGATCAGAGGATGATGGTCTAGAGGATGATGGTACTGGGTCTGCTCCTGGCTAGTGGATCCAGTAGATTATGACCATCAGAAAATGAGGTGCGCTGGATCTGGCTGGGACTGACGGATCCAGAGGATGACGCCCAGTGGATGTTTGATTCGGTCCTGGTTGAGTAAAACAGAGGATGGCCCCCAGAAGATGTAGGCGCTGGATCTGGTGAAAACAAAGGGAAAAAATTCCAGAGGGTCATGCCTGGGATCGAACCCAGAATCATGAACTTCTGACTCCTTCTTCTGACCGGCTGTGTTGGGGGGTTAGTTTATCAATACAATAGAAACAAACAAATAGATCAGAACTATAGGTTTCTGGCCAGAATAAACGCGCCAGAATTTAAACCGGCCAGTAAAGTGGTGATACACTATCGTCTTCTTCCCTGGATCCGTCATTTAAAACTCAGAACCTTTACCTACGGATATGGCGTTGTAGCTGTAACCCTGTGCGTCTCAAAAATCACATACGAGCAATATAAATAAAATTCAAGATCATGGATCAACTGGGTTTGACCCGCTGATCACAATGATTTCTTCCATTTGGGCCAATTTCACCTGCATGAGAAAACCCTAAAACGAACCAAGAAAACCTAACAATGACATATCTCAGTATTGTTAGCAACAATGCAATTAATCATTACCAACAACTTGCAAATGTTTCAATGAACACGAATGTATAATTAATTCATGCTACAAATGCCAGAATCATAACATTGAATTTCAAGAAAGTGAGAGTATCGTGAGACGCTTACAGTGAGTTTTTGTACACGAAACTGCTTGCTAAGGATTGTGATGGACTCCTTGAATGTCCAGCAAGTGAAAGGAGCGCTTGGAATGGCTTGAAAGCGCCTGGAAATATGAAAACAGATTGCTACTTTTCTTGATTTTTCCAAGTTTTTCTTCAAGCTAACACGCCTCTCCCACCTTTTCTTTGGTCTGCATTTGTTCAATATATATCACTGAGTGAATCAGGTTTACAAGCTTGCTCTAAATCTTTTTCAATTATGGTCATTGATCAAGATTTGATTCTCTTGCAAATATTTCCAAAATAAGCCAAAAAACAATATTTTTGTGTTCAAATAGGTCTTGCACGATTTGATTTTATTGCTAGCCGTATAAGAGACCTGAAATATGCATAAAATCTCAAGGTTTAAATGATTTTGATATTTCCATGATTTTATTTTGATTTAATTGAAATCAAAATAAAAATAAATGGTAAAAATAAAATAAAGGCAAGTGGTAAGGATCATGGGTCGTGGACCATGCTACAAACTCAAGACAAGCACAAAAAGTTGGGCCCATTTGACAAAAATTGCAATTTGAGGCACTTTTGACTTTTGACAATTTTGCAAAAAAGGTCAACTTCACCAATGCATAACTTCTTCAATTTTGACTCTATGAAGGTGTTCTTGGACTTTTTAGAAAGCTTGAGATTTCCTCTAAGCAAACTTTCTGGTATCATCTCAATTGAGTCTTCCATGTTCATGTATGAAGCTTTGACAAAAAAGGTGTTTTTGTTGACTTTTCAAAATGACATATAATGTCCACATTCATAACTTCTTGTGAATAAATATTTTGAACTTTGGAGCTGAAGATGAATTGTAGGGCATTGCATCCTCTTCAAAATGATCTTTGTATGGGTCATTCTTGATAAAGTATGAGAAAGTTATGCTTAGTCAAAATTGAGTTGACTTTTCCTACAAAACCCTAATTTAGCAACTTTTGGGTTTTGATGAATTGTGAGCAATCCTTGAGGAATCATGATCAACCCTTGATCAAATTATGAATAATACTTCAAAATGAGGATGTTGACCAAAAATCTTGAAGTT
Organism: Vicia faba; assembly: GCA_948472305.1. Classification (NCBI taxonomy): domain Eukaryota; kingdom Viridiplantae; phylum Streptophyta; class Magnoliopsida; order Fabales; family Fabaceae; genus Vicia; species Vicia faba. The sequence continues at coordinate 381,135 of CATIWC010002042.1, read as the reverse complement.
TGACTGTATGTAGAACACATTTGACTTTTGCTCTAGCACAGTCGATTTTCAGGCCTTTGAGCAATTGATTGAGCAAACTTTCTCTGTAGGGCTTGAAACTTGTCATGGATGATCTTGAGAATATATGAGGACAATGGTGAGCATTTGAGACCCTTTGGACTCAAGCATCTTGATGCAAACTGAAACCCTAATTTGAGGTAGACTACCTTAGGAGAGAGTTTGTCTGGTCAACCCTTGGACTTCCTTGAGCAATTTGAGGATCTCACTTGAAATGTATTGGGAAATATGAGAGGGAAAATTTTGGGGTACAATAGCTGCCCCTGTTCAATCTTCTTAAACCTGACGATGTAGATTGGCTTGTCTGCCTTTCGTGATCCGAAGGTGGAAGATGATTGAACACTAGAGTGCCCAGAAATTTGCACTCACATGCAATGATATCCGGCTTGCGATGTCGGGAATGGGCTTATAAATGACATTTAGAAGTTGAAGTCGGAAGATGGGCTTAAAGATGCTATCAGAAGAAGTGTCGATCGCATAAGAGATTCCTTTGCGAGAGCCCGTATGCCTATTGTTGAGGAGGACTACGCCGGGGAATGCTGGTCTCTGTCGTGGTAGAAATAGAATTTTAGGAACTTAAGTTGTCCGTTATTCTACTGGGGAATCATCTCTCGGTTAAAGAGATGAAAATGAACTGCTATTTGGTCATGCTCCAGGCTTCATAGTAATTTGCTGAGGAAAATAAGATTGACTGCTATCTGGTCGTGCTCCAGGCTTCACAGTGACTTACTGGAGATCAAGATACTATCCGGTCGAGTCCGGGCTTCATATCTTGAATGCAAGATATACCACTTGTTGTACCCCAAAATTTGCCCTCCCATTTCCTCAACATTTTCTCATCACAAGATCCTTGGAGCTCAAGATCTAGCTAGGGTTTTCTCAGCTCAAGACTTCTCCTTGCACTGCTGGCCCAAATTAGGGTTTGAGTTTGCACAAAGATGTTTTGACTTAAAATGACAAAAGTGACTTTCATGCTTCATATTGGACTCCCAAGTTTATCCATACCAAGTTTCAAGCCTTGATTCCAAACTTTGCCCAGTCAATTGAACAGTTGACCTAGAAATCAGCTGTATTGGGGAAAAAGTCAACTGTGGCCAATTGACAGTCAAACCTCATGATTTTTGACCCACATCAATATAATGAACTCATATGAACCATTTGATCAAGTTTGGATCACAATTCCACAAGAAATTTGATCAAATCACCAAAAGGGCAAAATGGTCATTTTTAGGGTTTTGACTGCACAAAGGCAATTTTTGACTGTTTAACCTAGCCAATGGCAAACCAAGCTCACATATGGACTCAAGAACCCAATGAAATTGTCTTGACATGTTCCACAAATTCAAAAGATCCCAAATGCACAAGCTTGACAGTTGAATTCTCCAGTCAATTGATCAATTTTTGACTGTATACTGAAAAGTCAAACTTTGACTTTTTGGTCAAAATCAAGTGTCAAGATTCATTTTTCATCAAAACATGCCAAATCATGAAACTTGTTCATCAAGAAATCAAAAATCACAAATTAGGGTTTGAAATGAAGATTTTTCATAACTTAGAATTTTTCTAAGTTATGAAAAACCCTAATTTTTTCCTAACTTTGTCCCACTTTCTCACCAAGATGCATTTGGATTCAAGGAAAAGTCAAAACATGAAAGTTATAGTCCATTGCAAAATCTACAACTTTGATTCACAAAGTTTCCTCAAAAGAAGCTTGTAGCTCAAGTTATAATTTTTGGATTAAGGGTACAAAACCATTCTTAACTTAGAGAAATTTTGACCTATTTTAGGCAGGATTTTTGCCTAACTTCAAGACCACTTTTCACATGCTTCCACTTGGAATTTCAATTTGAATTACAAAGATGGATTGTAGTACACATTCCAAGCTTTCCAAAATGTCCAAGAACTCATCAAACAACCTTATGGTTAGGGAGAATCGAATTTGGCAATATGGGAAAAACTCACTTTGTTTATGGCCAATTTACATGTTCATACACTTAGGCAATTTTGAACTCAGCTTGCATTCCTTGATTACAGGTCCTATATCCCATTTGCACTCATAAATTTAATGCTAACCCATTGTGCCAAGACCTTGTTTTATGTGTTCAAACATTGTATACAAAATTAAGCCATAAGTAGAAAAAGCATTATATCCATTTTAGAAAAGTTGAACTTTATGTCAAAGTTGCAAATCAAGAAGTACAAGGCCATATCTTTGGGCACAAGTTCAGAAGCAAAACACACTGATCAAGGGAAAAGGTTTCAGCACAATAGAGGGGCTTGTAGAAGTCTAAAACACAACTTGACATTTTGTTGCTTAAGAGAGAAGAAAACTTGCAAACTAAAGAACAACTCTCATTCCAGCAAGAACAAGCTTAAGCAAAGTTGTTGTACACATTCCAAACACCAACCCTGACCTGAAACACGAGCCAACCTCTTCCAATACCTTCTCAAACACAGAATCACCATTAAACTGCACAAAAACAGGGCATTCTGCACTTGGACTTGGCTAGCTCATTTCCATCGTGCGCCTTGGCCAAAACCACTTCAAACACATCCCACACCATCCCTTGAAACTGTTCCAAGCCCTAAATACGACCTGTAACACCCCTAACCAACATCACCATTTTCATATTTTCTGTTTTGCAGTTGGAGTGCCATAACACGATTCACTTGGTTTCAAAGCAAACTAAAGGTTGGAATAGCATCCCTGGACCTCAAGCAAGCTATACCAATCCTCACCTTGCACTGAAAGCACCTCCATTACCAGATACGATTCAAGCTGAACAGGTAAGTTCATGAACTCTTATCTCTCTATCCAGGCATAGTTAGGTTTGGATTTGTGAAGAAATTATGTCATATTCATGGCCCTGAATCTGCCCATATCATTACTTTTCATTTATGTTATGTGTACTTAGAGAATTTTGAGTCTGAACATTGAACAAAAACTAGGTCAGGAATTGGGGGAGAAGAAATTCTCTCTCATTTCTGAGAGTTAGATTGACTTCTTTATATGTCCAGAATCGTGGCTTGATGTTCTACATTTCTTGTGTTGTGAGTTTGTGCTAAAAATCAGGGAATCTGGAGATAGGAAAACGTGTGTTTGTTGTTGTTCAAGCAAGTTCAGAGGTTGAAGACAAAGTCTTCTTGGGCTGGGCCTGAGTTGACTTCTTATTTGCACCATATTTTTACTTTTGAACCCCCTTGGCCCATTGTGCTTATTTGAAATATTTTTTGACCTTTTTTTGTTATTTCTGACTTATTTATTTTTCTCATAATATTAAAAATATAAAAAATATTTTTCAAACCATTTTTGTATTTATTAAGCATTTATTTGTTTAAATTGATATTTGTACATAAATAAGCATAAATATACTATTATTTAAAATAACTGAAAATAATACAAACATATTTTATTTCTGACTTTTATTTCATGTTATTTCTTGAAAACATTTTATAATAAAAATATACTTTTTTTTATAATATTAAACATTTTATTTTTTGTACATATAATATACATTTAATAAATAATGTAAATACATATATGTTTATTAATATATTTAGAAAAATATAAAAATAATACATTTGATTTTTTTATTAATATTATGACCTCAAAATACTTTTTTTTACAATATATTTTATTTATTTATTTTTTGTACATAATTAATAAATATTACATATATTATATAATAAATATATTTTATTTAGTAAAATTAGGGTTTTATCCTAAATACTTAAAAATACCAAAAATTAATTAAATTTATTTTTATTTATTTGATACATGATAAATACTTTTTACATACATATGAAAAAAAAAACCTTTTTTTGTATTTTTGCATATTTATTTTATTTTATTTGAATATTGTGTAATTAAATACCTTGCAAAATTCCAAGTTGGATGTAATAGTCTAGGGTTTTAATTCTTGTCAAAATACCCCCATTTGAACATTTGTACCCCCCATCCCATATATTGTGTTGTAATAACTTAGGACCTTTTATTTTTCGCATGTTAAAGCTTTTTAATTATGCCATGTTAGAATTAGGGTTTGTATGCAAATCAATTAAACCAAAAATAGTTTGACCTAACTTCAAGATAAACAAGCATGAAAATGGACAACACTAATCACACTTGCACCCCTAGGGTATTCCACTTGTTGCCTTCAATAATGGGCCATATTGCATGTTAGGTATCATTGGGCTAAAACAAAACAATCAAATGATCATAGTCCCTCGATGACGCTTTCGAAAGTTGCCTAAAAATGATCAAGTCCCTTAAAGAAAATTGCCCAAAGATACTTGGCACCATTGCAATTATGGTCTAAACGATGACCCACGCCCGTCCCTTTCACATCCTAACACAAGATTGTCCACCAAATACAATGGTGGAACAAAATTGTTAAAAGGGTTAAAACATAGCAAAGATCTTTGAGAACTTTAGGGTAGATAGCTCTTGAGTACTTGTCAACTTGCAAAACAAAAACACTTGCCTATTTTTTAAAACCACCCATCACTACACTTTCAAAACAACTTTCAAAAACCTTGAAACATCTTTTCAAAAAGACAAACACCTTTTGTAAAACATTCGAGTAAAGAATTGTTACAAGGGTTGCCTAGACAAGACATATTTTTTCAAAACATTTTCAAATCCACACACAAAGCACCATTTCAAACAATTGAAAATCAAGGCAAGTTGATCTAAGAAAGTAACTAAGAGCCCATGGATAACCATGGATAGAAAGGGTGCTAATACCTTCCCTTTCTATAATCTACTCCCCGAACCCAAGAAAACATCTCAAAGGTTTTTGCTGTGCTTTTTAACCTTTCCTTAGGATAAAATAAAAAGTCGGTGGCGACTCTTGCTCAACCGAAACATTTGCGAAAACAAACGCAAAACCCTAGTCAGTTCTCCCACCGTATCACACCACTATCTGGTCGAGTCCAGGCTTCATGGTGCTTAGAGGAATCAAGATACTATCTGGTTGAGTTTGGGCTTCATAACTTGAATGTAAGATGTACCACTATCTGGTTGAGTCCAAGCTTCATGGTGCTTAGAGGAATCAAGATACTATCCGATCGAGTCCGGGCTTCATAACTTGAATGTAAGATGTACCACTATCTGGTCGAGTCCAAGCTTCATGGTGCTTAGAGGAATCAAGATACTATCTGGTCGAGTTTGGGCTTCATAACTTGAATGTAAGATGTACCACTATCTGGTCGAGTCCAGGCTTCATGGTACTTTGTACTTCTATCTGGTCGAGTCCAGGCTTCATAGCGTCCTATACCATTATCTGGCCGAGTCCAGGCTTTACAGTATTTGGAGAAATCAAGATACTATCCAGTCGAGTTCGGGCTTCACAACTTGAATGTAAGATGTACCACTATCTGGTCGAGTCCCGGCTTCATGGTGCTTTGTACTGCTATCTGGTCGAGTCCAGGCTTCACGGTGTCCTATACCATTATCTGGTTGGGTCCAGGCTTCATGGTATTTGGAGAAATCAAGATACTATCCGGTCGAGTCCAGGCTTCATAACTTGAATGTAAGATGTACCACTATCTGGTCGAGTCCAAGCTTCATGGTGCTTTGCTATTATCTGGTAGAGTCCAGGCTTCACAGCGTCCTATACCATTATCTGGCCGGGTCCAGGCTTCACGGTATTTGGAGAAATCAAGATACTATCCGGTCGAGTCCGGGCTTCATAACTTTAATGTAAGATGTACCACTATCTGGTCGAGTCCAGGCTTCATGGTGCTTTGTAAAGATCAAGATACTATCTGGTCGAGTCCGAGCTTCATAGCTTGAACTTTGTGAGAATTTGATTGTATCTTTCCCTGAAAGGTAAAAAGTTAGTCGTATGTAACGTCATGATGCATGACATGTATCGAGTAATGATGTTCTCAAAATAAATGAGATTGCATTGTATGATGCATATGCGTATGCCATGATGTATGGATATGTAATGTTTTTATGATATTCTCTAGTTGGGGAAAATAAATCCCAGACTGCCGCTGGGGAGTGCAAAGAGTTTCGCTTGCTGGGGATGATGACCGAAGATGATTCGAGAACAAATTGGCGGGAGAATAACTTGGCTGGAGAATAAACTGGCGAGAAAATTCCTCTGTGGGGAAGAGAGATACTCTGTTAGAAGATCTGCCGATTTGGAGAAAAACCTTGGCTGGGGATGAATTACTGTTGCTGGTGATAAGGAACTCTACCGGGGATTGAGTTTCTGTTTGTGGAAGAAATAAACTCCACTGGGAATAATCTTCTAGTACTAGTGATATATAGACTCTGCTTGGGGAGAATTTTTACGACTCATTCGCGATCATGAACTTCAGCTGGGGAGAGCTAACACCACTGTCTTCGGATATCTTTTAACTCTGCGGGGAGTGTATGCACCTTTAGTCATATTCTCAAGCTGGCTCTGTCCCTGTACCTGGTGAATAGAACAATTGTAAGGTTTGAGTATTTTCTTGTTTGCCCCTGTTCCTGGAATTACGAGTAATTGTCTCTTGTTTCGCATGTAAATATTTACGAGCAACAATTATTTTCAAATGCATTTATCAAAAATGAATCATTGGACATTCTTGCAAAACAAAACAGGAAAAGAAAAACAATTTTGAAATTAATTGTATTGATTTTTGGAGTTAGCTTATAATAGGCGTTTTGAACAAGAGGTTGACGTCCTAGTAAGAGAATGCCGCCGAAAGATAGAAATTATACAAAAAGAAAAACAGCTATGTGAATAATCCCACTGGGTTCCAACTCTGCTATTGCCTTTATATCTTCGAGCATCTCATCACTTTGCTACTTGGTTGAAGGTAGATCAGATTGATTGGCGCCGTCCGAGCTTGATAGTCGATAACAAAGTCTGGTTGCAAGATGATCCAATGAGACATAGTGTTACGCTTCAATCCCTAATTTTTGCTTGGACCGCCCTTTCGGATTTTCAGTCCACCGGGATACCCTTTGTTGCCCAAGCCGCCTTTTCAGGTTTTCGACTTGCCGGGTGTACAATTTTTTTTCATTTTCATCCCTTACTTTTGCCCGAACCCTTTTGGTTCATCGGTAAGCCCTTATTTTTGCCGAGGCCAATGAACCTAGTGGGTCTTTGATCATGCGTAGTATTTTTTCACTATGTCTGCATTGACGGGGTGAGGAAGGTCGTCACCATCCATGGTGGTTAGAATCATGGCTCCTCCTGAGAAGAGGTTCTTAACCACAAATGGCCCTTCGTACGTGGGGGTCCATTTTCCCCTAGGATCACCTTGCGGCAGTATGATGTGTTTGATCACTAGATCCCCGACTTGATATTCTTGACGCCTGACTTTCTTGTTAAAAGCCTCGATCATTCACTTTTGATACGTCTGACCATGACAAATAGCAGTAAGTCTCTTTTTATCGATTAAGTTTAGCTGATCAAGCCGGGTTTGGATCCAGTCGTCCTCGCTTAAACCTGCATCCTTCATAATCTGAAGAGAGGGTATCTGGACCTCAATGGGTAAGACTGCCTCCATGCCATACACCAAAGAGTAGGGTGTTGCCCCTGTTGACGTCCGTGCTGAGGTACGGTACCCGTGAAGAGCGAATGGTAACATCTCGTGCCAGTCTTTGTATGTCACTGTCATCTTCTGCAAAATATTCTTGATGTTCTTATTAGCCGCTTCGACAGCCCCATTCATCTTCGGCCGGTAGGGAGAAGAGTTGTGATGTTGTATCTTAAACTGTTTGCAGAGCTCCGTGACCATTATATTATTGAGATTTGTACCATTGTCTATAATAATCCTCTCTGGTACGCCATATTTACATATCAGATTGTGTTGGATGAACCGCGCCACGACATTCTTGGTTACTGTAGCAAAAGAAGCTGCCTCAACCCACTTCGTAAAATAATCAATTGCTACCAGAATGAAACGATGTCCATTGGATGCAGTAGGTATGATCTCGCCAATCATATCGATGCCCCGCATTGCAAAGGGCCAAGGTGTTGTCAAAACATTCAGAGGAACTGGAGGCACATGCACCTTATCAGCATAAACTTAGCACTTATGACAGGTCCGAGAGTGTTGATAACAATCGGCTTCCATAGTAGACCAGTAATATCCTGCCCGTAGGATTTTCTTTGCCATGGTATGCCCACTGGAATGAGTTTTGAAGGTACCTTCGTGTAACTCTGCCATAATCCTTTCTGCCTCTTTCTTGTCCATACATCGCAATAAGGTTGAGTCTTGGTTACGCTTGTAGAGGATACCATTACAAATGAAGAACTTTGCAGCGAACCTTCTTAAGAACTTCTTATCATTAACAGATGCACCCCCGGGGTATTCCTGAGCCTCAAGATACCTCTTTACCTCGTGAAACCAGGGTTTATCTGCTACCTCTTCAGTCTCAATGTAACAACAATGTGCAGGTTCGTCCAACCTCTCAATGGTAATCTGGGGAGCTTCATTGTCCCATCTGACCTTGAACATAGAAGACATGGTAGCTAACGCGTCCACTAACTGGTTTTCTTCTCTGGGGAGGTGTTCAAAGGTTATCTCCTCGAAGTGTGGAAGCAACATAAGTACATACTCCTTATAAGGAATAAGATTTGGGTGCTTCGTATCCCACTCGCCTTTGATTTGACTGATCACTAGAGCAGAATCTCCAAATACACTTAAGAACTTAATCCTCAGGTCAATAGCTGCTCGAAGACCCATGATGCATGCTTCATACTCTGCCATATTGTTGGTGCAGTTAAAACATAATCGAGCGGTGAACGGAGTATGACAGCCCTCAGGAGATATGATCACATCGCCAATAACATTACCCGGCGCGTTTGAGGATCCATCAAAATACATAGACCATCGGGATCCTTCCTCATGTGCTTCATCTGGTCCAGGTTCTTCACAGTCGGTCACCAACATGATGTTCTCATCTGGGAACTCGAAATTCATGGATTGGTAGTCGTTCACGGCCTGATGTGCCAAATGATCCGCCAATACACTCCCCTTGATTGCTTTTTGGGTTGTGTATTGGATGTCATACTCAGTTAAGATCATTTGCCATCTTGTTATTCTTTCGGACAAGGCAGGCTTTTCAAAGATATACTTGATTGGATCCATCTTTGATATCAATAGGGTAATGTGAGTCAGCATATACTGTCTCAGCTGGCGAGCAGCCCATGCCAAAGCGCAACAAATTTTCTCAAGCAGTGAGTATCGGGTCTCACAGTCGGTAAACTTTTTGCTAAGGTAGTAAATAGCATACTCTTTTCATCCAGACTCGTCATGCTGCCCCAGCACGCACCCCATTAAATTGTCCAACACTGTCAAGTATAAGATCAAAGGTCTTCCTTCAACTGGAGGCTGTTAGAACATAGTTTGATTCTACAACCCTCAGTTAGAGTTTTGATGATAACAAAATACAAGATTAAATAAATTGTAAGATTTATATAAGACATATATGCTACTTAAAATTATGTTGTGTATTTACAGAAACTCTGATGGAATCAGCATCAGAATATCAGTATCAACATCAGCATCAGAAGATCAAATAACATGTGCTACGTTGAAGCCTGATGAACAGAATCTGCACATAAAATACTCTGATTTTGATCAAGATCCTAACCAAGTCATCAACACTCAGAAGCGTCAGCATAAAGGAAAGAACACTCTGATTACCATAAGCAGAGAAGACTCTGAAGTGTCAACGTTACTAAGCATTCAAGACAGATTTATTACCAACGACTTTATTCCAAGACAAAGATCTTCTCAAAAAGGAAAGAACGTTAATAACATTGAAATGGATTTATGGACAACCAACGTATCTCTTCCGTGGCTATTTAAGCAAGACTGTGTGAGAAAAGAAAAGGCTAATACTCTTCACGCACGCACGCATACGAAAACGTTCTCATTCATACAATTTGCTAAAGCCTTCATACCACGCCTACTGCAAAAGCATTAGCAATCTAGTTTTATTCTAAAGCTTAATATTGTGTATTATCATAGTTGTGATATATAGTTTTACTAGAAAACATCAAACACACTTTTGATTCATTTATCTGTAAGAGAATTTCCTTGAGATAAACCGGTTTGTGGTTAGACTCAAGAAGGCTTTAACAGTTGTTAAAGTAGTTGTTGTATTCAGTTGAATATAGTGGATTAAGACCTCATTGGAGAGAGGCGAAATCACCTTGACGGGTGGACTGGAGTAGTTTGAGATCAAACGAACCAGGATAAAAATAACGTGTTGTCTGCATTTGATTTCAAGTTTTACAATTCAACCTCCCTTCTTGTATTTTTCACATCTTCAATTGGCATCAGAGCGCCTGGTTCTGAGCTTATAACACTTAACCGTGTCAGTACAAGATCCAGCGTTAGAAAAACACAATGGCAGGACCACATCAAAACATCAGCAATGACAACAATGAAGAAAGAGACAGATTCAGCAGTAAACCTCCAGTCTTTGATGGAGAGAAATTTGACTACTGGAAAGGCAGAATTGAAAGCTTCTTTCTGGCCCATGATGCTGATCTGTGGGACATGGTGATTGATGGATACACGCACCCAGTGGATGGAAGTGGCCAGAAGATTGACAGGAAGGCAATGTCTGATCAACAAAAGCGTGATTTCAGAAATCACCATAAGGCCAGAACAATTCTTCTCAGCGCCATCTCTTATTCTGAATATGAAAAGATATCAAACAGAGACACTGCACAGAATATGTTTGACTCTCTGAGAATGACGCATGAAGGAAAAATTCAAGTCAAAGAAACCAAAGCTCTTGCGCTCATTCAGAAGTACGAGGCATTCAAGATGGAAGAAAGTGAATCAATAGAAACGATGTTCTCAAGATTTCAAATTCTGGTTGCTGGTCTTAAAGTTCTTGACAAAGGGTATTCTACTGCTGATCATGTTAAGAAGATCATCAGAAGCTTGCCAAAACAGTGGAGGCCAATGGTCACAACGCTTAAGCTAGCCAAGGATCTCAACAAAATCTCTCTGGAGGAACTTGTCAGCTCCCTCAAAAGTCACGAGATAGAGCTAGAAGCAGATGAACCTCAAAATCAAGGTAAGCCATTAGCTTTAAAATCTAACAAAATCTGACTCCAAAGTTTTGCAGGCTGTAGAAGAAACCTCTGATGGGTCCTCATCAGAAGAAGATGAATTGTCTCTCCTCTCCATAAGGGTGAACCAACTGTGGAAGCAGAGGCAGAGGAAGTTCAGGAATCCCAGAAGATCAGAGAATCAGAATGAATCCTCCTCCAGATACAGGAGGTCAGAATCCTCCTCTGGACACAGAAGATCTGAAGGCTCTTCAGGAAGCAGAAAGCCAAACAACAAAGACATCATCTGCTATGAATGCAACGAGCAAGGACACTACAAAAGTGATTGCCCAAAGCTTCAGAAGGATAAGCCTAAAAAGAAGTTTGGTAAGGAAAAGAAGAAAAGTCTTATGGCTACATGGGATGATTCTGACACATCCGAAGCTGACTCAGAATCAGATGATGAGAGAGCAAACATTGCTCTCATGGCAAACATACCAGAAGACAATGAAGCTTCTGAGTCAGACTCTGAATCAGATATAGAAGAGGTATTTCCTGACTTTGCTATTAACTTTACTAAGGCTGAACTAGCCGAAAGCCTTAATGAAATTCTGGAAAGATATCAGCAGATCAGAGTCAAATTTAGAAACCTGAAAAGGAATTTGGCCTCTGACTCTGATAAAACTGAGAGTCTCAAATTGGAGAATTCTGAGTTGAAAGATAAAGTTTCAAAATTAGAAAATCTATTGCAAAACTCTCAGAAGGAAATAATCCCTGAAACTCCCAGCAGTGTTGATGAGATCATCAAGGAATATGATCACAACTTTCAGAAGTTTCTAGCTAAAAACATAGATAGAAGCAAAATGGCTTCAATGATCTATGGAGTTAGCAGAAATGGCAGAAAAGGAATAGGATACCAAGGTAAGGTACCTACACCAAATAATGCCATGGATTTAGTTATAAAACGCACTTCACTTGATTCTCACTTTGTATATGGGCACACACATGACATCAAATATACTAGTAGTAATTATTCTGTCAAACCAAAATTCAACCAGAGTTTTGGTAAAACCAACAAATCAGGACCCAAGAAAATATGGGTACCTAAGGATAAAATAATACATGTGGCAGATATCTTTAGCAGCAAAGCAGAAACACCAGTCATGGTACCTGGACTCTGGCTGCTCACGACACATGACGGGAAGAAAGCATATGTTCCAAAGCCTGGAACTTAAGCCTGGAGGCCACGTAGGCTTTGGAGGAAATCAGAGGGGAAAGATCATTGGCTCTGGAACAGTAGGTAATGGAAATCTCCCCTCTATAAGTAATGTTTTATTAGTAGATGGATTAATGCATAACCTGTTATCCATAAGTCAATTAAGTGATAACGGTTATGATATAATCTTTAATCAAAATTCATGCAAAGCTGTTAGTCAGAAAGATGGGACTATCCTATTTAATGGAAAGAGGAGAAACAACATTTATAAAATAAAACTTTCTGAACTGAAAAGTCAGAATGTAAAGTGTCTTCTGTCTGTTAACAACGAGCAATGGATCTGGCACAGAAGATTGGGACATGTTAGTATGAGAAGAATATCTCAGATTAACAAACTCAATCTGGTCAGAGGACTTCCTAACCTGAAGTTCAATTCAGATGCTCTGTGTGAAGCATGCCAGAAAGGCAAGTTTGCAAAACCAGCTTTCAAATCTAAAAACGTTGTTTCCACCTCTAAGCCATTAGAACTTCTGCATATTGACTTATTTGGACCAGTTAAAACTGCTTCAGTTAGTGGCAAGAAGTATGGGTTAGTAATCGTAGATGACTATAGCAGATGGACATGGGTAAAGTTCTTAAGACACAAGGACGAGTCACACTCTGTGTTTGTTACCTTCTGCAACCAAGTTCAGAATGAAAAGGATCTTAGAATCGTCAAAGTTAGAAGTGATCATGGTGGAGAATTTGAAAACAAAGATTTTGAGTCATTCTTTAATGACAAAGGCATTCTGCATGATTTCTCTTGTCCTAGAACTCCCCAGCAAAATGGAGTTGTAGAACGAAAGAACAGAACATTGCAAGAAATGGCCAGAACCATGATCAACGAGACTAACGTTGCTAAGATCTTCTAGGCAGAGGCAATAAACACAGCGTGCTACATTCAGAATAGAATCTCCATAAGACCTATTATGGAAAAGACTCATATGAATTGTGGAAGAACAGAAAGCCCAACATTTCATATTTTCATCCATTTGGATGTACTTGCTTTATTTTGAATACTAAAAATTATTTGAACAAGTTTGACTCTAAAGCACAAAAGTGTATTATGTTAGGATACTCTTAACGCTCAAGAGGGTACAGAGTATACAATACAGAAACACAGATTGTGGAAGAATCAATCAGTGTTCGTTTTGATGATAAGCTTGACTCTCAAAAGTCAAAGCAGAATGAATTACTTGCAGGTATAGAAGTTGAATTCACAGGTACTGAAGACAAATCATCAGAAGCTCTTAACATAGACACTCCCTCAACATCATAAAGAGGCACTGCAAGCAATCCATCACCTTCTATTGATCAACCTCAGAAAAGACCATCCAGAAGCAGCATGGATCACCCAGAAGAAACAATCTTGGGAAGAAAGGAATATCCAATGAGAACAAGAGCCAGCTTCAGAAACTCTGAAGAATCCCTCATGGGACTTGTTTCTCTAATTGAACCATCAACAATTGATGAAGCACTTCTGGACAATGATTGGATTCTAGCAATGCAAGAGGAGCTGGACCAATTCACAAGAAATGACGTATGGGATCTAGTTCCTAAACCAAAAGGATTCAACGTCATTAGAACAAAATGGGTGTTCAGAAACAAACTGAATGAACAAGGTGAAGTCATCAGAAACAAGGCACGATTGGTAGCATAAGGTTATAGTCAGCAAGAGAGGATAGACTATACAGAAACCTTTGCTCCAGTCGCCAGGTTAAAATCTATCATACTTTTAATTTCATTTGCTGTTAATAAAGGCATCACTCTGTATCAGATGGATGTTAAAAGTGCATTCTTAAATGGCTATATAGAAGAAGAGGTATATGTGCACCAACCCCCTGGTTTTGAAAGTTCAAAAAATCCAGAATATGTTTTCAAACTAAAGAAGTCACTGTATGGTCTGAAACAAGCTCCCATAGCTTGGTATGAAAGACTAAGTAACTTCCTGTTAGAAAAGGAATTCACCAGAGGGAAAGTGGACACAACCTTATTCTGTAAGACAATTAAGAATGACATTTTAGTATGTCATATTTATGTTGATGATATCATTTTTGGATCCACTAAACCTTCTCTGGGAAGAAAGTTTGCTAAGTGTATGCAGGCAGAATTTGAGATGAGCCTAATCGGGGAACTGAAATTCTTTCTGGGCATCCAGATCAATCAAACCCCAGAAGGAACTTATATTCATCAGAGCAAATATGTCAGAGAACTTCTGAAGAAATTTGATCTCTCAGAATGTAAGCCATCAAAGATTCCAATGCATCCCACGTGCATTCTGGAAAGAGAAGAGGTAAGCAAAAAGGTAGAACAGAAGGTCTACAGAGGTATGATTGGTTCTCTTCTTTATCTGACAGCTTCAAGACCTGATATTTTATTCAGTGTATGCATTTGTGCAAGATTCCAATCAGATCCTAGAGAATCTCACTTAACAGCAGTTAAGCAAATTTTCAAGTATCTGAAAGGTACTACTAATTTGGGTTTGTTTTATAGAAAAACAAGTGATTACAGCTTAGTAGGATACTGTGATGCTGATTTTGCTGGAGACAAAGTAGAACGTAAAAGCACTTCTGGAAGCTGCCAGTTTCTGGGAGAAAATATGATCTCATGGTCCAGCAAAAGATAATCCACAATTGCTCTATCAACAGCAGAAGCTGAATACATAGCAGCAGCTGGATGCAGCACACAAATGCTCTGGATGAAAAGTCAACTTGAGGACTTCCAGATTTTTGAGAGTAACATTCCTATCTTTTGTGACAATACTTCTGCTATTTGCTTAAGTAAAAATCCAATTTTACATTCTAGGGCTAAGCATATATAAATAAAACATCATTTTATTAGGGACTATATTCAGAAAGGGATTTAAAATTTAAAATTTATTAACACAGACCATCAATGGGCTGATATTTTTACAAAACCACTTTCTGAAGATAGGTTCAACTTCATTCTGAAACATCTCAGCATGAAGCTCTGCCCAGAATAAAATTGTTTTAATTCTATATATTAACCTTCAGAATTTTGTTTATTTTCTGTGAACTACTGATCAATCTTCCTTCAGAATTTTAGAAGTGCAGATTGTATCAGAATCTATCCATGAAGATCTGAGCGCTTCATTTCAAGGATGGAAATATGCTGTTCACTCAAGCAAACAAGTGTCATCCAGTCATCAGCCATTTTATGAGGCTGAACACACGTTCATGTTTCTGAAAAGGCAAAGCGCTGATTGGATTCATTGAGACACATGTCATGGGTAACCGTTCCAAATATCTTTCTGAATCCCCTAAAATCAGCTATCATTAAATGCTAATAATCATTATTAATTTCTCTCTCTTAAACGTTTGTGTTTTTAAAACCTTTTTAGAAATCTATTTAAACACACTTCACACCATTCACATTTTTTTACCTTCACTTTCGTTTTCTCTGAATATTTCTGTTTTCAGTGTTCTTCTTTCTCAAGAAAACCTTTCAATCTTTTTCAAAAACCTCGTGTGAACATGGCTTCTTCCAGCATTCCTTCTTCAGGTTCCCAGAAAAATGCTTCATCTGAACAATATGAAGCACCATTCAGAATGCTTCTAACTCCAGTCAAGAATCTTGAAGTTCTGTCTGAACTGATAGTGGACTTCAACAGTCTCAAAGAAAATGGTTTTGATTTATCTGAAGAGGTTAAAGCTCAAGGTTGGGAAAGTATTTTGACAGGCTTGTGGGTCCAACATTTCCTATTCTGGTAAAGGAATTTTGGATTCACGCTTCTTCTTCAAATCATCAAGTTACGTCTTACATCATGGGGAAGAAGATTGTTATCACTGAAGATCTGATTGCAAGACTCATAGGGTACAATGGTGGTGGTATTCGTTGCATAGATATGGCAGAAAGGTGTGCAAATGTTGCCCTAATTGCAAGGGAAATTTTCACGCTGGGGCTTCCCTCCAGCAAGATAAGGGACTTGAAAGACAAGCACAGAATTTGGGCCAAGATCATTCTGGGCTGTTTCAATCACAGGAAGCCTACCAGCTCTCCTGATTACATAAATATTGATTAGCAGTTTCTGATCTATTTTATCTCTCAGAAGGTCAAGATAAATCTAGCTCATCTTCTGTTCAACCATCTCATAACAAGTGTCAAAGAAACAAGGGAAGAGGAACGTACAAAAAGGGATTGGATACCCTTGGGAAGACTGATATCATATATTCTTACAGAGAATAGGCTGATTGA
Organism: Vicia faba; assembly: GCA_948472305.1. Taxonomy (NCBI): domain Eukaryota; kingdom Viridiplantae; phylum Streptophyta; class Magnoliopsida; order Fabales; family Fabaceae; genus Vicia; species Vicia faba. Next base: position 364,587 of record CATIWC010002042.1, on the reverse strand, counting down.
TCATCTGCAAGAGGCACAAGAAATCAGCACTCTGGAACCTTCTGTTGGCAAACAGCTGAATGCCAAAAATCTGAAGAAAATGAAGTTGATAGAGAACATTAAGAAGGAGCCCAACGTCACTCCTTTTGCTGAAATCTCTAGTAGAAGAGTCCCTCTGGACAACTTCCCTCTGTTCTCAAAAATTGACTCTAAGCCAGAAATCATTCTGAGATATATGGATGCGTGCAAAGCTGATGGGACAACACCAAATATGAATATTCAAGATCTTCAGCAGAAGGCTCCAGAGGTTGTTCTGAAGAAGACAAAGAAAAGAAAAGCTGCTGCAGAAGGATCATTTCAACAGACTCCTAAGAAAATAGGTAATCTTGTTTATGTTACTGTTTTAGATTCAACTGCTGTTTCAACATCTATTCCAATTCCAACTCCATCTGAAAACCCAACACCTCAAACTTTCGATGATTTTGACTTAGATTTTGACCCTTCTGAATCATTAACCCTCAGAAGATCTCGCTCCCAACCACAAAATCCAAATACTGAAGCCATACCAGAACAAGAACTTGCACAAGTTCTTTCTGATATAGACCAACACACTTCCGTTCCCGAACCAGAAAATCCAAATCCAAACACATAAATTCCCATCTGTGATCGGTGGATCTGGAACTGACTGTTTTAAAGCTGGTTCGCGAAATGTCGCGGAAGCAAGAGTCGCCACCGTCTTTTATTTTCTCCAAATGGAAAGGACAAAAGCACAGAAAAATTCCTTTAAGAGATTGCTCTCGGTTCGGGAGGTAGGTTATAGAAAGGGAAGGTGTTAGCACCCTTTCTATCCATGGTTATCCATGGGCTCTTAGATACTTGCTCAATGTGTTTTCAAAAATATTTGTTTGCTTTTCAATGTGGGTTTAAAAAGTTTCTTTGAAAAAATTTCAGTTCGACTCGTACGTCAGAGTGTTTGAAAAGTTTGCTTTGAAAGCTTTTGAAAATGTGTCAGTGTGAAAAGTCTTTTGAGTTTGTTTTGAGATTAGAGCAAGTATCCTTGAGAACCTACCTACCCTAAGGAATTCGTCTGTGTAAGAGTCCTTAAAAGTAGTGCCATCCCACCATTGAGAGGTAGGTAGCACCACCGTTGGAGGTGTTCGGGTCAATTCGATTTTTAGGGACGTGGTGATCACCGGAGCAATGGGAAGACACCTTAGAAGCTACCCTCATGCCAGGTTCCCGGATCATGAGGACTTACTAAGACATCCTCTACTCGACGATCACCTTTCGAGGCAAGGCAACAGTGAGGCGTACCCTAGGGGTGGTGTGTGATTTGTGTCATTTTCATTTATTTTTGTCTTGTCATGTTTGTCGTGTTCTACGCTTGATTTTAATTAGACATTCATTCTTTCATGCTTGATTAACAGTTAAATATTTTTGCGAGGAAATAAATCTAAGATTATTACAAAGGCGCGGGTCCACATCGCCAAAATTAAACCGGACCCGATTTAGCGGAAAATAAATAAAGCGAATAAATAAAAGTGCGAGAAATTTAAATTACATGGCTTTGGGATATTTACAAAATTATAATTAAACGACATAAGGTAAATGCGCGAATTAAATAATTAAAACGAAACTAGGGCGTTGGACCCTTTTGCAAATTAAAATTAATAAGAATTAAAAAATTAAATGATTAAATGAGGATGATATTTTTGTGTTTTTTAGATTTAATGAGAAAAGAAATTAATTGAAATTAAATTAAAAGGCAAACCCTAATTCTAATATTTTTTAAGTTTATTATGAAAGATTTAAATTATAACCTAAATTAAACTCCAAATTAAGTTGTATAATTTTTAATTTATGAAAATAAAATAATAAATAATAATTATTAGTGTGAAAAAAAAAGGGAAATAAAAAGAATTAACAATTAAAACCTAAATTCTACATTTTTGGATTTTTATTAAAAAAGGAATTAAAATTAAAACCTAATTACACTACATAATTTATATTCTAATTTATTTATTAATACATAACATAATATTATTTTTTTTGGTATTTTCTGATTTTTATAATGTTTTTATATTTTATAGAAAAAATTAATTAATTGAATTAAGACAATAAAATAAATAAGACAATAAAAATAAAAGTGAGAAAAAAAATATAAAATGCAAACCAGGGTGGGGTGTTGTCCCAAATAAGGAGGTATAGGCCTGGTAATTTAAGGCCCATTAAGCTTGATTTTGCTGACTTTCCATAATTCCATATGATGCGTTTGACTCATGCCTAGGGTGTACCCTGAAGCTTGGACATTGATTTGATCATTGTGGACGCGTGGCTAATGGGATGCTGATGGAATATGGTGATCCTCCTCAAGCGCGCTGCATAAGAATTTTTTATGAAAAATAATGTGAAACTTTTGCCAGACCTGGGACTTGAACCCAGGTCTTGAGGATTATTCATGTCACACGTTACCAACTGCGCTATTGCTTTTCATTTAATATACTATGACTAATAAATAACAAAAATCAAAACTAATGCATGATGGCTAAGACGCGCGAATTTTTAAACAGACGTATCACTGATTGACACGCCATCTTCTTCCTCACCACCCCTGTAACATAAAACAAAAGAGCAACGGTTTTTGAAACGTTGCTTTAGGGGGTATTCAAGAAAATAGCGAATAGAACCCTGGGCATCATAAATTGTTCGCGAGGGTTCAGGTTGCTTCGTCTTGATATGCTGAGTCCAGCCATGGTATCCATTGGTCCTGATTTTTCCTCTATAGAAAATCCCTAATTCGAGCTCCTGAAAACCCTAACTTTTGGCAATGGCATAATCGTATATAGTCAATAAAAATACAATTAAACACCACAGTTAGCTTTAGAATTTCACAAAGAATAAGAATCAACAAACAAAATTCATGAAAGATGCTTAGAATATGATATGCGATTTCAAGATTTTCTTGATACAGTTGGACTCGTGGGTACCAATTCAGGGCCTTTTTGTTGTTGTTATTGATTGAGAAAGGTTCAAGAATGCCTCAGGATGCTATTGAAATAAAAATTGGAGCTTGAATCACACTAAAACCTTGATTTCAGTATTGGTGTTTTTATGAAAAAATTCAAGAATGCAATGGAGTTTGGGGCGCAGCTTTTTAGTCTTCTTGGCTTAGGGTTGTGATCTAGTACTTGTAAGGAAGCAATTAGGTTAAAAAGATTGAATAAAATCCTTTGAATTCATTGTTTGAAGATTTGATTTGCTTAAGGATCTTTTTGAATATTTTTTCATGGTTTTTGTGCCAAATCTGATCAATTAGCATCAAATCCTTCCCTATTAACATGTGCACGAGTTATAGAGTCCAAAGCATGCATAAAAAGATTTTTTAGGTTAAGGTTTATATTTTTCATGAATTAAAATGATTTAAATGAATATAAATTAATATTAATTCAAATAAATAATTAAAAAATATGAAAATACTTCCCTTTGGGCCTAATGGTCGTGCATAGGCTTGGCATGAAGAAATTTGGAAGGAAAATAGGCCCATTTGCATTTTTAGGCCTTTTGCATCAATGTTGACTTTTCAAAATTCCTAAAAATTTCCCAACTTCCACAAGGCATAATTTGGTCAATTTTTGAGCTTTTCACATGTTCTTGGACATTTTGGAAAGGTCTTTGAGTCCTTTAACCAATGCCTTTGGTCCCATGTCATTTTGATTTACCAATCTCAAGTTATGGCCTTTGACTTAAAGTCACTTTTTGTTGACTTTTGAAAATGACCTATAATGTTGAAATTGATAACTTTTTGTGAGAGCATTTCTTGGACTTGGAACATGAAGATGAATTGTAGGAAATGTCTTTCTCTTCAAAATTAGCTTTGGATGGAATTTTTCTGATAATCCATGTGAAAGTTATGCCCTGGTCAATTTCAGTTGACTTTTTCAGCTGTCCAAATATAGCAACTTTTGCATCTTGATGATTTTCTGAGCCAAATTTTGAGAATCATGATCAAGCATTGATCAAATGATGTTTGTGGCTTCAAAATGATATGTTGACCAAAATTTTGAACTTTTGACTGTCAAATGACCATTTTGCCCCTACAGTTGACTGTAGTGCAATCTAGGGTTTTGACTGTGCAATCTTGAGCTGAATGCCTTGAAACTTGACATGAGGATGCTTGACCATCTTTGTAGGCATATGAGACTTGATTGGGCCTTTGAAAAGTTCATTTGCTTGACCAGAACTCAAACCCTAGTTTTGACTGTCTAGGAGACAGCTGAGCTACACAACCCTTGGGGAATTTTGTGGCTTTGACTTTGACAATTCTTGATGAATATGGGAGGGCAAATTTTGGGGTACAACAGTTGCCCCTGTTCAATCTTCTTAGACCTGAGGGTGCCGATTGGCTGACGTGCCTTTCGTAATCCGAGGGTAGAAGATGATTGAACACTAAAGTGCCCAGAAATTTGCGCTCACATAGTAGCAGTGATGATGAGGGAATGGGCTTATAGATGCCATTTTAGAGGTTGCTGGATAGGATGATGGGCTTATAGATGCCATCTGGACGTTGATCGCGTAGGAGATTCCTTAGCGAGAACCTGCATACCTGCAAAACAGAAAAATGCGTACCTGACACGTCGCAAGAGCTGATTTTAGATGCTTGATATAGATATGTCCTGACTAGTTACAGGAGCTGGGTCTGGAGCTTTAAACGTTGATGAATGAACCAGGGATGGTTGCTGCCTTAACCTGAATGATAAGTGAACCTTGGATGATTTTAACTTCAACAACGCTCGTTGAGAAAATCTTGGTGAGGATTACCATCTTCGTAGTGTCAGGAAGAGAACCAAAGGACATTATAATCTGAAAGGAGATATCACCTCACGCTCATGCCGGAGAGGGAAACATCTGAAAAAGGAATTACCACCTCACACGCCGTTGGAGAGGGGACCATAAGAGAATATCACCTCACGCTCATGCCGGAGAGGAGAACATCTGAAGAAGGAATTACCACCTCACACGCCGTTGGAGAGGGGACCATAAGAGAATATCACCTCACGCTCATGCCGGAGAGGAGAACATCTGAAGAAGGAATTACCACCTCACACGCCGTTGGAGAGGGGACCATAAGAGAATATCACCTCACGCTCATGCCGGAGAGGAGAACATCTGAAGAAGGAATTACCACCTCACACGCCGTTGGAGAGGGGACCATAAGAGAATATCACCTCACGCTCATGCCGGAGAGGGGAACATCTGAAGAAGGAATTACCACCTCACGCGCCGTTGGAGAGGGGACCATAAGAGAATATCACCTCACGCTCATGCCGGAGAGGAGAACATCTGAAGGAGGAATTACCACCTCACACGCCGTTGGAGAGGGGACCATAAGAGAGCTTCTACTGAGCCTTTATCAGCAAAATCTGTTTGGAGTCGATTTAACTGGACTAGAGAAATCCTTGAAATGTGTTTGAGAACTTCAACTGCATCTTTCCTGAAAGGTAAAGGTCAGTTATATGCGATGCATGATATGGATCAAGCCATGATGTTCTTAACATAAATGAGATTCGTATGATATGATGCAATGCGTTATGCATGCTATGATGATGTATGTAAAGTTTTATGTATGTTTTCGTCTAGGAAAATGAATCCTTGACGAGTGCCGGGAAGTCATATCCTGGGCTGATGTTGAGGAAGAGATTTTGCTTCCGCTGTGGATGATTGTTGCAAGAATGCCGGTAGGAAAAGATAACTCCGTTGAGGAATGAAACAATGCTGCGGGAGAAAAGATACTCTAGCGATCATGCTGGGGAGTGCTACTCTGTGGGGATAGCGATGCTTTGCTGAGTTGATGAAGATAACTCCGCTGGGGATATCCTTGTTGTCGGAAGTGTTGATAGACTTCGCTGGGGGTAGGAAGATACTTTGCCGAGGACGCTCTTTCCATGGCTTTTGGCTGAGGATAACCCAGTTATATCCTGTTACGGAAATAACTCTTTAAATTAAGCCGGGACGACGCGTTCGCGCTCTGCGAGGGGATAAACTTCCAGAATCTACTGGGGGTAAGCTTACTGCTTGAGGGGTATGACTTCCAACTTTGTTGGTGAGGCTGGATTGGACTCTTCTGGGGAGTTTGATATGCTGGGAAAGTGATTCCTTTGATATGGTGATATACCGCCGGGGAACAATCTTTAGACCAAGACTGCCGGGGATGCTTGTTAAGAATGCGTGCTGCTGGGGAGGTATTGAGATCTACAGGGGGATACTCAATTTCCTTGATATTTGATGATTTGCTTGGAGAGACATGTATTGTTTTGTTGAACTACTCTCTGGGGAATTAAGATACACTTGGCCGTGTTCTTTAGCTGAACCTACCTTAGCACCTTGGAGGATAGAACAATTAGACTGCTCAGACAACTTTTTATTGCCCCTGTTTCCAGTGTCACCTGCAATTAATTCCTTTGTTTCGTATGCAAATATTTATGAGTTAGCAAATTATTGTCAATGCATACATCACAAATTGAACCTTGGACGTTCTTCGCAAAACAAAACAGAAAAAGAAAAACACTTGGGCACGTTTAACTGAAAATATATTTTTATTGATTTTTGAATGGCCTGAATAGGCGTTTTGTGTACAAGAGGCTGACGTCCTAGTAAGAGGTACGTCGCCGATCAAAAGAGTTTATACAAGTTTTGTACAAATGAAAATAAAACAGCTGTGTGAAAGATGAATGATCCACTGGGTTTCAACTCTGCTATTGCCTTTATAACTCCGAGCGTCTCATCACTTGATGACCTTGGTTGAAGGTGAAGCTGACTGATCGATGCCGTCTGAACTTGATGCAGATACCGGATTCTGGATGCAAAGTGATCAATGAGACATAGTTTTACGCTTTATCCCTAACTTTTGCCTGGACCGCCCTTTCGGGTTTTCAGTCCACCGGGATACCCATTTTTGCCCAAGCCGCCTTTTCAGGTTTTCGACTTGCCGGGTGTACAAATTTTTTTCATTTTCATCCCTACATTTTGCCCGAACCCTTTTGGTTCGACGGGAAGCCCTAATTTTTGCTTAGGCATGTCAGCCTAGCGGGTCTTTTTCATGCGTAGTATTTTTTTAACTATGTCTGCATTGGCGGGGTGAGGAAGGTCGTCACCATCCATGTTGGTTAAGATCATTGCTCCTCCTGAGAACACATGCTTAACCACAAATGGCCCTTCATATGTAGGGGTCCATTTGCCCCTTGGATCACTCTGAGGAAGGATGATTCTCTTGATAACCAGATCCCCAACTTGATATTCCTGTGGTCTGACCTTTTTGTTAAATGCCCTGATCATTCGTTTCTGATACGTCTGACCATGACAGATAGCAGCAAGTCTCTTTTCGTCAATGAGATTGAGTTGGTCAAGTCGTGTCTGGATCCAATCATCTTCGTTCAGGTTTGCATCCTTCATTATCCGGAGAGAGGGAATTTGCACTTCGATCGGCAAGACTGCCTCCATGCCATAAACCAGAGAGAAAGGAGTTGCCCCGGTTGACGTCCTAGCTGAGGTACGATACCCATGCAGAGCGAACGGTAACATCTCGTGCCAATCTTTGTACGTCACCGTCATTTTCTGCACGATTTTCTTGATGTTTTTGTTAGCTGCTTCTACAGCCCCATTCATCTTCGGTCTGTAAGGAGAAGAATTGTGGTGCTGTATTTTGAACTGTTCGCAAAGCTCAGCAATCATCTTATTGTTCAGATTGGTACCGTTGTCTGTAATAATCCGCTCAGGGACGCCGTATCGACAGATCAGGTTGTGCCGAATGAACCGTGCCACAACAGTCTTGGTTACCGTGGCATAGGATGCTGCTTCAACCCACTTCGTAAAATAATCAATCGCTACTAGGATGAAACGATGTCCATTGGATGCTGTAGGTTTTATCTCGCCGATCATGTCTATGCCCCACATTGCAAACGGCCAAGGCGCAGTCAGAACATTCAAGGGAACCGGGGGAACATGCACCTTGTCTGCATAGATCTGGCACTTGTGGCATGTCCTGGAGTGTTGGTAGCAATCAGCTTCCATGGTGGACCAGTAATATCCTGCCCGTAGGATCTTTTTAGCCATGGTATGTCCACTGGAATGCGTACCAAAGGTTCCTTCATGTAGCTCTTCCATGATTCTTTCTGCTTCAGTTTTGTCCACACAACGCAGTAAGGTTGAATCATGGTTTCTCTTGTACAAGATGCCGTTGCTTAGGAAGAACTTTGCTGCGAACCTCCTCAGGAATTTCTTATCATTGATAGAGGCACCTTCAGGGTATTCCTGAGCTTCCAGATATCTCTTCACTTCGTGGTACCAAGGCTTCTCAGTTACCAATTCAGTTTCGAGATCACAACAGTATGCCGGTTCGTCCAGTTTCCAGATGATGATCCGGGGAGCTTCATTATCCCATTTAACCTTGAACATTGAAGACATTGTAGCTAACGCGTCCGCTAACTGATTCTCTTCCCTTGGAAAGTGCTCAAAGGTTATCTCTGTAAAGTGGGGAATCAGGGTCAACACACATTCTTTGTAAGGAATCAAGTTTGGATGTTTCGTATCCCACTCTCTGTTGATCTGATTGATCACAAGGGCGGAATCTCCGAAAACACTTAGAAATTTGATCCTTAGGTCGATCGCAGCTTGAAGACCCATGATACACGCCTCATACTCCGCTATGTTATTGGTGCAGTTGAAACACAGCCGGGCGGTGAGTGGAGTATGAGTACCCTGAGGAGATATGATTATGGCGCCAATACCATTTCCCAAAGCATTGGAAGCTCCGTCAAAGTGCATAGACCATCGGGATCCTGGCTCAGGTCCTTCATCCGGTCCAGGTACTTCACAGTCAGTTACGATCATGATGCTTTCATCCGGAAACTCGAAGTTCATTGATTGGTAGTCATCTACAGCTTGATGAGCTAAGTGGTCTGCCAGTACACTCCCCTTGATGGCTTTCTGGGTTGTATACTGAATGTCGTATTCCGTCAAGATCATCTGCCATCTTGCAATTCTCCCAGACAGAGCAGGCTTTTCGAATATGTATTTTATAGGATCCATCTTTGAGATCAACAAGGTAGTGTGAGTCAGCATATACTGTCTCAGCCGGCGAGCAGCCCATACCAAAGCGCAGCAAGTTTTCTCAAGCAGTGAGTATCGGGTCTCACAGTCGGTAAACTTTTTGCTAAGGTAATAAATGGCATGCTCTTTTCGGCCAGACTCGTCATGCTGCCCCAGCACACACCCCATTGAGTTGTCTAGCACTGTCAAATATAGTATCAGAGGTCTCCCTTCAACCGGTGGCATAAGGATAGGTGGTTCTTGGAGATACTCTTTGATTCTGTCGAAGGCAGCCTGACATTCATCGTTCCAACGTACTACCTGATCTTTCTTCAGCAGCTTGAAGATTGGCTCACAGGTAGCAGTCAGATGAGATATGAATCGAGCGATGTAATTCAGGCGTCCTAAAAAGCCTCTGACTTCCTTCTCTGTCCTAGGAACTGGCATCTCTTGAATAGCTTTGACCTTAGCAGGGTCCACTTGAATGCCTTTATCACTGACCACGAAGCCTAGCAACTTCCCAGATCTTACCCCGAAGGTGCACTTGTTCGGGTTCAATCTTAGTTTGTATAGTTTCAACCGGTCAAACAACTTCTGCAGATGATCTAGATGCTCTTCCTCAGTTTGGGACCTAGCGATCATGTCGTCCACATACACTTCGATCTCATGATGGATCATATCATGAAATAAGGCAACCATGGCACGTTGGTAGGTTGCCCCAGCATTCTTTAATCCGAACGGCATGACCTTGTAACAGAAGGTGCCCCACTGAGTAACAAATGTAGTCTTTTCCATGTCTTCAGGTGCCATCTTGATCTGATTGTAGCCTGAAAAGCCATCCATAAAAGAGAATACTTTGTGTTGAGCTGTATTATCCACAAGGACATCAATGTGAGGTAAGGGGAAGTCATCCTTGGGGCTGGCCCTGTTCAGATCCCTGTAATCGACACACATTCTGACCTTACCGTCCTTCTTAGGTACCGGCACCACATTAGCAACCCACTGAGGGTACGAAGTTACTGCAAGGAACCCGGCATGAAACTGTTTCATGACCTCGGCTTTAATCTTCTCTGACATCTCTGGACGCATCCGACAGACCTTTTGTTTAACTGGAGGGCAGTCTTTCCTGGTCGGCAAATGATGGACAACAATATCGGTATCCAACCCTGGCATGTCTTCGTAGGACCAGGCAAAGATCTCCATATAGTCATGCAGCATCTTGGTTAACCGTTGCTTCACGCTGAGCTCTAGGTTAGCACCAATCTTCACCTCTTTTCTGTCTGCCTCAGTACCCAGGTTTATGGTTTCCACTGGCTCTTCATGGGGTTGAATTGCCCTCTCTTCCTGAAGTAACAGTCTTGCAAGCTCGCCAGGCACTTCACAATCGTCTTCACCTTCGTCTTCGGCTAAGTTGATCGGATTTTCGAAGTCATAATTGGCATTAGCAGAGTTGTTATCAGTGAGATCCAGAGTGGATTGGAACCTGTATGAGTGAGTGTGTGTGTAAATACAGCTGTTTTTGAAAATTATGTAAAGGAAATGAAAGATAAGAAAGGAACACAATATTTGCAATGCGAAAATAGTCCAAGATTTTCATTCATGATGTATAAAATGACAGTTCATATGCCCTCACAAATAGAACCACGGTGCCTCGGGTAAGACACCGGGCCATAGAGTTTATCATTGTTTATTACAAAATAACAAAACATGGGAATTCATTACTGTGTCACAAAGGTAACAGGGGTATGATCCTTTGCACTCCAATTGTTCAATCCTTCTTCGGCCGTCGGATAAATCCAGCTGTTGAATTCGGCTTCGTCCACTTCAAGGTCTTCCCCGACAGCATTCGCTTCTGAACCTTTAATAAATACCGGAGGCCTTCCGATCTTCTCTTTCCTCATAACTCTCTGCCCTTCTGAAGTGAAACTCAGCCCAAGTTTATCAGTCTTCTGGGTGAAGTCTGGCAGTTTGCCCCAGTTGGCACCTTCACCCTTTTGCACTACAGCCCTGGCATCCTTTAGGGAAGCCATCTTCAGAGGACCACCTGCTTCTGCTGTTTCTGCTGCGATTGGAAACACCTCCTCGAAATGCTGAAAGGGGGTCTCGATGAACTCCCCATCCATCTCAATGTATCTGAACGAGTTTAGGTGGCTCACCATGTATTCTTCCTCACCTTGCACGGTGACAATCTTCCCTCTGACGGGGTACTTCAGCTTTTGATGCAAGGTAGAGGTCACTGCCCCAGCCTTATGTATCCAGGGTCGACCCAGCAGACAAGAGTAAGATGGACGGATATCCATCACATAAAAAGTGGAATCGAACACCTGAGAACCCACACGAATTGGAATGTCAACCTTCCCGTGGACCATTCTCTTCGAACCGTCAAAGGCCCTGACAATGATGTTGCTGGGTTTCAAATCCAGGCCTTCACAATCTAGACGATCCAGAGCCTTCTTGGGTAGCACATTCAAAGATGACCCAGTATCAACCAACACATGTGCCAAGGTGGTGCCCCTGCATTCGATTGAGACATGCAGCGCATCATTATGATCTTTCCCCTTCGTGGTCAAATCAGCGTCTGAAAAACCCAAGCCATTGTCTGCCGTTAGATTTGCCACGCAATCAGTGAACTGGACTGCAGAGGTTTCATGTGGCACGTGGGCCGTCTTGAGGAATGAGATGAGGGCCTTTGCATGGGCCTCAGAGCACAGCAGTAAAGAGAGCATAGATATCTTGGAGGGCGTATGCCCCAACTGTTCCACGACATTAAAATCGCTCTTCTTTATAATCTTCAAAATCTCCTCCATCTCTTGTGGGGAGGCCTCAGCAGCTATGGGTATGGGTACCTCCATCTGGGCAGGCTCAGTTTCAATTCCCTTGCCCCGAGCATTGGATGACTCGGCAGCAGGAGAAACAATCGGATCAGCAGCAGGAATAACAATTTGATCAGCAACGGGAGTAGGTTTACTTGCAGGAATTATCAGGAGTGGTCTTCGGGCAGCAGGTGGCGCAATGTCAGGCGAGAAGAGCCTGCCACTGCGGGTAACTTTGGCCGGGCCAGTGATGTCACAGATGCTGGCGCCAGCGTTGAACTCTTGTTTAACTCCGTTTATATATACATCTGCCCCATAGTGCCAAGGGACAGCTTTGTTGGATACATAGGGCAGGGGCCCAGGAACAGTGATAGTAACAGGTGCGACGGTCAGAATTTGAACGGGCTTCTTCTGGAGAGCCGGGATCGGATTGTTGAAGATAGTCACCACAGAGACCTCTTCCATTGGACCCATACGAACAGCAGACTTCTTGAATAGAATCTCCTTGCTATCCATTAAGCTTTAGATGCCTAACTTTAGCAAGGGACAACCGGATGGAGACACAACACAGAACAGGCAACCCTCACTACAACCCGGAAATAAACCGGCCTGCAGTAGGTTCTTCTTAATGATCTTTAAAGGAGTGGCTAGATCATCCACAGAAACAGCATAAACATCTTCATCAATAGCATTTACCCCATGTTGAGGCATAGGGGCAGTAACTACATTCGGTTTTGCGGGCGCTTCGAATTGTATCTCTTTAGCATCGATAAGGTCTTGCACCTTATTCTTTAACGCCCAACAGTCATCAGTGGCATGCCCCGGGCTATCTGAATGGTAAGCACAACGGGCATTCGGGTTGTACTTAGGAGAGGCAGTATTTGAAAACTTTGGCGCCTCCTTGACAGTCACCAAATTGGTGGATAGTAACTGTGGCAGGATTTGCGATAGGGTCATGCTTAACCTGGTAAACTCTCTCCGGGGTCTATCAGCCCTTTGAGGATTGTTTGGCCGGGGAGCGGCAGCAGGCTTAGCAATCATGACCGCACTGACAGACTGGCGGTGATCAGATCTTTCGGATTTCCTGGAGCCATACACAGCACTAGACTCCTTTTTAAACGGCTTCTTGTCCGACCCAGATGATGATGCAGCCTTTGCAATCTTCCCAGACTTCAACCCAGCTTCAATTCTCTCTCCAGTTAAGATCAAATCAGTGAAACCATCAGAAGAATTCCCAATGAGATGGTTGAAGAATGGCCCAGACAGGGTCCCCAAGAACATGTCTACTAACTCTCGATCAGTCAAAGGTGGCTGCACCCTGCCAGCCAGGTCTCTCCACTTCTGCGCGTACTCTTTAAAACCTTCACTTGCACCTAACGACATACCCTGGAGTTGGGTACGTGTGGGGGCAAGGTCGGCATTATACTGATACTGCTTGTAGAAAGCAGTAGCCAGCTCCTCCCAGTTACGAACTTTGGTCCCATCCAGCTGATAGAACCATTCGAGATGAGTCCCTGAAAGACTCTCCTGGAAGAAGTGGATCCATAGATTCTTGTCCGCAGAGTACGGCTGAATCTTTCGAACATAGGACCTCAAATGCAGCTTGGGACAGGATGCCCCGTCATACTTGGAAAAGGTTGGAGCTTTGAACTTGTGCGGGATAATTATACCAGTCGACAAACCCAGATCTCCGAAATCCAGCCCAGGTGTCTGTTGCACCTCCATAGCCTTCAACCTGTCCTCCAGTTGTTTGTACTTGTTGTCTTCAGGAGGGTACTGCTCTTCATCAAAATCCGTCTCGTTGTCGGAGACCACTGGAGTAGGAACCTTGACTTCTGCCTGAGAAGGACTCCTGCCAACAGAAGAACCAGCCTCTTCCTGATGCAGAGTATTACCCAACCTTCGGCCCGAGTTGAACAGAACAGTTCTTCTCTTCTTCTTCTTTTTTAGGAGCATAGTCTTCAGTTCTTCTTGGCCTTTAGCTAGACCCATGATCATTTCTTGAAACTGCGCATTCTGCGCCTGGAGAGCCTTGATTGAAGTCTCAGTTGATTCAGATCCGGGATTCATGATGCTGAAATAAACAGCGAAGAACTGTAAGCAACCTGAAAAAGGGAAAAACCTGCTATGCACATGATGTATGAAATGCGTATGCAATGCATTCAAGGGTTCGAAAGTTCAAATTTGTTGTAGACAAGAAAAGAACACACGTTATCATTAATGAAATCACTGTTTAATACATCAAGGCCTCATGGGCAAAAAGAAATACAAAAGTCAAGTCAATCCCAGAATACACTGCGCATCCTCTTCGGAGCTATGTAGGTGTTGAGATTCCTCTCCTCATGCAACAGACGGGTGAGCTCCAAGACTTTCTTTTCACTGGCATGCAGACTAGTCTCAAGAGAATTCCTTTCCTCCTTAAGCTGGATCCAGCTCTTCTGCATCTCTTCCCAGGATGTGGGCATATCAGGGTGCTGAATAACATGAGACACTTCCCCTTCCAAGACAGGTTCTTTGATTACTGGAAGCATGTGAGGATAAGGCATCACTAACTTCTGAGAACGGGCGCGTACCCATTTGAGATAAGGCTCCAAAGGGATGGAGTTCCTATGCCCCAGTGTCTTGCTGTCTATCCTACTAGGCATCCTCCAGGCTCTGATAAATCTCTGACGAAGTCCTTGAGTATCATTGTCGAAGTCAAAAACTATGTCAGGAATTAACATGTCATGAGGACCGTCCCTCCGAGCATAACCAAACTGTCTCCAAGCCAGGCATGGGCTATAAGTAATACCTCCTCTGATTCCAAGTAAAGGAACATTAGGGTACTCCCCACAACGATCAATGATAGTGACATCTCCTCTGGATCTAGGACACCAATGTATATCTGCATGTGTAAGAGTCATCAACCGTTGTGACCATCTCAAACCCCGCTCATTCTTCAGGACTGATTGGGGAAGGTGCGAAATAAACCACCTTCCCAGGAGAGGAGTGCAACACATAAGGACACCTCTTTTTCTCATGGTTCGAGTGTAACATGAGTGAAGGATGTCCCCCAGCAATGTAGGTATAGGATTCCTGGACATAAAGATCTGAACGGCACTGATATCAATGAGCTGATCTGGATTAGGGAACAACACCAAACCATAAACAAGGAGGGCTACCACTTCTTCAAAAGCTTGTAGGTCAAGGGAGTTCCAACATTCAAGGGCTTTCTTAAACAGAAACCTGGCTAAGAACCCTTTGATACCACTTCTGACTTCCCAATGTCCCTTGAGGTCAGATGACTGTAGGTGCAAGGCTTTAGCAATCTCTTCAAGCTTAGGTTCCTTTTCTGTACCGCTGAAAGGTAGCTGATCAAGGATGGGGATCTTCAGGAGCCGGGAGAACTCCTCCAATGTAGGTACCAACTGATAGTCCAAGAAGGTAAAACAGTGATGCAGAGGATCAAAGAACTGGAACAAGACCTTTATCATATCTTCCTCAATGTTGGTGTTGACCAAGCTGATGAGGCTTCCATGCCTGTCACTGAATGAAGAGTTCTCGGGAATCCTGGATATAAGCTCCTTAAGCTGAGGAGGGATCCTTACAAGATTGACCTGAATTGTCTTTCTACGAGCAGTTTCCATGTCCTACAAAACAAGAACAAAGATGAAAATCCGAACCCCTGAAATGGTTAGTCGATGCATATGATGCTGGATGATGTCATGATGCTATGATTAAACACACCACAGATATTTACAAAGACAAACATGTAAGGCACACAAGGCACACAAGACAAGCCCTTAAGGTTTAAGGCCAGCATGGGGTCTGGGTAGTACCCTCTTGAAGTTGGTGGGTTCATACCTGTCCTAATCAAAGTAACCGGGTTCTAAGGTTCCCAATATCACAGGATTGCTTTCATTGTTCATCGTTTCGATTTAGCCACTGAACTGGCGACCGAAATATTCCAGGAAAGCAACCCTCAATTGAGTGTAGTATCGAGTATCAACCAACCTCGGACTGCACCAAAGTCAGTTATCTCACTACCCTAAAGAGGCCAAGATAGTTCAATTAAGGTTCCTAAGGTTTGTTGATGCTTCACGACACCACGCGGAGGCCCCGTACTCTCCTTGACTGAACTCAAGGGTTACCGGTACACACCAAAGTGCCACATCAACGTAGCAGACTGTTTCAACCGTGTCGGTATACCCCGCACAGTTCCCTCACAGCCTTGTTGCTACTTTCTAAGAAAGGTATCCCCCAGATCCGGGTGTAGGATCTATAGAACTCCCAAGCAACCCACAATTTAAAGCACACAAGGAAAACAATTGAAAACATAGTTATAAGCTAGCCCTAAGGTACACCTCACTTTAAGTGTCCCCAGCAGAGTCGCCAGTTCTGTGATCGGTGGATCTGGAACTGACTGTTTTAAAGCTGGTTCGCGAAATGTCGCGGAAGCAAGAGTCGCCACCGTCTTTTATTTTCTCCAAATGGAAAGGACAAAAGCACAGAAAAATTCCTTATAGAGATTGCTCTCGGTTCGGGAGGTAGGTTATAGAAAGGGAAGGTGTTAGCACCCTTTCTATCCATGGTTATCCATGGGCTCTTAGATACTTGCTCAATGTGTTTTCAAAATTTGTTTGTTTGCTTTTCACTGTGGGTTTTAAAAAAGTTTCTTTGAAAAATTTCAGATCGACTCATACGCCAGAGTGTTTGAAAAGTTTGTTTTGAAAGCTCTTGAAAAGTGTCAGTGTGAAAAGTCTTTTTGAGTTTGTTTTGAGATTAGAGCAAGTATCCTTGAGAACCTACCTACCCTAAGGAATTCGTCTGTGTAAATGTCCTTTAAAGTAGTGCCATCCCACCATTGAGAGGTAGGTAGCACCACCGTTGGAGGTGTTCGGGCCAATTCGAGGTTCGGGACATGGTGATCACCAGAGCAATGGGAAGACACCTTAGAAGCTACCCTCATGCCAGGTTCCTGGATCATGAGGACTTACTAAGACATCCTCTACTCGACGATCACCTTTCGAGGCAAGGCAACAGTGAGGCGTACCCTAGGGGTGGTGTGTGATTTGTGTGTCATTTTCATTTATTTTTGTCTTGTCATGTTTGTCGTGTTCTACGCTTGATTTTAATTAGACATTCATTCTTTCATGCTTGATTAACAGTTAAATATTTTTGCGAGGAAATAAATCTAAGATTATTACAAAGGCGCGGGTCCACATCGCCAAAATTAAACCGGACCCGATTTAGCGGAAAATAAATAAAGCGAATAAATAAAAGTGCGAGAAATTTAAATTACATGGCTTTGGGATATTTACAAAATTATAATTAAACGACATAAGGTAAATGCGCGAATTAAATAATTAAAACGAAACTAGGGCGTTGGACCCTTTTGCAAATTAAAATTAATAAGAATTAAAAAATTAAATGATTAAATGAGGATGATATTTTTGTGTTTTTTAGATTTAATGAGAAAAGAAATTAATTGAAATTAAATTAAAAGGCAAACCCTAATTCTAATATTTTTTAAGTTTATTATGAAAGATTTAAATTATAACCTAAATTAAACTCCAAATTAAGTTGTATAATTTTTAATTTATGAAAATAAAATAATAAATAATAATTATTAGTGTGAAAAAAAAAGGGAAATAAAAAGAATTAACAATTAAAACCTAAATTCTACATTTTTGGATTTTTATTAAAAAAGGAATTAAAATTAAAACCTAATTACACTACATAATTTATATTCTAATTTATTTATTAATACATAACATAATATTATTTTTTTTGGTATTTTCTGATTTTTATAATGTTTTTATATTTTATAGAAAAAATTAATTAATTGAATTAAGACAATAAAATAAATAAGACAATAAAAATAAAAGTGAGAAAAAAAATATAAAATGCAAACCAGGGTGGGGTGTTGTCCCAAATAAGGAGGTATAGGCCTGGTAATTTAAGGCCCATTAAGCTTGATTTTGCTGACTTTCCATAATTCCATATGATGCGTTTGACTCATGCCTAGGGTGTACCCTGAAGCTTGGACATTGATTTGATCATTGTGGACGCGTGGCTAATGGGATGCTGATGGAATATGGTGATCCTCCTCAAGCGCGCTGCATAAGAATTTTTTATGAAAAATAATGTGAAACTTTTGCCAGACCTGGGACTTGAACCCAGGTCTTGAGGATTATTCATGTCACACGTTACCAACTGCGCTATTGCTTTTCATTTAATATACTATGACTAATAAATAACAAAAATCAAAACTAATGCATGATGGCTAAGACGCGCGAATTTTTAAACAGACGTATCACTGATTGACACGCCATCTTCTTCCTCACCACCCCTGTAACATA
This sequence comes from Vicia faba, assembly GCA_948472305.1. Classification (NCBI taxonomy): domain Eukaryota; kingdom Viridiplantae; phylum Streptophyta; class Magnoliopsida; order Fabales; family Fabaceae; genus Vicia; species Vicia faba. The sequence continues at coordinate 346,370 of CATIWC010002042.1, read as the reverse complement.
AAACAAAAGAGCAACGGTTTTTGAAACGTTGCTTTAGGGGGTATTCAAGAAAATAGCGAATAGAACCCTGGGCATCATAAATTGTTCGCGAGGGTTCAGGTTGCTTCGTCTTGATATGCTGAGTCCAGCCATGGTATCCATTGGTCCTGATTTTTCCTCTATAGAAAATCCCTAATTCGAGCTCCTGAAAACCCTAACTTTTGGCAATGGCATAATCGTATATAGTCAATAAAAATACAATTAAACACCACAGTTAGCTTTAGAATTTCACAAAGAATAAGAATCAACAAACAAAATTCATGAAAGATGCTTAGAATATGATATGCGATTTCAAGATTTTCTTGATACAGTTGGACTCGTGGGTACCAATTCAGGGCCTTTTTGTTGTTGTTATTGATTGAGAAAGGTTCAAGAATGCCTCAGGATGCTATTGAAATAAAAATTGGAGCTTGAATCACACTAAAACCTTGATTTCAGTATTGGTGTTTTTATGAAAAAATTCAAGAATGCAATGGAGTTTGGGGCGCAGCTTTTTAGTCTTCTTGGCTTAGGGTTGTGATCTAGTACTTGTAAGGAAGCAATTAGGTTAAAAAGATTGAATAAAATCCTTTGAATTCATTGTTTGAAGATTTGATTTGCTTAAGGATCTTTTTGAATATTTTTTCATGGTTTTTGTGCCAAATCTGATCAATTAGCATCAAATCCTTCCCTATTAACATGTGCACGAGTTATAGAGTCCAAAGCATGCATAAAAAGATTTTTTAGGTTAAGGTTTATATTTTTCATGAATTAAAATGATTTAAATGAATATAAATTAATATTAATTCAAATAAATAATTAAAAAATATGAAAATACTTCCCTTTGGGCCTAATGGTCGTGCATAGGCTTGGCATGAAGAAATTTGGAAGGAAAATAGGCCCATTTGCATTTTTAGGCCTTTTGCATCAATGTTGACTTTTCAAAATTCCTAAAAATTTCCCAACTTCCACAAGGCATAATTTGGTCAATTTTTGAGCTTTTCACATGTTCTTGGACATTTTGGAAAGGTCTTTGAGTCCTTTAACCAATGCCTTTGGTCCCATGTCATTTTGATTTACCAATCTCAAGTTATGGCCTTTGACTTAAAGTCACTTTTTGTTGACTTTTGAAAATGACCTATAATGTTGAAATTGATAACTTTTTGTGAGAGCATTTCTTGGACTTGGAACATGAAGATGAATTGTAGGAAATGTCTTTCTCTTCAAAATTAGCTTTGGATGGAATTTTTCTGATAATCCATGTGAAAGTTATGCCCTGGTCAATTTCAGTTGACTTTTTCAGCTGTCCAAATATAGCAACTTTTGCATCTTGATGATTTTCTGAGCCAAATTTTGAGAATCATGATCAAGCATTGATCAAATGATGTTTGTGGCTTCAAAATGATATGTTGACCAAAATTTTGAACTTTTGACTGTCAAATGACCATTTTGCCCCTACAGTTGACTGTAGTGCAATCTAGGGTTTTGACTGTGCAATCTTGAGCTGAATGCCTTGAAACTTGACATGAGGATGCTTGACCATCTTTGTAGGCATATGAGACTTGATTGGGCCTTTGAAAAGTTCATTTGCTTGACCAGAACTCAAACCCTAGTTTTGACTGTCTAGGAGACAGCTGAGCTACACAACCCTTGGGGAATTTTGTGGCTTTGACTTTGACAATTCTTGATGAATATGGGAGGGCAAATTTTGGGGTACAACACCATCTCACCAATACCTGAAACTCCACTCTCTCCAATACCAGAAATCCCTCAACCAGATATTAATCCACCCTCTCCTCAACATGAACAATCTCCACAACCTGAGACTTAAACCTTTGAGGCTCAACCCTATGAATCCCCTGAACCACAACCTTTGGCCATTCAATTGCCCTGTGGTACCACTGTGAATATTCCTCAACTTCCCTCTTCACCAGAAATAACTCCACCAAATTCCCCATCAAGTCAAATCGTAATTCCTGACTCTCCCACTCCCTCACCTAAGAAAAATTCAGAAGACCACAGCAAGTCTGCCATTGATTTAACAGTCTTTGAACGCCTTGCTGCCATCAACCACAAAACTGCTATCCCTAAACCAAAACATCCAGATGTTGGTTCCAGCATATTGAACTTTGAAACAGATATACAGAAGTGGAATACTTCTTTGAAACAAGCAAGTCTGGAACTGGTTGATCCTGCTATATCAGACCTCCTCTGGACAAAATTCAGAAGATGGGTATGCGCTAAAACCTTTAAGTTGCAAGACCAGAGCTATGGACAGGCTCAACAGAACTTCAGCAATCTACTGAAGGAAATTGAAGGTCCAGTTATGAGCAAGCTACTTAAAGAAGAAGTACTCCCGCTGGATAATGCTCCTTGGTCTGAATATCGTCAACCAGAGTCAGAAGAATAGACGATTCCAGCTGAAGACTTGGGTCAAGAAGAAGTTACTACAGAAAGCTCTGAGAAGCACCCTGTTTCTGAAGATCCTCAAGCTTCCTCTCTTGACAGGCAGACTCTGGAGGACTTGCAAAGATCTGATATGCTGATGAATGAAAGAATGGATAAGCAGGACATCAAAATTAATGCAATAGCAAACATGGTATCTCATCAACAGGAAACCAGCAATCAAATCAAGAGCATGTTGGAAGCTCTATTCACACGTCTTCCACCTTCCTCTTAGAATTTTCTTGTGTTTTCCTTGTTTTCTTTACATGTTTGTCTGTAATATTTTACGTGTTCTGAACTTATCATTGCTTATGTTTTTAATATAAACGCTTTTTTTTAGCTCTGATCATCTTAACTCTGATTATTTGTGCTTGTTGATAACTGACAAAAAGGGGGAGAAAGAATGATATTTTTCAATAATGGATTACTGAGACATAAGTCTCAAACATTCTAACATTCTGATATATTTGAATTTCTTTCTTCTGAAAAGCTTACAGGTACAAGAATCTGATGGACTCTGATAAAGTAACGTTCTGATGCTCAAGGTCTCATGGAATTAAAGGGAAGTAATCAACTCAGGGGGAGTTTTTCTCTTCGTTGCTCTGATTTCTTTTATTCCTTATCTTCTTATCTCTGATACCTTTAATTCGTTATTTGTTTATCTCTGATACCTTTTCCTCTCTATCCTTAATCTCTGATACCTTTTATTCTTTATTTTTAATTGAAAAAAATCTGGTTTTTGTCATCATCAAAAAGGGGGAGATTGTTAGAACATAGTTTGATTCTACAACCCTCAGTTAGAGTTTTGATGATAACAAAATACAAGATTAAATAAATTGTAAGATTTATATAAGACATATATGCTACTTAAAATTATGTTGTGTATTTACAAAAACTCTGATGGAATCAGCATCAAAATATCAGTATCAATATCAGCATCAGAAGATATGTCAGCATCAGAAGATCAAATAACATGTGCTACGCTGAAGCCTGATGAACATAATCTGTGCATAAAATACTCTAATTCTGATCAAGATCTTAACCAAGTCATCATCACTCAGAAGCGTCAGCATAATGGAAAGAACACTCTGATTACCATAAGCAGAGAAGACTCTGAAGTGTCAACGTTACTAAGCATTCAAGACAGATTTATTACCAACGACTTTATTCCAAGACAAAGATCTTCTCAAAAAGGAAAGAACATTAATAGCATTGAAATGGATTTATGGACAACCAACGTATCTCTTCCGTGGCTATTTAAGCAAGACTGTGTGAGAAAAGAAAAGGCTAATACTCTTCACGCACACACGCATACGAAAACGTTCTCATTCATACAATTTGCTAAAGCCTTCATACCACGCCTACCGCAAAAGCATTAGCAATCTAGTTTTATTCTAAAGCTTAATATTGTGTATTATCACAGTTGTGATATATAGTTTTACTAGAAAACATCAAACAAACTTTTGATTCATTTATCTGTAAGATAATTTCCTTGAGATAAACCGGTCTGTGGTTAGACTCAAGAAGGCTTTAACAGTTGTTAAAGTAGTTGTTGTGTTCAGTTGAATATAGTGGATTAAGACCTCGTTGGAGAGAGGCGAAATCACCTTGACGGATGGACTGGAGTAGTTTGAGATCAAATGAACCAGGATAAAAATAACGTGTTGTCTGCATTTGATTTCAAGTTTTACAATTCAACCCCCCTTCTTGTGTTTTTCACATCTTTAGAGGCATCAGAATTGGTGGCTCTTAGAGATATTCTTTGATCCTTTCGAAAGCGGTCTTACATTCATCATTCCATTTTACCACTTGATCTTTCTTCAGCAACTTGAAGATTGGCTCACAAGTAGCGGTCAGATGTGAAATAAATCTTGCAATGTAATTTAGACGTCCCAAAAAGCCTCTGACCTCCTTTTCGGTGCGGGGAGCTGGCATCTTCTGTATGGATTTTACCTTGACAGGGTCCACCTGAATACCTTTATCACTAACGACGAAACCCAGTAGCTTACCCGACCTCACCCCGGAGGTGCACTTGTTCGGGTTTAACCTTAGCTTGTATATCTTCAACCTGTCAAATAGTTTCTGTGGATGGTCAAGGTGTTCTTCCTCAGTCTGGGACCTTGCAATCATATCATCAACGTAAACCTCAATCTCATGGTGAATCATGTCGTGGAACAAAGCGACCATGGCGCGCTGATAAGTTGCCCCAGCATTCTTCAACCCGAAAGGCATTACCTTGTAACATAAGGTGCCCCACTGTGTAACGAAAGTTGTATTCTCCATGTCCTCGGGCGCCATCTTAATCTGATTGTAACCAGAAAAACCATCCATAAAGGAGAAGATCTTATGTTGCACGGTGTTGTCGACTAAAACATCAATGTGAGGTAGTGGAAAGTCATCTTTGGGGCTCGCCCTGTTCAGATCTCTATAGTCCACACACATCCGTACCTTACCATATTTCTCAGGCACCAGAAAAACATTGGCAACCCACTGTGGATAAGAAGTGACAGCTAAAAATCCCGCGTCGAACTGTTTCATGACCTCAGCTTTGATTTTCTCAGACATCTCAGGGCGCATACGGCGAACCTTCTGCTTTACCGAAGGACAGTCTTCTTTAGTTGGCAAGTAGTGAACCACAATATCAGTATTCAAACCAAGCATATCTTCATAAGACCAAGCGAAGATCTCAACATAGTCACGTAGCATTTGTATTAGCCTTTGTTTGACACTAGGCTCCATATTTGCAGCTATCTTGACCTCTTTCTTGTCTTCCTCCGTACCCAAATTCACTGATTCCACCGGCTCTTCATGCGGCTGTATGACCCTCTCTTCCTATAATAACAGTCTAGCAAGCTCTCCAGTAACTTCACAATCATCCTCACCTTCGTCCTCGGCTTGGTTGATCGAATTTTCAAAGTCATAACTGGCAGTAGCAGAGTTATTATCAATGGGATCCAGAGTGGATGTGGATCTGCATTATGATATGTGAGTGTGTGTAAGACAATAGCTGTTTTAATAAAGTGAGAGACAGAAAAGAAAAACAAAGAGCGCAAAATTTGTAATGCAAGAACGTCCGATGGTTTATTGATGATATATGAAAATGACAAATAATAAGCCCTCACAAACAAAGCCAAGGTGCCTTGGGCAAGGCACCGGGCCGTAAAGTTTCAAACTGTCTGTTACAAATCTCAAAACAAAAGTCAATTACTGTGTAATAAAAGAAACAAGTATGAAGTCTTTCATCGTCCAGTTGTTCAAGCCACCATCGGTTGTAGGGTAGATCCAACTGCCGATATCTGAATCCCCTTCATCATCTTCAATTGCATTCACTCCCTGATTATTGATGTGTAGATGAGGTCTTCCAATCCGTGCGTGCCGAATAGCCCTCCAAGCCTCTGCAGTAAAGCCCAAACCAAACTTGTCATTCTTGTGTGTGAAATCAGGGAGCTGACCCCAATTTGCACACCCACCTTTTTCAACTACAGCCCTGGCATCCTTGAGAGAAGCCATCTTCATCGGAGGTTTATCGGTAGTAACTTCAGTTGACGCTAAAGTTTGGGGAACTTCTTCAAAGTTCTGACACGGGGTTTCGATGAACTCCCTATCCATCTCCACATAGCGAAAGGAATTAAGATGACTCACCATATACTCCTCCTCACTTTATACTATGACAATCTTCCCCTTTGCCGGATATTTCAGCTTTTGATGGAGCGTTGAAGTCACTGCCCCAGCCTTATGAATCCAAGGACGACCCAGCAAGCAAGAATATGATGGCCTGATGTCCATTACATAGAAGGTGGATCCAAAAGTTTGAGAGCCAACTTTAATAGGGATGTCCACCTCCCCGTGTACCATCCTTTTTAACCCATCGAAAGCCCTGACCACAATATTACTCGGCTTCAGAATCAAACCTTCACAGTCCAGACAGTCTAATGCCTTATTTGGCAAGAAATTTAATGAGGACCTGATATCCACCAGTACATGAGCCATAGTAGTGCCCCTGCACTCGATCGAGACGTGCAGAGCATCATTGTGATTTCTTCCTTTAGCAGTCAAGTCTGTATCTAAGAAACCCAACCCATTGTCAGCAGTCAAACTAGCTACCCAGTCTTTGAATTGATCGGCAGAAGTTTCCTGCGGCACATGCGCAGTCTTAAGGAATGCAACTAGAGCCAGTGCATGGGCTTCAGAACACAACAATAAGGACAACATGGAGATTTTTGATGGGGTCTGCCCCAGCTGCTCAACTATGTTGTAGTCGCTCTTCTTGATAATCTTCAGAATTTCCTCGATCTCTTGTTTAGAGGCTTCCAACACAACCTTTCTAGGTGCCTCCGTCCGGGTAGGCTTACCTGTGATATCTTTGCCCCGAGTCTCAGATGGCTCGGCGACAGGAGGGATAACTAGAGTAAGAATTGGAATAGTAGCTGATATACTGGCAGATGGAATGACAACAGGTTTTGAACAGTCAGAGGGGAAATCTCGGGAGAAAAAAGTCTTCCACTTCTGGTGACCTTGTTGGCCCCGACGATATTACTGACATCAGTATCAGCTTCCTCATTTTTAAAGTCTTGTTTAACCCCATGGTAATACACATCAGCACCATAGTGCCATGGGACAGCCTTGTCTGAAGTGTATGGGATAGGACCAAGAATAGTAATGATCAACGGAGCGAGTCTTGGAACGGGTGTAATCCTAACAGGAGTTCTCGAGGAAGCCTCAGAAGGATTGGCGGAAATGGTTATGATGGCAACATCTTCAATCGGAACTAACGGAATCATAGTCTTCTCAAACAGGATCTCCCTATTATCCATCAGGCGTTGAACACATGATTTCAACAAGGGGCAACCAGCAGGCAGAATTGAACATATGTGGCAACCTTCGTCACAACCCAGAAATAAACCGGCCAACAACAAATTCTTCTTAACTGTCATCAAAGGAGTGGAAATCTCTTCTACGGAGGTCACAAATAAATCATCGTCCACATCATTTACCCCATGACCATGTTTGGGCATATGGGCAGTTATGACGCTGGGCTTCTCTGGAGCATCAAACTCAATTTCTTTAGCCTCGATCAAGTCTTGTACGTTGTTTCTCAAAGCCCAACAGTTTTTTGTATCATGATCTGGGCTATCAGAGTGATATGCGCAACATGTATTTGGGTTATATTGAGGAGAAGTGGTGTCAGAGTTCTTCGGGGCCTCCCTCATAGCTAACAGGTTGGCCTTCAATAATTGTGGTAAAATTTGAGACAAAGGCATATTGAGTTAAGTGTACTATCTCTATGGTCTTTCCACCCTTGGTTGATGGTTACATTATGGAGCAACTGTGGGTCTTGATATAACTACCGCATTTACCGCTTGATGGTGTTCGGGTCTGTTTTGGCCCCTCGGGCCGTAGACTGCACTAGCTTCCTTTTTACCAGTGAAAGGCTTCTTCACTGTACTTGATGAAGTATCCTTCTGTATCTTACTACTTCGGATACCAGCTTCTACTCTCTCTCCAGTTAGAATCAATTCAGTAAACCCAGATGACGAACTGCCGATCAGATGATTTAAAAATGGACCAGATAACATCCCCAAGAACATATCAACTAACTTTTGATCAGATAAAGAGGGTTGAACCCTGCCAGCCAAATCTCTCCACTTTTAAGCATAGTCCTTAAAACCTTCGCTTGCACCCATGGACATACTCTGAAGTTGAGTACGCGTGGGAGCGAGGTCGACATTATACTGGTACTGTCTGTAAAAAGCAGCAGCAAGGTCTTCCCAGTTTCGGACGTTGGCTCCTTCCAACTGATAAAACGATTCAAGCTGAGTCCCTGACAAACTATCTTGAAAGAAATGCACCCACAAATTTCTATCAGCAGTGTGGGGTTGGATTTTTCTAACATACGAGCGGAGATGGAGTTTTGGACAAGACACTCCATCGTACTTGGCAAAAACTGGAGCTTTGAACTTGTGAGGGATCACCACTCATGTGATACGGTGGGAAAGAACTGATTGTTTTTTTAGAATGCTGGTTTGTGTTTTGCATTTGTTTTTGCAAAATGTCGCGGTAAGCAAGAGTCGCCACCGACTTTTATTTTATCCAACAAGGAAAGGAAAAAAGCACAGAAAAATTCCTTTTTTCGAGATATTTCTCGGGTTCGGGGGGTAGATTATAGAAAGGGAAGGTATTAGCACCCTTTATATCCGTGGTTATCCATGGGCTCTTAGGTACTTGCTCATATTGTTTTCAAAATTGTTTTCTTTGTGCTTGTGGGTTTGAAAAAAGTTTTTGTTTTGAAACTTCAATTTAACTCTTGCTTCTGTCCTCAAGAGTGTATGAAGTGCTTTTGAAAACTTTGTTCGAAAAGTGTAAGTGTGAAGAGTTTTTGTTTTTAAAAGAGCAAATACTTAAGAACCATCTACATACTTGAAAAAGGAATCGTTATATGCTATCTTCCTTTAGACAATGCTATCCCACTATTGATGAGTAGGTAGCCTCGTCGTTGGAGTTTGAGGGTCAATTCGAATTAGGGACTTACGGTCACTAAAGCAATGGTAGGATGCCTTAGCGGTAACCCTAATGTCTTAGATCATTTGTTTTGAGGCAGCAATATTCGGGACAACCATTTCAAGGCGACTATGATCTTTTAGACAAGAGGGCGACCTCTAAAACGACCTATACTTAATGACCGCATACAAAGGCAACCAAGTGGGGTGTACCTTAAGAGTGTGCATGTGCGAGTGTGTTGTTTTCAGTTATTTTTATCTTTGTACATGTTAAGGGTGATCTAAGCTGATTTTAGGTTAAAACATTTAGTCTTGTCATGCATTCCTATTATCAAACATCTAACAGTTATAATTTGCGGAAAATAAAAGTGCGGAAATTAAATTACAAGGCGTCGGGTATTTACATCGCCAAAGACAAACCCTTTAAAAATAAATAAAGCGATAAAAAATAAATAAAAGTCCTATTTAACTATTACAATCCGGAAGCAGGTACATTATTGGATAAAAATAAGTAACGCGTGCGGAAAATTGAATCGAGTGCGAACTAGGGTTTTGACCCTTTAAAGAAAACATCTCTTTTTGGTTTTTATTTTAAGAAAGAAATAAATCTAAATTAATTAATAAATTAAATTAATTAATTAATAAAAATAAATTATTTTTGGGTTTTTGTTATTTAAAGAAAGAAAATAAAATAATTAAGTTAGTAATTAAAATCTAATTATGTCTAGTTAATTTTAATTATTTACAAAAATGTTAAAGTTATTCTAATTAAAACTCTAAATCAATTTAATTAGTATTTATTGATAAAAATATTGATTTGATAAAGAAAATATTTTTGTGATTTTATTTTATAAGAAAAGAATTTTTTTGATTGGTTAGTAATTAAATAAAAATAATAAAAACAATTAATAAAAACTAAATAAATAAATATAAGAGAAAAGGGTTTGGGCCTGATTTTGGTGGTGGAGATAGCAATCTGAAGCCCAATTGAGTTGGCCCCTTGTTGACTTTTGAGATCATGTGAGCGCATGTTGACTTGGTCTATGGTGAACCTCAGATCTTGGCCACCAGATTTGGCCTTTGGCCATCTGGCCATTGGATAGATGATAGTGTATGGTAGGCTACGTGCTTGGAGGTACATGTGATCACCTGGAAAATAAAAATATCAAAGAAGTGGAGGACCTGGGATTCGAACCCAGGTCCTGAACGTGATATGTTGCTTGCTTTACCACTACGCTGCCTTGACTCATTTGTAAATAATATACAAACTAATAATAATAATAAAAGAAAACAAGTTAATGGCCAGAAAAAACAAAAATGCGCGAAAGTTAATTTGAATTGGCCAATGGGAGAACGACAGCTCGCCGTCTCCTACCTCCAAATCCTGCAAATATTACCTGCAGATTTGGATCCGCAGCTAAATGCGCAAGCTTGCTCTAAAATCCATTCCAGACCATGAAAACAAATTCCACGAACATGGTTGGACTCGTCTTGGCTCCCTGATCAACACTATGCCCTTCTTGAGTCCTGATTTTTCCTGAAAAAGAAAACCCTAAAACACAAACGAAGAACCCTAGCTATGGGGGTTCTTCATTTAGGCCAGAAAAACGCAATTGGATAATGCCAAACGTTTGCAAATGTTGTGAGGAGTATAAATATGCCAACGATTTATTCAAATGATACAAGAATGATGAATCACGAATTCAAGAACCAAGGTGATTATCATGACACTTACAGTGCTTTGTGGTATGTGAGAACGCTTGCTCTTGATCCAGGAAGATTCAGTGTACGTCCAGGAAACGATTGGGATAGGTCTAAGCTTCTGAAATTGCCTCTAAGTACGATTTTGATTTCAAAAGTTTTGTCACTTTTTCCAAACTTTGTTCTACCTCCTCTTGCAGCCTCTAACCCTTATTTCGATTGCTTTTGCCTCCTTATGTATTGCATAATGTGTTAGGGTAAGAATTATGGCTTGAATCTTCTCCCATCAATGCTTTGGGATTTGATTTGATTCACTCTTTACAAACTTGCCAAATCTACCAAAAATCAATCTTTTTGCACATGATATTGTATGATCCGAGTTTGATGATGATAATGGTGATAATTAATACCTGAAACAACCAAAAAATCTTAGGTAATCAAAGTTTGGATTTTATATGATTTAATTTGATTAAAAATGAATAAATTCAAATAAAAATCAAATTAAATAATAAAAATAAAATATGGGCTCATGGCTGAAGCTAGGACACGTGGACAATGATGCAAGCTCAAATCAAGTGGAAAATAATGGGTCCATTTGACAAAATTTGAAGTTTTGGGGATAGTTGACTTTTGGCAATTTTGCAAAAATGTCCAACTTCAACAATGCATAACTTCTTCAATTTTGAACTTTTGGAAGTGTTCTTGGACTTTTTAGAAATCCTGAGATGTCCTCTAACCAACCCTTTTGGTATCATCTCATTTTGATATTCCATGCTCAATTTATATGCTTTGGCAAAAAAGGTATTTTTGTTGACTTTCAAAAGGACCTATAATGTCAAAATTCATAACTTCTCGTGAGTGCATTTTTTGATCTTGGGGTGTGAAGATGGATTGTAGGAAATTGAATCCTATTAAAAATGAGCTTTGGATGGGTCATTTCTCATAAAGCATTAGAAAGGTATGCTTGGTCAAAGTTGAGTTGACTTTTCCTACAAAACCCTAATTTAGCAACTTTTGAGTCTTGATGAACTTTGAGCAATCCTTGATGAATCATGATAAACCCTTGATCAAATGATGAAATATCCTTCAAAATGAGAATTTTGACAAAAAAATCTTGAAGTTTGACTGTTTATAGGTCACAGTTGACTTTTGCCCTAACACAGTCGATTTTTGGGACCCTTTGAGCAATTGTCTGAGCAAACTTCCTCTGCAAGGCTTGAAACTTGACATGGATGACCTTGAGAACATATTAGGACATTGGGGAGAACTTTAGGTCATTTGGACTCGAGGATCTTGATGCAACACAAAATCCTAATTTGGGGTTGACTGCCTTAGAAGATGACTTGTCTGACCCACTCTTGAGCAAACTTGAGCAACTTGAAGATTCTTCTTGAAATGTTTTGAGAAATATGAGAGGGAAAATTTTGGGGTACAACAACTCCTGATACCATTCCTAAATCTCCGAAATCCAAACCAGGGATCTTCTGAACCTCCATAGCACTCAGACGGTCTTCAAGTTGCTTATACATATTCTCAGCAGGAGGATACTGTTCCTCGTCATAGTCTGTATCATTATCCGAGACTACCAGACTGGGACCCTTTTCTTCTTCTTGGTCTTCCTCTCCTTTGGATGAAAGAGACAAATCAGCTTCCTGTCGCAACCTATTCCCAAATCTGTTACCCATATTCAGAAGAATCACCTTCTTCTTCTTCTTCTTCTTCTTCTTCTTCTTCTTTTCTTTTAGGATGAGAGTCTTCAAATTCTCTTGCCCTTTAGCCAAGTTCAAGAACATCTCTTGAAATTGGGCATTCTGTGCCTGAAGAGCTTTGATGGCTTGATCAGTAGGTGTTTCAGAAGACATTTCTTGCTGAAATAAACAGCGAAGGAGATGAGAAACCTGTAATGATACCTGTAATGATGTGCATGATAATGGGATGTGTATGTAATGATTTCAAAGACTTTGGGCAATTTAAATTTGCAAACCAAAAATTTAAACAAACTTTATTAGGATAAACTTGTAAAAAGGTTCAACATTGCTCTTAAGGCGTTTACAACGAAGTAAATGAAAAAAAAATCTAAACTAAAAAGCAAAAATAAAAACTCCCATGGATGCTTCCCCTTCGTGCTGACGTAGTTATTGATCGTCCTTTTATTCTCAAGTTTCCTGGTGAGCTTTAAGATCTTCCTTTATTGCTCATGATACTTCTCTCGGTAGGTATCCCTCTCCTCTCTCAGCTGAATCCAGGATCTCTTCAATTCCCCAAGATCAGTGGGCATGTATGGACAAAGGACTGTATAAGGAATGCCCTCTTCATTGGTAGGCTCCACAATCACTGGTAACACAACTTTATAAGGCATTCCAAGTTTCTGGGCTCGAGCTCGGACCCACTGAAGATAGGGCTGCATAGGGAGAGAAGTTTTTGGTCCTAGCTCTTGGGGGTCAGACCTGTTCACCATGCCCCAAGCTCGTATGAACCTTCGGCGATGCTCGTCAACATCCCCTTTATAGTCAAATACAGTATCTGTAATAAGTAGATCATGAGGACCGTCTCTTTGGGCACGACCGAATTGTCGCAAAGCTAAATAAGGACTGTAGGTTATTCCCCCTCTGATTCTAAGCAACAGGACATTAGGATATCCCCCACATCGATCAATGATAACAACACTTTCCATAGCCTTAGAACTCCAAAGAATTTCTATATGGGCAAGGGACATTATTCTGCAAGACCATCCTAAACCTTCCTTATTCTTCAACACGGACTTTGGGAGGTGTGAAATAAACCACCTCGCCATCAAAGGCATGCAACACATGAGGGTCCCTCTTCTACGCACAGTACGAATGTAGAGGGCATGCAAAATATCACCCAGAAGAGTAGGTATAGGATTACGAGACAGGAAGATCTTCACCGCATTCACATCTATGAAGGAATCTGGATTCGGGAAGAGAACCAAACCGTAGATAAGGAGAGCCAGAATGTCTTCGAATGCCTGAAAATCCAAACTATCCCAGAACAGCTGAGCTTGGTCTATCAGAAACTTGGCTAAGAAACCTTCAACCCTGCTTCGTGTCTCCCAGTTGGATACTACATCATCCTGTTTTAGATGCAGATCTGAAGCAATGTCTTCTGGCCTAGGATTCTCTTCCAAACCTGTGAAGGGCATCTGCTCAAGGATGGATATGCCCAGTAAGTGAGAAAACTCTTCCAAAGTGGGAACCAACTGATAATCCGGAAAGGTAAAGCAATGATGCATAGGATCGAAGAACTGGAAAAACACACTCATCATCTGCTCATCCAAGTTTGAGGTAACCAAGCTAAGAAGCTGACCATGTCTCCTAATGAATGATGAAGTATCAGAAACTCTCGAGGCTACATCTTTGATTTGAGCAGGTATTTGCACAAAGTTAACTCGAATGGTGTTTCTGCGCATGGAAGCCGTAATCTGCAAAACAGAACAAAGATAAATCCCCTCGGTCTTTGAAATGGTTAGTGTAATGAAATATGCATGATATGTTATGATGCATGATGTCATGATAAAACACACAACAGGTATAGCAGATAACAGACATGGTAAAGGCAAATAAGTCATACAAGAGCCCTTAAGTTTCAGGCTTGCATGGGGTCTAGGTACTACCCTCTTGAAGTTCAGTTTGTTTCAACCTGTCCTAATAATAGTAACCGGGTTCTAAAGGTTCTCAATATCACTGACCATCCTCCATCGGTCATGGTTTTAGCTCACGCAATCTTTTCTTACGGCCGAAACTATCTCGAGAGTATGGTCTCAATGAGTGTAGCATCGAGTATCAACCAGTTCTCAGCTCTATACCGAGGCCGGCTATCTCACTACTTTCTAATGGCCAAGTTGGTCAGTTATAGGTTCTAAGGTCAGTTGATGCTTAATGACAACATGCAGCAGACCCGTATTCTCCTCGTTTCTCCACAAGGGATACCGGTACCAACCAATGTGCCACATCAACGTAGCTACTGCTTCAACCGTATCGGTCTACACCGTACAGTTCCCTCACAATCTATTGCTACTTATCTATAAGGTGTCCCCAGATTCGGGTTAGGATCTATAGTAACTCCCAATACAAAGCCCTCAAAAGTAAAGCAATCAAATCAAACAAGAGAAGCAAATATGATGAAATAATCCTAAGGTATACCCCACTTTATATAATTCCCCAGCAGAGTCGCCAGTTCTGTGATGCGGTGGCAGAACCGACTATTTTTACTGGTTTGCATTTTGCGTTTTGTGTTTGCAAAATGTCGTGGTAAGCAAGAGTCGCCACCGGATTTTATTTTATCCAACTGGAAAGAAAAAAAGCACAGAAAAATTCCTTTTTCGAGATTTTGAGTACAGAGGGTATGTGATACGGTGGCCAGAACCGGACTGTTTTGAAATGCTGGTTTGCATTTTGCATTTGTGTTTGCAAAATGTCGCGGTAAGCAAGAGTCGCCACCGTCTTTTATTTTATCCAACAAGGAAAGGAATAAAACACAGAAAAATTCCTTTCTCGAGATATTTCTGAGTACGGGGGGTAGATTATAGAAAGGGAAAGTATTAGCACCCTTTCTATCCGTAGTTATCTACGGGCTCTTAGGTACTTGCTCATCATTTTCAAAATTGTTTTATTTGTGTTTGTGGGCTTTGAAAAGTTTTTGTTTTGACTTCAATTTAACTCTTGCTTCTGTCTTCAAGAGTGTAATGAAGTGTTTTTGAAAACTTTGTTTTTAAAGGAGTGTAAGTGTGAAAAATTTGTTTGGAATGAGCAAGTATCTAAGAACTAATCTACCTACTCGAAAAAAGAATCGTTCTATGCTTGTTTCCTTTAGACAACGCTATCCCACTATTAGTGAGTAGGTAGCATCATCGTTGGAGTTTTGAGGGTCAATTCGAAAGGGACGCACGGTCACTAAAGCAATGTTAGGACGTCTTAGTAATAACCCTAATGTCTTAGATCAATTATTCGAGGCAACCATTCCGAGGCAACCATTCTGAGGCAACTTTTCCGAATCGGGACTTTGATCTTTGTTTAGACAAAAGGACGACCACTAATGCATCCTATACTCAATGACCATTTACCAAAGGCAACCAAGTGGGAGTGTACCCTAGGAGTGCGCATGTGCGAATGATTCAATTTCAGTTTATTTATCTTTGCATATTTAGGGTGATCTAACTGTTTTAAAGTTAATCATACATTCTTGTCATGCATCCCTGTATCATACATCTAACAGTTAATAATTTGCGGAATTTAAAGTGCGAAATTTAAACTATGCTATTACAAGGCTTCGGGTATTTACATAGCCAAAAAATAACCCTTTGAAAATAAAGCGATAAATGTAAATAAACGTCCTAATTAAACTATTACAAATTGTAGGCAGTTACATCAATATTCAATATGGTAAATAATAAAAATAAAGCGCGCGAGAAGAATTAAGATTGACGAGAATTTAAGGTTTTGACCCTTCTAACCTAATTAAAAGAAAAATGTTTTTGTTGTTTTTAATATTTTTTAAGAAAATAAATTAAGTCTTAAAATTAAATGCTAAATTAATTAGTTAATTAGACTAATAAATGAAAAATAATTAAATGACATATTTTTGGGTTTTTGTTATTTTAGGAAAAAATAAAATATAATTAAGTTAGTAATAAAAACCTATGGATTCTAATTAATTTTAATTATTTGCAAAAATAAATTAAAATTACCTAATTTAATTAAACCTAATTAAATTAATTGCATTTATTGAAGAAAAATAATATTCTAAATTTATTTGGACATAAAAATATTTTTTGGTGATTTTTTTGATAAAAAGAAAATTGTTTTTGGTTAGTAAATAAATAAATAAATAATTAAATGAAAATATAAACAAAAATATAAAAGAGAGAGATGGGCCTGAATTAAGCATTTTTGGGAGGTGTAGAAAGCAGATTCCTGGGCCCAAAAGGAGAAGGTTCACGCTGACTTTTGCCATCCAATGCTGCATCTTTGACTTGGCTTATGGTGTACTTTCAACGGTGGTCACCAGATCTGGCCATCTGGCCATCTGGCGTGTTGGATGGTGAGAGCATATGGTAGTCGCTTGGCTTGCACATACATTGGATCACCTGTAAGAAAACAGAAAAATAACAAATGCTGGAGGCAGGGCTCGAACCCCTGATCTCCAGCTTCTAAAGCCTTAACGCTCACGTGGCCATCACTACGCCACTTTGTTCTTGTTGTACAGTTATAGAATAATAATAATAATATGAAAAAAACAAATATTAGTGGAAACAAAAGAAAAAATGCACGCTGGAATTTGAATTGACCAGTGGGGGAGTGACAACTCATCGTCCCCTTCCTCTCTCCGTGGGTAAAAGCAAAATACTTTTACCTACAGACGTTTTGTCCGTTGCTAAAGGCATGGGTCCTTCCAAAATTCTCTACAGGCCATGGAAATAACATCTAACACCATGGTTAGATTCGTCTTGTCCTCCTGATCACAACCATACCCATTACAAAGGCCAATTGTCCCTGAAATAAAAAACCCTAAAACCAAGCTTGAAAACCTAGCAATGGTGATTAGCACTACATGCCATATAAATGAAATTGAATAATGCCAAAAGTTTGCAAATGTTATGGTGAACAAGAATGTACAATTATTTCAACCTAACAATGCATAAATCGTGAGTTTCGAATTCAAGAACAGAGGTGTAACGTGAATGACTTACAGTGCGATTAGGGACTGGAACGGGCTTGTTCTTGATAGCTTTAGGTTCCTCAGAGTGCCAGGAAGCGATTGGGACATATATCAAGCCTTGAGGATGCCTCTAACTATCAATTCGATCTCACACTTTTTTTCCTTTTTTTCAAATCTGTTTTTGTTCTAGCACCTCTTTCTAACCTCTTTCTAGGTCTGCCTCGCCTCCTTATGTATCAAACAATGCATTAGGGTTGATCATTGTATCCAAATCCTTCTCCATCAATGATTTTGGATTTGATTTGATTTTCTTTAAAAACCTTCCAAATTTGGATTATTTCCAATCTTTTTGTGCACACAAGCTTTGATGCAAATTTGAATGATGGCTAGCTGTGTAATAAAGCCTGAAACAAGCACAAAATCCCTTGTTATCAATGTTTTGGATTTTATTTGATTTATTTTGATTTAAATTAAATTAATTCAAATAAAAATCAAAATAAATAACAAAAATAAGATACAGACAAGTGGCAAAGGCTAGAGCACGTGGGCTATGTTGCCAACTCAAAACAAGTGAAAAATATTGGGCCCATTTGGCAAAATTTGAAGATTTAGGGATAGTTGACTTTTGGCAATTTTGCAAAAAAGGTCAACTTCAACAATGCATAACTTCCTCAATTTTGAGTCCTTGGAGGTGTTCTTGGACTTTTTAGAAATCTTGAGATGTCCTCTAAGTAACCTTTTTGGTCTCATCTCAGTTTGATACTCCATGCTTATGTATGAAGCTTTGACAAAAAAAGTGTTTTTGTTGACTTTTCAAAATGACCTATAATGTCCAAATTCATAACTTCTTGTGAGTGCATATTTTGAACTTGGGAGATGAATATGGATTATAGGGAATTGCATCCTCTTCAAAATGAGATTTGGATGGGTCATTTCTCATACAGTATGATAAAGTTATGCTTGGTCAAAGTTGAGTTGACTTTTCCTGCAAAACTCTAATTTAGCAACTTTTGAGTCTTGATGAATTGTGAGCAATCCTTGATGAATCATGATAAACCCTTGATAAAATGATTAAATATAGTTAAAAATGAGGATGTTGACAAATTTTTTTGAAGTTTGACTGTATGTGGGCCACAGTTGACTTTTGCCCTATCACAGTCGATTTTTCAAGCCTTTGAGCAATTGACTGAGCAAACTTCCTCTGCAAGGCTTGAAACTTGACATGAATGATCTTGAGAACATATTAGGACATTGGTGAGAATTTGGGACCACTTGGACTCAAGTATCTTGATGCAACATGAAACCCTAATTTGGGGTAGACTACCTTAGGAGAGAGCTTGTCTGGCCAACCCTTGGACTACCTTGAGCAACTTGGGGATCTTTCTTGCAATGTTTTGAGAAATATGGGAGGGAAAATTTTGGGGTACAACATCTGCCCATGTTCAATCTTCTTAAACCTGAGGATGTAGATTTGCTTTCGTGCCTTTCGTGATCAAAATGTGGAAGATGATTGAACACTAGAGTGCCCAGAAATTTGCACTCGCATGAAGTGGTAATTGTCTTGTGATGTCGGGAATGGGCTTACAGATGCCATTTGGAAATTGCTGACAAGGGGATGGGCTTAAAGATGCCATCTGAAGGAGCGTCGATCGCATAAGAGATTCCTTAGCGAGAGCTCGTATACTTGTTGTTGAGGAAGATTTCGCTGGGGTAGGCTGATCTTTGTTGAGAGAAATAGAATTTTAGGAGCTTCGACGTCCGTTATTCTGCTGGTGAGTCGTCTCTGTTAATATTTAGGAACTTTGGTCGTCCGTACTCAACTAAGGAATCATCTCAGTTGATATTTAGGAACTTCGATCGTCCGTACTCAAATGAGGAGTCATCTCTGCTGATATTTAGGAACTTCGGTCGTCCGTACTCAACCGAGGAATCATCTCTGCTGATATTTAGGAACTTCGATCGTCTGTACTCAACTGAGGAATCATCTATGCTGATATTTAGGAACTTCGATCGTCCGTACTCAACTGAGGAAATATCTCTGCTAATATTTAGGAACTCCGATCGTCCATACTCAACGGAGGAAACATCTCTGCTGATATTTAGGAACTTCGATCATCCGTACTCAACGGAGGAAACATCTCTGCTGATATTTAGGAACTTCGATGGTCCATACTCAACTGAGGAAATATTTTTGTTGAGATTTAGGAAACTCGTCCGTAATTCAACTGAGGAAACATCTTTGCTGAGATTTAGGAACTCGTCCGTAATTCAACTGAGGAAACATCTTTGCTGAGATTTAGAAACTCGTCCATAATTCAACTGAGGAAACATCTCTGTCAAGATTTAGGAACTCGTCCTAATTCAACTGAGGGAACTTCTCTGTTGAGATTTAGGAACTCGTTCGTAATTCAACTGAAGAAACATCTCTGCTGAGATTTAGGAACTCGTCCGTAATTTGATTGAGGAAATATTTTGCTGAGATTTAGGAACTCGTCCGTAATTTAACTGAGGAAATAACTCTGCTGAGATTTAGGAACTCGTCCGTAATTCAACTGAGGAAATAACTCTGCTGAGATTTAGGAACTCGTCCGTAATTCAACTGAGGAAAAAGCTTTATAGCTGGAATTTTGTGAGAATCTGATTATATCTTTCCTGAAAGGTAAAGGTTAACTGTATGTAATGCATGATATGTATCAATCAATGATGTTCTCAAAATAAATGAGATTGTGTTGTATAATGCGTATATGCATGTGTCATGATGTATGGAAATGTAATGTTTTTAGCTGGGGGGAAATAAATCCCAGATAGCTGCTGGAGAAAAGAGTTGAAATCTTCATTTCCGCTGGGGATAATGGATGAAGATGATTGTGAGAATAAACCTACAGGAGAGGATAACTTCGCTGGGGAATAAACTGATGAGGAGATTACTCTGTGGGGAAGAGATGCTCTACTGAGGATTCCGCTGATAAATTCAGTCGGGGAATGAATTACCGTTGTTGGCGATAATGAATCCTATTGGGGATTGAGTTTTCGTTTGTGGAAGGAATGAACTCCGCTGGGGATGATCTTTCAGTTGTGACTTCACCGAGGGTAACCTTTTAGACTCTACTGGGGACGATCTTCCAGACTCAACTGTGGATAATCTTCCAGTGCTGGTGATAGATAAACTCTGCTTGGGGAGAATCTTACCGACCCATTCGTAGTTGCGAGCCTCAGCTGGGGAGAATTAACACCAATGTCCTTTTCTTACTCTCGGGGAGTGTAGATGTCACTGGGACGCGGGCTGAGGATATGACAATGAATTTGCATCGAGACTTTTCTGCCCCTGTATCTGTGGGAGAAGGTGCATGCAGAGGCCTTGTGGATCGAGTATTATTCCAACCTATGAGGTGCTTGGTAATTGCCGATTGAAATGACAAATCTTCTTCTGGTAGGAAAGTAACGAGATGACGGGACATAGTCGTACGCTTTAATCCCTAACTTTTGCTTGGACTGTCTTTTCAAATTTTCAGTCCACCGGGATACCCTTTCTTGCCCAAGCTGCCTTTTCAGGTTTTCGACTTGCAGGGTGTACAAATCTTTTTTTGTTTTTATCCCTAATTTTTTCCCGAACCCTTTAGGTTCGTCGGGATGCCCTTATTTTTTCCTAGGCCTATCAACCTAGCAGGTATTTGTTCATGCGCAGTATTCTCTGAATATGTCCACGCTCTCAGGGTGTAGGGAGTTGTCATTGTCGGTAGTGTTGTGTTTCCATACTACCAGAAGATGTTCGTTTGATCATACAAGATTCGTTGCTGGAATTCATGTCCAATGCCCCAAGTGATTCAGATGGAGATCTGCCCCTGGCTATTTGGCATCTTTGAGAGACTCCTTGAATCTTGACTTGACTGCCCCAGATGATAGACAATGCTCATGCCGTGCCCCTTGGTTGGAAGTGTTTTTTCCACTTGAGGTGACCCTTTTTATTGAAAAGGTTTTTGTTCACTAGATATTCGTCGTGCGAATTTCTCTGTTGTTGAACAAATAGTCATATGCAAACAATGTTATTTTAAGAATGCAAAGCTTATGTCTGTTTTGAAGTTCTTTGAAAATGAAATTTTCAAGAAAACAAGCGAATTTTTGTAAAATGTGATGTCAACTCAGAATTTACAGCAAGCCCTACAGGAGTCAGGATACCCTTTGTAACAATATGCTTTCAAACTAACCCATGCCTCAGCTAGGACTTTTAAGGGTTATAACGTGGTCTGGTTCACGGTTCAAGAAACAAAGGATAAAGGCTCAGATTTTATTTGTACCCACCCGTTCTTCGTGATGTTCTTCGATCCTAAACTCAGCTAATTGTGCATTTAGACCCCGTTTTTGAGTCTTTGCTCTGATATTCCAGTGATGGTTCGGATACTGACATATTATTTTGAACAGGCAGTCATTTTGTTGAGAGTTTGTAGGACCTCTTTCTTTTTGATTTCGTTATCCCTGTCTTTTTCCCTGAACTGTTTCTTTCTTATGATTACAGTCAGCGGGATGCCCCTGTTTTTTTCTTAAGTCCCTTTCATAGGTTTTGACTTAATTTTTATTTGGAGGGATAACGACTGCCTGTCCTGACGATTATAGGGAACCATCACTGTCTTTTAGTTTGGGAGAATGTCTTTGATGCCATTCATTTTGCACCTGGATTAACTAAGAAAACTACCCTGCCCCAGGTTGTGATTAAGGGTTTTAATTTGCGTGAAAAGAAAAACTCCAACTTCTTTGGCTCAAAGGGGGTGACTAGGGATTATCTTCCTTATAACTCCTCTATTTAGGATTTGAAACAACGCCTGTACATCGTCAGCGGGGTCTGTTCAAAAGCATATTATAGATATTGTGGTATCATTTTCGCATCCTCCCTCTAAAGGCTTAGAGTTTTTTAATCGAGAGTTGAACATCACAAAAAGGAAATATGAAGCAATTTAAGCATAGTGAAAACAATTAATTCAAAATAGACACGTGTAATGCATTAATGAAATAAAAAAGTTTGACATGACAATAATTGTTTGAATAAGCAAAGAAAAATACAACTTCATAATTCAAATGAACAAAAGTGCTTTCAATCCTAGCCATATTTTGGCAAGGTAGCAGTGATCACATTAGGAGTCTCAAGAGGGTCGAATTCGATCTCCTTAGCGTTAATCATATTCTGAATCTTGTATTTCAGCGCCCAACAATCGTTAGTATCGTGCCCCGGGCTACCGGAATGATAAGCACACCTTGCATCTGGGTTGTAGTTAGGAGAAGAAGTCTTAGGGTTCGGATGAGGTTTTATCACCGTAATCAGATTCATCTTCAACATGTGTTGCAATGCTTGTGATAATGGCATGTTGATTTGGGTGAACTGCCTTTGAAGTCTTTCCCCTTTTAGCTGATTATTTCGTTGTTGTGGTCGTTGTGTGCATGCCGAATTAGAGATCAACACTGCCCCCACAGATTGGTGGTAGTCTGCCTGGCTACGCCTCTTCTGGCCGTGCACAACATTGGCTTCCCTCTTGCCACCAAATGACTTCTTCTTTGTACTCGAAGAGGTATCTTTCTGGATCTTACCACTCAGGATCCCAGCTTCTACTCTTTCTCCAGTCAGAATCAGTTCAGTGAAACCCACTGACGAGCTGCCGATCAAATGATTGAAATAGGGACCAGACAAAGTCCCAAGAAACATATTCACCAACTCCCTATCAGACAGAGGGGGTTGGACTCTTCCAGCAAGATCTCTCCACTTCTGAGCGTAGTCCTTAAAGCCTTTGCCTGTACCCATAGACATACCCTGAAGCTGAGTACGCGTGGTAGCAAGGTCGACATTATACTGGTATTGCTTGTAAAAAGTAGCAGCAAGGTCCTCCCAGTTGCGGAAGTTAGCTCCTTCCAGTTGACAGAACCATTCAAGTTGAGTCCCTGACAGACTATCTTGAAAGAAATGAACCCAGAGATTTCTATCAGCGGTATAGGGTTGAATCTTTCTGACGTATGAGCGGAGGTGTAGCTTTGGGTAGGATACCCCGTCATACTGAGCAAAGACAGGAGCTTTAAACTTGTGAGGGATCACCACCCCAGATGCCAATCCCAGATCTCCAAAGTCCAACCCAGGTATCTTCTGAATTTCCATTGCACTGAGCCGGTCTTCAAGTTTCTTATATCTATCCTTGGCAGGAGGATACTGGTCTTCATCAAAGTCTGTGTCATTGTCAGAAACCACAGGGCTAGGACCCTTTCTTTCCTCTTGATTCTCTCCCCCTCCAGATGAATGGGAAAAATCAGTCTCCTGTCGCAAATTGTTCCCGGATCTGCGACCCATATTCAATAGGACCACCTTCTTCTTCTTCTTCTTGTCCTTCAAGATAAGAGTCTTCAAATCTTGTTGACTCTTAGCCAAGTTCAAGAACATTTCCTGAAACTGAGCATTCTGAGCTTGAAGAGCCTTGATGGCTTGATCAGTAGGTGTTTCAGAAGACATGATTGCTGAAATAAAAAGCGAAGAAGATGAGAAACCTGTAATGGTACCTGTAATGCAATGATATGTATGATATATGTATGCAATGTTTTCAAGGATCTCGCAGGGTAAACAAGAAACTGTTAGAATTTGATTGAAGAAACTTCGCGTTTGTTGAGAGTCTTTCTTCAAGAGTAAAGCTCACCATATCGAGTGGGTCATAGCCACTGACTCAAATTATCGTGTTTTGATCTCTAGATGACATTGGCTAGAGGAAAATAAATCCCTTTTGCCCCTTTCTAGACGTTTGATTTACCATAACCTGCATCACAAACCTTTGAGATCCTTGAAATGGTTAAGGAAATGTTAAGGCATGATGTTATGATGTGTATGTTATGCATTTAAGCAAAAGTACGAGGTAATGTAAACAAGTAAATCCGGAAATAAATCCAAGGTATTGGATAAGGACTGTAAACAAAACTTGCAAGGAACTCAAGTTGTTAGATAACAAACATGTGCAAGTAGTTCAAGTTGAAAGCACACAAGTCACACAATAGCCCTTAAATTTCAGGCTGGCATGGAGTTTAGGTATTACCCTCTTTCAGTTTAGTTGGTTCAACCTGTTCTAGTAATAGTAACCGAGTTCTAGAGGTTCTCAATATCACTGACCATCCTCGATCGGTCATAATTCCAGTTTAGAAACCTTTTCTTGCGGTCGGAATCATCGCAAGAGTATGGTCTCAATGAGCGTAGCATACTGCTACTTTTCAATGGCCAAGTTGGTCAATTATAGGTTCTAAGGTCAGTTGATGCTTAATGACCCATTAGCAACCCCATACTCCCCTTGTTCCTCCACAAGGGATATCGGTACCAACTAATGCGTCACACCAACGTAGCTACTGCTTCAACCGTATCGGTCTATGCCGTACAATTCCCTCACAGTCTATTGCTACTTACCTAAAAGGTATCCCTCAGATCCAGGTTAGGATCTATAGTAACTCCGATACAAAGCCCACAAAATAAAGCAAACAATTGAAAACAATATGATGAATTATTCCTAAGGTACACCTGTTTACAGTGATTTCTGGTAAACAACCGCTAGTCCTCCAAACTATCAAATAATCTTAATGACTGTTTGTGATCGGTGGATCTGGAACTGACTGTTTAACGCTGGTTCACGAAATGTCGTGGAAGCAAGAGTCGCCACCGTCTTTTATTTTCTCCAAATGGAAAGGACAAAAGCACAGAAAAATTCCTTAAAGAGATTGCTCTCGGTTCGGGAGGTAGGTTATAGAAAGGGAAGGTGTTAGCACCCTTTCTATCCATGGTTATCCATGGGCTCTTAGATACTTGCTCATTGTGTTTTCAAAATTGTTTGTTTGCTTTTCAACTGTGAGTGGGTTTTAAAAAAAGTTTCTTTGAAAATTCCAGTTCGACTCTTGTATCGGTCCTCAAGAGTGTTTGAAAAATTGCTTTCGAAAGCTTTTTGAAAAGGTGTCGGTGTGAAAAGTATTTTTGATTTTGTTTTGAAATTTAGAGCAAGTATCT
This sequence comes from Vicia faba, assembly GCA_948472305.1. Lineage (NCBI taxonomy): Eukaryota > Viridiplantae > Streptophyta > Magnoliopsida > Fabales > Fabaceae > Vicia > Vicia faba. The sequence goes on along the minus strand of CATIWC010002042.1, from coordinate 321,023 downwards.
AGAGTCGTCTACCTACCCTAAGGAATTCGTCTGTGTAAATGTCCTTTAAAGTAGTGCCATCCCACCATTGAGAGGTAGGTAGCACCACCGTTGGAGGTGTTCGGGTCAATTTGAGGTTCGGGACATGGTGATCACCAGAGCAATGGGAAGACACCTTAGAAGCTACCCTCATGCCAGGTTCCCGGATCATGAGGACTTACTAAGACGTCCTCTACTCGACGATCACCTTTCGAGGCAAGGCAACAGTGAGGCGTACCCTAGGGGTGGTGTGTGATTTTGTGTGTCAGATTCATTTGCATTATCTTGTCATGTCGTGGGTGATCTATGCGCTTGTTTTTATTTTGTTATTCATTCTTGCATGCCATTATTTAACAGTTAAAAATTGCGAGAAAGATAAAATTCTAAACTATTACAAAGGCGCGGGTCCACATCGCCAAAATTTCCTGGACCCGATTTGACAGAAAAATAAAGAAATAAAGTAAAGTGCGAAAGAAATTAAATTTACACGGCTTTGGGAGAGGTACATAAATAATTAAAAGAAAAAGAAATAAATACGCGAATTAAATTAAAATTAGAAACGAGGGCGTTGGACCCTTTTTAATGAAATTAAATTATTAGCAAATTAATTAAATTAAAGAAAAAGAAATTATTTTTTTGGTTTTTTGTATTTATGAGAATTTAATGAAATTAAAAACCTAATTCTACAATTTTTTTATTTATGACAATTATCTAAAATTAAGCCTAATTAATTAATTGCAACTTGATTTATAAAAATAACTAATTAAGAATTAATAATTAATATAGTAAAATAAAAAAGGATGAAAAATGCTAGAAACCCTAATTCTACCAATTTTAGGTTTTATTGAAAAATGCATTAAGATTTAAACTAGATTTAAGACTAAGTTGATTAATGAATTTTATTTACAAAAAATAATATTAAATAAAAAAACTTATTTTTGTCTTTTTCTGATTTTATATTGTTTTTTATGTTTTTCATGAAAATATTAAATTAATTAAAAACAATAATTGAAATAAATAAAAAGAATGAAAAAAAATGTAAAAGCTTGCAAACCTAGGGGGTCTGTCCCCAAATTGGAGGGCTTTAGTCAGTAATTCAGGCCCATTTATCCTTGGCCTTATTGACTTTCCAGGATAGCGTGCCCAGGCGTTGACTCACGTCCATAGTATTCACTAGATCTGGTCCCTTGGATTGGTCTTTCTATACGCGTGGCAAGCTGGAAATTGTGGACGCATGGTGTTCCTCAGGGCATAATCTGCATGGGATTAGGTTTATAGAAAAAACATTGAAAGAGAGTGGGGACCTGGGGCTCGAACCCAGGTCCTGATGATTACCAACACTACGCGTTGCCATCCGTACTGCTTCTTTTCTTTGTACATTATATAAACAATAAACATAATAAGGTAAAACAAACGCTAGTGCTTTTTTCGCGCGAGAATTTGAATAACCCAATCACTGGTGGCCACCTAGTCATCTTCTCCGTTTTGTTCTTTTTTCCCTGAAACAAAAGATGGTTAACGGGGGTTTTGAACCCCCCCCCAAAACATGCCATATCCAATAATAGCGAATAGGCCATATGGGTGTATAAATTAGGCGCGAGGGTTGATTCTGAACCGTCCAGGAACGCTGAGTTTGGTCATGGCATTGTGGTGTCCTAATTTTACAGCGTTCATAAACGCCCAATTCAAAGCTTCACAAACCCTAAAAGACAACAATGGCAGATTTGCATATAGTGTACGAAAACTCAATTCAATCACATGGTTAGCCTCAGAATTAGTCAAGGAACATAAATCAATAATCAAAAATTGCTAAAGATGCATGAATCGAGATGCAAGAATATAAAATATTTTCTGTACAGATCACGATGATTCTCACGTTTCTTGGTGTTAGAGCTTATGGTTTTGATCCAAATTCCTTCCTTGAAGCCTCAGCAAGCCAATGGAATAGTTGTTTGATCTTGAAAAACCCTAGAACCTAGTTTTCAGTTTTCAACTTTTAGGCAAAAAACTCAAGTGTGTTTCTTGGTCTATGGCGCAGCTGGGAGTTTCTTGGCATTAGGGTTGCACTATATATGTATGTGTGAGTGATTTAGGTCAAAGAAATTGATCAAAAATCCATGAATTGAAGGAATCAATATTTGATTTTTATGCCATAACTTTTCAAATCTTTTTCATGCTATTTTGGCTTCAATCATATCCAATCACCATAATTCCTTCTATATCTGATTGGGCACGAAATATTGATCCTATTCTATGCACAAAAAGATTTAAAACATTAGGTTTAGCATTTTTCACCTATTTAATTTAATTAAATGAATTATTAATAATTAAAAATCCAAATAAATAAATAAAAATGATAAAAAACTTCCCTTTGGGCCAAATGGTCGTGCACATGCTTTGGATAATGAATTGTGGAAGAAAAAGAGGCCCATTAGCATTTTTAGGTCATTTGAATCAATGTTGACTTTTCAAAATATCCAAAAATTTCCCAACTTCCACAAGGCATAACTTGCTCAATTTTTAAGCTTTGCTCATGTTCTTGGACATTTTGAAAAGGCCTTTGAGTCCTCTATCCAATGCCTTTGGTCCCATGTCATTTTGATTTACCAATCTCAAGTTATGGCCTTTGACTTAAAGTCCCTTTTTGTTGACTTTTGAAAATGACCTATAATGTTGAAATTGATAAATTTTTGTGAGAGCATTTCTTGGACTTTAAGTGTGAAGAGGAGTTGTAGGAAATGTCTTTCTCTTCAAAATGAGCTTTGGGTGGAATTTTTCTGATAATCCATGTGAAAGTTATGCCCTGGTCAAGTTACAGTTGACTTTTTCAACTGTCAAAATATGGAAACTTTTGCATCTTGAGACTTTTTGAGCCAAGCTTTGAGAATCATGATCAAGCATTGATCAAATGATGTTTGTGGCTTCAAAATGAGATGTTGACCAAAAATTTGAACTTTTGACTGTCAAATGACCATTTTGCCCCTACAGTTGACTGTAGTGCAATTAGGGTTTCTGACTGTGCAATTTTGTGTTGTAAGTCTTGAAACTTGGTATGATGATGCTTGACCATATTTGTAGACATGTGGGACTTGATTTGACCCTTGGAAACTTCATTTTCTTTGTCAGAACCAAAACCCTAATTTTGACTGTTAGGAGGCCCTTGAACTGTGCAACCCTTGGGGAGATTTTGAAGCTTTGACTTTGCAATTCTTGAAGAATATGGGAGGGCAAATTTTGGGGTACAACAGTTGCCCCTGTTCAATCTTCTTAGACCTGAGGATGCAGATTGGCTGACGTGCCTTTCGTAATCCGAAGGTGGAAGATGATTGAACACTAGAGTGCCCAGAAATTTGCGCTCACATAGTAGCGATGGCGGGAATGGGCTTATAGATGCCATTTGGAGATTGATGGATAGGATGATGGGCTTATAGATGCCATGCTAAGAGATGATGGAAGGTGGATGGGCTTATAGATGCCATCTGGATGTTGATCGCGTAAGAGCTTCCTTAGCGAGAACTTGCATACCTGCAAAAAAGAAAAATGATTACCTGACCTGTTACGGGAGCTGGTCTTCCAATTCTTTGTGTAGATGTGTCCTGACTGGTTACAGGAGCTGGATCTGGAGCTTCAAACGGTGATGAATGAATCAGGGATGGTTACTACCTCAACAGGAACGGTGAGAGAACCTTGGATGACTTTAACCTCAACAGCAATCGTTGAGAAAATCTTGGGATGATTACTACCTCCGCAGTATCGGGGAGAGAACCATAGGCGACTACAACCTCAACAGAAATCATTGAGAGAATCTTGGATAACTTCAACTTCAACAGCAATCGTTGAGCGAATCTTGGGATTACCACCTCCGCAATATCGAGGAGAGAACCATAGGCGACTACAACCTCAATAGTAATCATTGAGAGAATCTTGGATAACTTCAACTTCAACAGCAATCGTTGAGCGAATCTTGGGATTACCACCTCCGCAGTATCGGGGAGAGAACCATAGGCGACCACAACCTCAATAGCAATCATTGAGAGAATCTTGGATAACTTCAACTTCAACAGCAATCGTTGAGCGAATCTTGGGATTACCACCTCCGCAGTATCGGGGAGAGAACCATAGGCGACTACAACCTCAATAGCAATCATTGAGAGAATCTTGGATAACTTCAACTTCAACAGCAATCGTTGAGCGAATCTTTGGATTACCACCTCCGCAGTATCGGGGAGAGAACCATAGGCGACTACAACCTCAATAGCAATCATTGAGAGAATCTTGGATAACTTCAACTTCAACAGCAATCGTTGAGCGAATCTTGGGATTACCACCTCCGCAGTATCGGGGAGAGAACCATAGGCGACTACAACCTCAATAGCAATCATTGAGAGAATCTTGGATATCTTCTACTAAGTCTTTATCAGGAAAATCGGTTTGGGGGTCGATTTAGCTGGACTAGAGAAGGCCTTGGACTGGATAAGAAACAGAAAATCTTAGGGTCGATTAACTGAACCGGTCTAGGTCTTGAAATGTCTTCAACTGGGTAAGAAACAGGGAGATCTTGGGGTCGATCTGACTGAACCAGAGAAGGCCTTTGACTGGATAAGAAACAGAGAAATCTTTGGAGTCGATTTAACTGAACCGGTCTAGGTCTTGAAATAGCTGAGAACTTAACTGAATCTTTCCTGAAAGGTAAAGGTCAGTCATATGCAATGCATGATATGGATCAAGCAATGATGTTCTCAACATAAATGAGATTTGTAAGATATGATGCGTATATGCACACTATAATGTATGGAGATGTGATGTTTATGAATGTATCTTTGTCGTTTAGGAAAATAGATCCTTGACGGGTGCCGGGAAGTCACTCCTGGGCTGATGTTGAAGAATAAATTTTTGCTTCCGCTGGGGATGATAGTTGCAAGAATATCGGTAGGAGAAGATGACTCCGTTGGGGAATGAATGATTCTGCAGGGAGAAAAGTACTCTAGTGATCTTGCTGGGAAGCAATACCCTGTGGGGAGAGAGGTACTTTGCTGGAATGTTGATAATAACTTGCTGGGGATACCCTTGTAGTGCTGGAAGTGTTGATAGACTTCGCTGGGGATAAGAAGACTTCGTCGAGGACGCTCTTTCCGTGGCTTTTGGCTGAGGATAACCCAGTTATATCCTGGTAAGGAAATAACTCTTTGAATAAAGCCGGGAGACGCGTTCGTGTTCTGCGAGGGTAAGCTTCCAGAATCTACTGGGGATAAGCTTACTGCTGGGGAGATGATTTCAACTTTCCTGGGGAAACTGGATTGGGCTCTCCTGGGGAAGTTTTGAACTGTATCGGGGAAGTGACTCCATTGAATGTTTGATATACCGTCGGGGAACAACTTTTAGGCCAAGACTGCCGGGGATGCTTGTTAAGAATGCGTGTATACTGCTGGAGAATGTTGAGATCTGCGGAAGGATACCCAATTTCCTTAAGTTTGACTGTAACTTTGCTTGAGGAGAGTGTACTGACTTGTTGGCTCACTCTCTGGGGAATTAAGACATCTGGTTATGTTTTCCAGCTGAAGCTACCTTGGTACCTTGGAGGACCGATCAATCAGGTGGCCTAGATAACTTTTTATTGCCCCTGCTTCTGAGATGTGAGAAGAAGACCTATGAGGTGCTGATAGTTGTTGATGGACCAACTTTCTTCTGGTAGGTGACAAGAGGACGGAACATAGTCGTACGCTTTAATCCCTAACTTTTGCCTGGACCGCCCTTTCGGGTTTTCAGTCCAACGGGATACCCATTTTTGCCCAAGCCGCCTTTTCAGGTTTTCGACTTGCCGGGTGTACAATTTTTTTTCATTTCATCCCTTATTTTTGCCCGAACCTTTTTGGTTCGCCGGGAAGCCCTTATTTTTGCCTAGGTGTGTCAACCTAGCGGGTCTTTAATTTTGCGTAGTATTTTGCGACTATGTCCATGCTTTCAGAATGTAGGGAGTTGCCCCTGTTGGAAGTGTTTTGTCATGCCACCAGAAGGTGTTTGATCAGGAAAGATTCATTGTTGGAATGCCCCAAGTGTCTCAGATGGAGAGTTGCCCCTAGCTGCTTGGCATCGTTGAGAGATTCTCTGGATCTTGACTTAACTGCCCCAGATGATGGACAATGATTAGGCCATGCCCCTTGATTGGAGGTGCTTTGTTTACTAGGCTTTCATCGTGCGAATTTCTATGCTGTTCAAACAAAAAGTCATATGCAAACAAAGTTATGTTAAAAATGCAAAGCTTATGTCTGTCTTGAAATTTTGGAAATGCATTCTTTTCATAAAATAAGTGATTGTTTGTAAAACGTGATGTCAACTCCGTATTTCACCATAAGCCTTAAGGAGTCAGGATACCTTTCGTACAGTATGCTTTCGAATTAACCCATGCTTCAGCTAGGACTTTTAAGGGTTATAACGTGGCCTGGTTCACGGTTCAAGAAACAAAGGATAAAGGCTCAAATTATTTGTACCCACCCGCTCTTCGTGATGTTCTCCAAACCTAAACTCAGTTGATCATACGTTAGACCTTGTTTGAGTCTTTGCTCTGATTTTTCGGTGATGATTCGGATATTGATAACTTATTTTGAATAGGCAGTCCTTCCTTTTTTGTTGAGGGTTTGTAAGACCTCTTTCTTGTCTGATTTTTTTGTTATCCCTTAATTTTGCCTGAACTGTTTCTTTTGTGATTACAGTCAGCGGGGTGCCCCCGTTTTGTAAGTCTCCTTCATAGGTTTTGACTTAATGGGCTTTTTTCTTTCTTTTTTTTTGAGATAATGACTGCCTTTCTTTATTGATTATTCGGAACCATCACAGTCTTTCTTTGTTTTGTAAGGACCTCTTTGGTGCCATTCGTTATGCACTTGGATCAACCGAGAGACTACCCTGCCCCAGGTTATGATTAAGGGTTTTAATTTTCGAAAAGAAAAACTCCTACTTCTTTGGCTCAGAGGGGTTGACGAGGGATTATCTTCCTTATAACTCCAGTGTTTAGGGATTGAAACAATGCCTGTACCTCATCAGCAGGGTCTGTTTAAAAGCATACTGTAGATTATGGTATCATTTTCGTCATCCTCCCTCAAGAGGCTTAGAATTTTTAATTGAGGGTTGATCATCAGAAAAAATATGAAAATAATTTGCATTTAGTGAATACGAATATATTATTTCAGAACAGACATATGCGATGCATTAATGAAATAACAATGTTTAACATGAGTAAATGTTTGAACAAAAGAAAATTGCAACTTGAACATTCGAATGAACAAAAATTTCTCAATCCTAGCCATGATTTGGCAAGGGAGCAGTGATTATGTTCGGAGTCTCAGGTACTTCAAACTGAATCTCTCCAGCGTCGATCATGTCTTGAATCTTGTTTTTGAGAGGCCAGCAGTTGTCCGTAGTATGCCCCGGGCTATCAGAATGGTATGCGCACCTATCGTTGGGATGATAGTTAGGAGCAAAAGTGTTTGGATTCCAGAGAGGAGCCCTTAAGGTGATCAGCCCTGCCTCCAACATTTGTTGTAGTGCTTGATCTAGCGACACGTTGATCTTGGTGAACTGCCTTTTAGGCTTGTCTGGTTTGCTCTGATTAGCCCGTTGTTCTGGGCGAGGTCGTTGTTGGACCTGTGAAGTAATAGCAACTTGGAGAGGCCCAAACCTTTGACTTCTTGGAAGTTGGTTAATGACTGGGTCCCTGACTTGGGCTGGTTGCTTCATGCCTTGAGGAAGTTGGCTGATCATGGCTCTCAGCTCTCCTTGCTCCTGAGCTAAACCTTGAATGAGGGCCCTTTGCCCCAACATCTGGGTTTTCAATGTGTCTACCTCAGCTTGTAGACGTTTCAGCTATTCGTCCTTGTCATCTTCGGGACTCTTTCTGATCAGATTCCCCATGAGGAGTGTCATCAACTCTTCCTGCCCCTTGGATAGGCCTAGGAAGATTTCCCTGAACTGAGTCTCTTGAGCGTGAGGGTCCTGGTTATCTTGTTGTGAAGCCATTGCTGAAATAAACAGCGAGAAAGGTAAGTGACCTGCAACAAGGATACCTGTTATGCAATGATGAGTATGACATGCATGTAATGTTTTCAAGGACCTCGCGGGGTAAACAAGAAAATTTGTCAGCATTTGGATCCGGTAGCTTGATTGAAAGAACTTCATATTTGTTGAGAGTCTTTCTTCCAAGGGTCAAAGGCTCACCATATCAAGTGGGTCATAGCCCCTGACTCAAGTCATCAACCTTATTTTGCTTTCCAAACAACCTTGGCTAGGGGAACCTTCTTCAGGAGTCAAAGCTCACCATATCAAGTGGGTCATAGCCTCTGACAACTTTGGCTAGAGGAAAATAAATCCTCTTTGCCCCTTGCTAGATGTTTGATTCATCATGACCTGCATCACAAGCCCTTGAGATCCTTGAAATGGGTTAGGATGTATGCAATGATATGATGTCATGATGCATGGGGTAATGTAAGTAACCCTGTTATGAGTCCCAACTAAGGACCGCAAACCAAAACCTGTAAGAAACTCAAGTAAAACCTGTCATGAGTCCTAATTAAGGACTATAAACAAAACCTGCAAGAAACTTAGTAAACCCTGTTATGAGTCCCAATTAAGGACTATAAACGAAACCTGCAAGTAGTTCATGTGTCAGATAACAGGCATGCAAATAGTCAAGTACGAAGGCACACAAGTCACACAAAAGAAACCCTTAGAATTTAGGCCAGCCTGAGGTCTGGGTATTACCCTCTTGAAGTTGGTGGGCTCAACCTGTCCTATTAGAAGTAACCGGGTTCTAAGGGTCCCAATATCACTGGACTGCTTCCATTGTTCATCGTTTCGATTTAGCCACTGAACTGGCGACCGAAATATTCCAGGAAAGCAACCCTCAATTGAGTGTAGTATCGAGTATCAACCAACCTCGGACTGCACCAAAGTCAGTTATCTCACTACCCTAAAGAGGCCAAGATAGTTCAATTAAGGTTCCTAAGGTCTGTTGATGCTTCACGACACCACGCGGAGGCCCCGTACTCTCCTTGACTGAACTCAAGGGTTACCGGTACACACCAAAGTGCCACATCAACGTAGCAGACTGTTTCAACCATGTCGGTATACCCCGCACAGTTCCCTCACAGCCTTGTTGCTACTTTCTAAGAAGGTATCCCCCAGATCCGGGTTAGGATCTATAGAACTCCCAAGACAGTCCCACAATTTAAAGCAAACAAGGAAAGCAATTGAAAACACAGTTATGAACTAACCCTAAGGTACACCTCACTTTAAGTTAAGTCCCCAGCAGAGTCGCCAGTTCTGTGATCGGTGGATCTGGAACTGACTGTTTAACGCTGGTTCGCGAAATGTCGCGGAAGCAAGAGTCGCCACCGTCTTTTATTTTCTCCAAATGGAAAGGACAAAAGCACAGAAAAATTCCTTAAAGAGATTGCTCTCGGTTCGGGAGGTAGGTTATAGAAAGGGAAGGTGTTAGCACCCTTTCTATCCATGGTTATCCATGGGCTCTTAGATACTTGCTCATTGTGTTTTCAAAATTGTTTGTTTGCTTTTCAACTGTGAGTGGGTTTTAAAAAAAGTTTCTTTGAAAATTCCAGTTCGACTCTTGTATCGGTCCTCAAGAGTGTTTGAAAAATTGCTTTCGAAAGCTTTTTGAAAAGGTGTCGGTGTGAAAAGTATTTTTGATTTTGTTTTGAAATTTAGAGCAAGTATCTAGAGTCGTCTACCTACCCTAAGGAATTCGTCTGTGTAAATGTCCTTTAAAGTAGTGCCATCCCACCATTGAGAGGTAGGTAGCACCACCGTTGGAGGTGTTCGGGTCAATTCGAGGTTCGGGACATGGTGATCACCAGAGCAATGGGAAGACACCTTAGAAGCTACCCTCATGCCAGGTTCCCGGATCATGAGGACTTACTAAGACGTCCTCTACTCGACGATCACCTTTCGAGGCAAGGCAACAGTGAGGCGTACCCTAGGGGTGGTGTGTGATTTTGTGTGTCAGATTCATTTGCATTTATCTTGTCATGTCGTGGGTGATCTATGCGCTTGTTTTTATTTTGTCATTCATTCTTGCATGCCATTATTTAACAGTTAAAAATTGCGAGAAAGATAAAATTCTAAACTATTAAAAAGGCGCGGGTCCACATCGCCAAAATTTCTTGGACCCGATTTGACAGAAAAATAAAGAAATAAAGTAAAGTGCGAAAGAAATTAAATTTACACGGCTTTGGGAGAGGTACATAAATAATTAAAAGAAAAAGAAATAAATACGCGAATTAAATTAAAATTAGAAACGAGGGCGTTGGACCCTTTTTAATGAAATTAAATTATTAGCAAATTAATTAAATTAAAGAAAAAGAAATTATTTTTTTGGTTTTTTGTATTTATGAGAATTTAATGAAATTAAAAACCTAATTCTACAATTTTTTTATTTATGACAATTATCTAAAATTAAGCCTAATTAATTAATTGCAACTTGATTTATAAAAATAACTAATTAAGAATTAATAATTAATATAGTAAAATAAAAAAGGATGAAAAATGCTAGAAACCCTAATTCTACCAATTTTAGGTTTTATTAAAAAATGCATTAAGATTTAAACTAGATTTAAAACTAAGTTGATTAATGAATTTTATTTACAAAAAATAATATTAAATAAAAAAACTTATTTTTGTCTTTTTCTGATTTTATATTGTTTTTTATGTTTTTCATGAAAATATTAAATTAATTAAAAACAATAATTGAAATAAATAAAAAGAATGAAAAAAAATGTAAAAGCTTGCAAACCTAGGGGGTCTGTCCCCAAATTGGAGGGCTTTAGTCAGTAATTCAGGCCCATTTATCCTTGGCCTTATTGACTTTCCAGGATAGCGTGCCCAGGCGTTGACTCACGTCCATAGTATTCACCAGATCTGGTCCCTTGGATTGGTCTTTCTATACGCGTGGCAAGCTAGAAATTGTGGATGCATGGTGTTCCTCAGGGCATAATCTGCATGGGATTAGGTTTATAGAAAAAACATTGAAAGAGAGTGGGGACCTGGGGCTCGAACCCAGGTCCTGATGATTACCAACACTACGCGTTGCCATCTGTGCTGCTTCTTTTCTTTGTACATTATATAAACAATAAACATAATAAGGTAAAACAAACGCTAGTGCTTTTTTCGTGCGAGAATTTGAATAACCCAATCACTGGTGGCCACCTAGTCATCTTCTCCGTTTTGTTCTTTTTTCCCTGAAACAAAAGATGGTTAGCGGGGGTTTTGAACCCCCCCCCCCCAAAACATGCCATATCCAATAATAGCGAATAGGCCATATGGGTGTATAAATTAGGCGCGAGGGTTGATTCTGAACCGTCCAGGCACGCTGAGTTTGGTCATGGCATTGTGGTGTCCTAATTTTACAGCGTTCAGAAACGCCCAATTCAAAGCTTCACAAACCCTAAAAGACAACAATGGCAGATTTGCATATAGTGTACGAAAACTCAATTCAATCACATGGTTAGCCTCAGAATTAGTCAAGGAACATAAATCAATAATAAAAAATTGCTAAAGATGCATGAATCGAGATGCAAGAATATAAAATATTTTATGTACAGATCACGATGATTCTCACGTTTCTTGGTGTTAGAGCTTATGGTTTTGATCCAAATTCCTTCCTTGAAGCCTCCGCAAGCCAATGGAATAGTTGTTTGATCTTGAAAAACCCTAGAACCTAGTTTTCAGTTTTCAACTTTTAGGCAAAAAACTCGAGTGTGTTTCTTGGTCTATGGCGCAACTGGGAGTTTCTTGGCATTAGGGTTGCACTATATATGTATGTGTGAGTGATTTAGGTCAAAGAAATTGATCAAAAATCCATGAATTGAAGGAATCAATATTTGATTTTTATGCCATAACTTTTCAAATCTTTTTCATGCTATTTTGGCTTCAATCATATCCAATCACCATAATTCCTTCTATATCTGATTGGGCACGAAATATTGGTCCTATTCTATGCACAAAAAGATTTAAAACATTAGGTTTAGCATTTTTCACCTATTTAATTTAATTAAATGAATTATTAATAATTAAAAATCCAAATAAATAAATAAAAATGATAAAAAACTTCCCTTTGGGCCAAATGGTCGTGCACATGCTTTGGATAATGAATTGTGGAAGAAAAAGAGGCCCATTAGCATTTTTAGGTCATTTGAATTAATGTTGACTTTTCAAAATATCCAAAAATTTCCCAACTTCCACAAGGCATAACTTGCTCAATTTTTAAGCTTTGCTCATGTTCTTGGACATTTTGAAAAGGCCTTTGAGTCCTCTATCCAATTCCTTTGGTCCCATGGCATTTTGATTTACCAATCTCAAGTTATGGCCTTTGACTTAAAGTCCCTTTTTGTTGACTTTTGAAAATGACCTATAATGTTGAAATTGATAACTTTTTGTGAGAGCATTTCTTGGAATTGAAGTGTGAAGAGGAGTTGTAGGAAATGTCTTTCTCTTCAAAATGAGCTTTGGGTGGAATTTTTCTGATAATCCATGTGAAAGTTATGCCCTGGTCAAGTTACAGTTGACTTTTTCAACTGTCCAAATATGGAAACTTTTGCATCTTGAGACTTTTTGAGCCAAGCTTTGAGAATCATGATCAAGAATTGATCAAATGATGTTTGTGGCTTCAAAATGAGATGTTGACCAAAAATTTGAACTTTTGACTGTCAAATGACCATTTTGCCCCTACAGTTGACTGTAGTGCAATTAGGGTTTCTGACTGTGCAATTTTGTGCTGTAAGTCTTGAAACTTGGTATGATGATGCTTGACCATATTTGTAGGCATGTGGGACTTGATTTGACCCTTGGAAACTTCATTTTCTTTGTCAGAACCAAAACCCTAATTTTGACTGTTAGGAGGCCCTTGAACTGTGCAACCCTTGGGGAGATTTTGAAGCTTTGACTTTGCAATTCTTGAAGAATATGGGAGGGAAAATTTTGGGGTACAACACTGTTATTTAATCTCTCTGGTAACTTGCAGGATCGACTAGATTGATCCTATGGGGTATTGGTCGTTTGGATAATTCTAATTGTAAAACTGATATTCATGGTTAGGATTTGTATTTGGAATGTTTTATAAACGTTCAACTTACTTCAATTACCATATTAAAAGGATCTAATGACATGATCAAGTAGAGGCATGCGAAACTAAATTGCATGAACAAAGATTCGATTGCAAAGAAATATAAAAATGCAAGAAACAGGTAAATAACTTTGAAGTATAAAAGCATGAAATGTAAAAGAATTTCTGAAATGTAAAGGATTCGAAATAGAAGGAAAGCGTTTAAATGCTTCTAAATCAGTAAATGACTTTGAATGAAGAGGTATTCGAATGACAAAAGCATGAAGATAAAAGCATGAAATGTAAAAGAATTTCTGAAATGTAAAGGATTTGAAATAGAAGGAAAACGTTTAAATGCAAGAAATCAGTAAATGACTTTGAAGGGAAAGGCATATGAATGACATTGACATGAAAATGGAAGGCAAACTGGAAAAGATAAAGAGTTTTACTGAATTTAAATGTTTGGTGTTATCATACGTACATTGTTCGAGCATTAGTTTCCCTAGCCATGTGGTATTTTGAATGTTTACTGAATTCTGTACAATAGATATGACACACGAAATCCTAACGCTAAGACTTCTATTTATACTACTTCGACCATAACGGTCTTGCCTATAAGATTCTGCCACGTTCAGAACATGCAGAGCACTGCTCCTCTCTAGCTTCCACGCGTCTTCGAACGCTCCAGCGCATATATTTTTAAATTTCGAACATCCCGCTTGCGTTTGAATTTCAAATGTTTTGGCACTCTTCGCTTCGAACTCATTTCTTAAACACAATCTCATTACCACTTCGAGGCTTATTTTAAATATATCTTCACAACTGTCACTCGAAGCTCCAAGATTTGACATGTTCATTCGAAGAACTGCCTCTACCATTCCGAACCATAACATCTTGCTTTTTCCCAACGAAACATCCAACTTGCTTCGTTTCGAACTGTGTCATCAAAATCTTCAGCCAACAAAATGCCCCTTTAAAATATGTATTTCGATCCTTTGAGAAACACTTATTTTAAATATATATGCAAGATTTTGATGTGACCTTTGAGTAATCGTAACATTTATTGTGTATGACTCCAGTCACGTCAATCACGACGCCTCTTGGATTTCTTAACCGTCTTGAATCAGTATTTCACAGCATGGTGCAGTTATAAAACAATGATTATTATTAATCACGCTTATTACCAATATCAGCCTTTACGCCACCTCCTTCTCAATCCAACCCACGACTCCCACGTATCCTAGTCTCACTTAGTGGATGTTTAAACTTCCACACTATAAAACCCAATCAACTTAGTCTTTTATTCTTTTCCACTTTCTGAAACTTTTTCTTCCTTTCTTCTCACCGAAACCCTAAAACTTCCAACAATCTTCAACAATGTCTTCTACAACATCATCCCAACTGAAGAAAACTTCCAAAAAGAAAGGAAAGAACACAGGAACAATAATGGAAATCAAGGTTGGTACTTATCAAGGTCAATCTGTGCTTATCCCCCAAATGATCTCCAAAGAGAAGGAAATGGTCTACGCCTCTCAGGTACTAATTCCAACTAACGCTGCTGGAAAGAGGTTTGCTATAATGGGTCCTCTTACAGTCTTTGAAATCTTAAAAGATACTAGAAAAATCTTCCCTGTTTGTTATAACTTTAAACCCTTGTTTAATAAGATGGATATCCCTAAGATAGGCGAGTCTTCTGATTCGACAACCATGGAAACTCCAATCGTTCCCCCAAAAGATCCCTTTGTGCTAGACTATGTGAAGAGTAACCTTTAAACCATTCCGATCCTGCCCTACCTCTGACATAGCTTACCAAAACTGGCTTACCAAAGTAGAAGCCAAGAAATCCCAGCAATGGAAGGAATTAGGAATCTACAATTTGATTAAGTTATCGAAACCAGGCTTCACCTATAGTCATCCATTATTATTTGCGTCCTTATATTTCTGGGACAACACCTACAACACCTTTCATCTCCCTGGGGGAATGATTACACCCACATTTTTCGATATAGCAGCCATCACTGGTTTGTCACCAGTAGGAGAAACCTACATCCGTGACAATGAAGAGCACTCCAGCATTATTGACTTCGAAGTCAAATTAGCCAGCTTTTCAAAATTCATTAGCCATTACCACACTGAAGGAGATAGTGTGTAAGATGTGGAACATATTGCTTTCCTCACCTTATGGTTATCAAGGTATGTATTATGCAGCAGGTCCTTACAGGTAGCAAGCAGGTTCATCCCTCTAGCTAGAGACTTACATGAGAATAGGAGGGTGTGTTTGAGCGAACTGTTACTTGTTGATCTTTACGAAAGCTTAAGATCAGCCATTTCGAGTTTGAAATCCCATACTCCCAAAAACATCCTTCTAGCTGGCCCCTTCTGGTTACTCCAATTATGGCTTAATGCCATGTTTGAACCCTCACTATCAATTGCTAACACCATTGTTGAACAAGATCCGGAGATAGCGGATAGAATCATTGAAGGTACGAGGCTGCGAAAACTTACCCCAAACGATGATAAAGATGACTTCAAAGTCCTTTTCTCAAACTATATCATGATTTTTTCCAAAAGACACAAATTTGAAGAGACCATGGCGCCCTTTGCTTCAAGGACTCATGGACCATCATGGTTCACCATGCCTCTTTCAGAAGCAGTTAAAAGCAAAGAAATTCAAGATATTTCGAAAGCCTTTTTGCTTCCCAGATTAATTTCCTCACGAATCACTCCTTCCAAGAATCAAATCTTCCTCTTTGCCTATCAACCCAACTTTGTTTCTAGACAATTTGGCCTGTGCCAACTAATCCCTGAACCTCTGTTCCAAACAAAGAGTGCCATCTCTTCTGGTCGAACCTTTAAAGCAAGAGAAGCCAAACTGCAACAGGAACAATATCAAGGCTTCGCCCACTTTGAACTAATACCCTTTGAACCCACACACTTCACAGCAAAGGGTTTTCTGGAATGGTGGACTAAGTTCTACCAATCTTATATGTTCGATACCCTCTCCATTCAACAGAAACTAATTGATGCGTTCGATGTGCAGGTACACTCCAAGAAAGGTATGTTCACTCACGCCAAAGAGATTAGGGCTTTTCAAAATTATTTCGAAACCACTTATGATCCCACACACTTGGAAACCACTGTGCATCAAGCGGCTGAGACCTTGAAGGAAAAATTTAAAGAAAAAATTTCTAAGCTCAAACTTCCTTCAGGGTTGTCACCTGAGGATAGGTATAGGTTGGCACTCGAAATGCATCCACCTAAATTCCCTAGATTGCCTACCTCAGAACTGGCTCTGGCTTGGTTTCCTCCATACCCTTGGTGGTTCACTTGCAAAGAAATGTTCAAATACCTTCAAAAGAAACCAAATCCATCTGAGACTATGACATGGGCTCGTCATTGGCTCCATGATTTCCCAGGACATCTTCGCTATGACCTTTCTGCAATGTCGATTATATCTAATCAAGGCGCATGTGCGAATGCTTGGGAAAATCCCAAATGTTTCTTACTTTCTACATTTTTAACTTTTACCTTAATTGTTTCGATTTTCAGCCATCAGGATAAAGACCACTGCTTCGAAGTCTAAAGAAGGAGGCACCTCCCAACAAACTGTCGAAACCACTGGTGATGTGACCTTATCCACACCAACAACAACTACTGCAACAACAACAACACCAGTAATAACAACTGTTCCAACTCCACAGGTAATCAATTAGCCCTGATGTTTCAAATACACCGAAACTCATGATTTAGATCTAACTCATGTTTAAATCTTTTCAGACTAACAAACTCCCACCAACCACTCCAAAGAAAAGGAAAACAAGCACTTCTGGGAAGAATCCCAATGCTAGGGGGAATTCACCGACCGCTTCGAAGAAGAAGCAGAAGAAAGAAACTCCCAAAGGCGCTGCACCAACTGGCATTTCTGGACTCGATTCCAGAGATGCTGCTCCCTCAACTAAATCCAAAAATCCACCTTCGACCTCCAACGTAATGTTGGAACATATAGATAGCAACCTTTCCTCTGAGAACCCACAGGTAAATTGAACTTGAATTTTTAACAAAAAATAGTTATTCATTACCTCAGTGCGTGCTCTTAATATTGTTTGTCTCTGTAGGACATTTTGAACCCAACTCTTACCACTTCGACTTCTCCATCAAAGACTGCTGCTCCCATCAAATCTTCTCCTCATGGGGACTCCAGTAACCTGGTGCAAAACAAAGGATCCTCCAACATGGCGGTTCTGACTGGGGCTTCAGAGCAGCAAGATGACCAAAGTACTTCTCCTCCTTTGAAAGAAACGAATGAAGCAACGCTTCATGAATCCCCAGAGATTTTACCAGAAACTTCTCTTCAAAAATCCCCTCTCGAAACCATTCAAGAGAACCCAAAGGACATTCATGCTGAAGAAGAGAAGGCTGATTCTGATCTAGAGAACGAAGAATCTGCAGAGGAAGGATCCGAGGAAGAATATGCCCACAATGGTTCGACTGCTGGAACAGAGTCAGATGCCAATAGCAGTGAGAACAATGATATCGAAGTGGTGGATCTGGTTGATAATGAAGAAGGCAATGAGCAGGAAACGAGTGAAGGTGACGGTGACCAAACCAATAAGCCTATGGAAGTCGAAATGGATGTGACTCCCTTGCGCATGGAACTTCCTCAATTGTCTCAATCTCAAATGACTGAAGAGGAGCTAGCTCTCCTAAGACGAAATGACCCAATTGGGTATATGAAGGCTAAACTAGCTCAAAGGGACATTCCTCTTGCTAGGGCTGGTACTAGTTCGACTAGCAATCCATTGCCCTCAGATGATAGAGTTGTACTCCTTAACAAAATTAGGAGAACAATCCTTGATGTGGACTTGTTCGAAGTGCTCAAACAGGATAGTACAACTTGCTATACCATGAAGGAGCTACTTACGCAAGTTAACCTTGCCACCTGCTCTTTGCCAGTCAGCACCATAATCTTCAATCTTTATTAGACAACGTGACTGGGTGTCTTCTTCAAGACGAATTTGCTACCAGAAAGGTCCAAGAGAAACGAACTGCCATGGACGCTGCTTATGAGCATGCGTCGAAGCTTTCTAAAGAAGCTGAAGACCAAGCCATGCACATAAAGCAAGCCAAAACTGACTATGAAGCTCGAGCTGAGTCTATTCTTCTCTGGGAAAAGCAAATTCAAGAACTTCAACAAAAGGTTAAGGAGGCTCAACAACAACAATTGGCCTATGAAACCAATACTGCTGGTGATCAGTTCGAAGAGCTCCTCAACAAAGGACTTGCAGAAATGGAGGCAGCAGAGCAACTTAAAGGAGAAGTAGCTACCCTAGAAGGAGCAAGGCGTTTCACTCAACAAAGGCTTGAGTCCTTTTAGAGTACCTTTAATAGATTGAGGAACAATGCCTATTTTTAAATCTCAGTTTTAATTAGTTTTGAATCTTTGGCTGAATTTTGGTCTGTAATATCCAAACAACGCCATTTTGGCAATCTATATTACCATTTTGGCATTCCTTTATGATGTTTCGATTACGTTGTTATTATTCGAATCTCCTGTAGGCGTGGCTTATATTTCTTTAAATATTTCCCATTAACCTTTAGGATTCGCTTATCATCAGCCAACTCTTCGATTTTATATGCATTGTTTGAAAATATCTTTATTATTCGAAAAGGTCCTTCCCAATGAGGTGACCATTTACCTAATGTTTTATTTTTCTTGTCCATGGGCAATATGACTTTCCAGACTAAGTCATTAATAGTGAATGCTTTTCCTTTCACCCTTTTGTTATATGCCCTGGCTACCCTTTCCTTTTGTCTCATTAGGATTTCCAATGCATGCAATCTAACTTCATCTAACTCAACTAACTCATTCATCATCATCTCCCAATATAATGCAGATGGGATTTCGTTTTGTCTTTGAATTCAAACTGATTATAGATGAATTTCTACTGGAAGAACTGCATCATGACCAAATGTTAGTTGGAAAGGCGTGGTGTTAGTAGCTTCTTTAGGAGATGTTATACAGGCCCATAGTATTTGGTCCAAAGTTTTGTGCCAGTTCCTTGGCTTTTTACCAATATGTTTCTTAATTAATCCTATTATCACTTTATTGGCTGCTTCGACCTGCCCATTTGCTTGAGCATAATATGGTGTTGATGTCAGTAATCTAAACCCCATCTCTTGAGAAAATTCTTGCATCTTCCTTCCAGTAAACACAAAACCTTGGTCTGTGGTTATGCTCTATGGCAATCCGAACCTATAGATAATTTGTTTCTGTATGAACTCAATAATATCCTCTTGATCAGCAGCTACTAATGGTATCGCTTTGATCCACTTGGTAAAATAATCTATTCCTACCAAGATATATTTCTGTCCCTTAGACGAAGCAGGATTTATTTCTCCTATTAAATCCAATGCCCATCCTCTAAAGGGCCATGGTTTAATGATCGAATGTAACTCACTTGCAGGAGCATGTTGAATCCCTGCATGTTTCTGGCATTCTTCACACCCTTTAGCAAAGTCTATACAATCTTTGAGCATGCTGGGCCAATACATGCCATATCGAAATAACAACCATTTCATTTTATGACCTGCTTGATGTGCCCCACATGCCCCATTGTGGACTTCTGACAATGCTAAGTATGCCTCACTTTCTCCTAGGCATTTCAGTAATACGCCTTCTTGGGTCTTTTTGAACAATTCATTTCCCATGAGGACATATGATAATGCTCTATATTTTATCTTCCGATCAACATTCAATGTTGGATTTGTTAAATAACTCACAAGTGGACTTCGCCAATCTGCATCTGATAAGGTGTCTATGGCTAGTACTTCGAATCCTTGTTTCTCAGCATAACCTAATTTTATACTCTCTAGATCTGATGGTATGAATCTAGTAGCCATAACTCTACCTCTTAATTCGACCAAATCCTCAAAGTTTTTGGCAGAAACTTTATAACCTGAAGCCAACTGTGCTAAGTCATTTGCTTCTTGGTTTTCTATTCTTGGTATATGTTGAATATCCATGTATTCGAATTTTCTAAGTAGCCTGTTAACTATGACGAAGTATGTCATCAGATTTTCCTTTATGCATTTGTACTCCTTTGTTATTTGCTTGACCACTAACTCTGAGTCTCCTTTAATTTCGACTCTAGTTTCCCCCAATTCCAACAAAGCTTCAAGTCCAACAATAAGCGCTTCGTACTCAGCTTCATTGTTCGAGCAACGAGGACCATCTAACTTATACTTGAATTTTGTTGGAATTCCTTCAGGAGAAATTATAAGAACTCCAACACCACTACCATCCCTGTGGGTTGAACCATCAAAGTATAACTTCCAAGGTTGCATTTCAACGTAACCCATGACGGTATTTTTAACCAGTGAATGGTCCATAATGAAATCAGAAATTACTTGGCCTTTCACAGCTTTTAAAGGCATGAAAGTCAAAGAATATTCTGTTAAGGCTAAAGCCCATTTACCAACTCTGCTATGCATTATTGGTTTCGAAAGCATGTGTTTAATAACATCGAAGTGAGATGAAACATAAACATCAACACGCTTTATATAATACTTAAGTTTCATACAAGAAAAGTACAAAAAGAGACATAGCTTTTCTATATTGTTATATCTAGTCTCTGCATCATTCAATACCCTACTTAAATAGTATATGGCTCTTTCGATGCCATTGTTATCTTCTTGTGCTAACATACTACCTATACTAACTTCAGAGGCAGATATGTACAATCTCATGGGCTTTCCCCATGAAGGTGGAGACAAGATGGGAGGCTGAGAGAGATATCTTTTTATCTTGTCAAATGCCTCCTGATGGGCTTCGTTCCACTCGAAGGCTTGGCCTTGCTTCAAACGAAGCAACGGAGAGAAAGCTTGGGTTCTTCCACTTAGATTCGAAATGAACCTTCTGAGAAAGTTAATCTTCCCTAGCAAAGATTGCAGCTCCCTTTTTGACGTAGGTGCTTTTGTTTCCATTATGGCTTTGGTCTTATTTTGGTTGATCTCGATTCCTTTTTTATGAACCACGAAGCCAAGGAAATCTCCAGCCTGCACAAAAAATGCACATTTAAGGGGGTTCATTTTTAAGCCATGTTTTCTCATTCGTTCGAATGATTGGCTCAAATGATGCAAATGGGTTTCTGCAGATATAGATTTGATGACTATATCATCAATATACACCTGCATAAAGGTTTCAATGAAATCATGGAAAATCGAATTCATTGCCCTTTGATAAGTTTCCCCAGCATTCTTTAAACCAAAAGGCATCACTACCCATTCGTAGGTGCCTAAGGCTCCTGGGCAACGAAATGCTGTCTTGGCAATATCTTCTTCAACAATAAAAATATGATTGTACCCAGAGTATCCATCTAACATACTTAAATATTTGAATCCTGCAGCAGAGTCTACTAACATTTCTGCCACAGGCATGGAGTACTCATCTTTAGGGGTTGCAGTATTTAAATCCCTAAAATCTATGCAAATTCTCAGAGAGCCATTTTTCTTAATAACAAGCACTATATTTGCTAACCATTCGACATACCTTGTGGTTCTGATGAATCTGCAGCGCAGCAACCTTTCGATCTCAGCTTTGATCTTTGTGAGAACCGCTGGTGCAAATCTTCTAGGAGTTTGCTTGATGGGCTTCTTGCCATCCTTGATTGGAAGTCTGTGTTCCACTAACTCCCTCTTTAAACCAGGCATTTCATCATAGTCCCACGCGAAGCAATCTTTGTTTCTCTTGAGGACTTCGATCACTTCCTGCTTGAGGCCTGGATTAAGTTTTGCGCTTATGTAGGTTATTCTTTTCGTGTTCTCATCCCCTAAATTCACTTCTTCGAGTGGATCCTGCGCCAACATTTTGGCACCTGAGTCTATGGGGTCCCTCTCGAAGCCTAAGGGTTCTTTATCATAGATGGCATCCAGCCTTTGATCTATTTCGTGTTCTTCAAAGGGTGAGCCTTTCGAGCCATCCCCATTTATTTCGTTCACTTTTACAGCCAATTTATTTATTTTAGCCTCTAAGGCCGCTTTCGATTCGTTCTCAGCCATATAGGCCGAAAGCCTTTCGAAGAAGGAGGACTCAATCATGAACAAGGTTGTCGAATTCCCAGCCTGCTGGCCGTCTTTGCATAGTACCTTCGACTCCTTCATCTTCACTGACTATTCTTCTATCCCAATATATGCCATCATGGCGAAGGGTCATATAATAGTGTGCGTTCCTGGTTTCGTTGATTTCATCATTAGGGACACAAGGAGCAATCTTGGCCAAATGTTTGTCATAATTCCTCTTGTCAACTAAGTTGACTGCTGTCATGAAGTAACTCTGGTCCGCTTCAATGTTCTCCATGATCCCATCTTCTCTCCATAAAACCAACCTCTGATGCATTGACGAAGGAACTGCTCCTACGCCATGGATCCACTCTCTTCCCAACAACAAGTTGTAGTTGGCTTTGGCTTCGATCACCATGAACATGGTGGGCCTATAACTTGATCCTATCATCAAGTCCAGTTGAACTACCCCTAATGTTTGGCCTACTTTCCCTTTATAATTGGACAACCATGTTGTGTGGTTTGATATCACCCTCGCGTATTTCTAACTTTTTCAGCATGAAATGGGGTATTAAGTTAACTGCAGCGCCCCCATCCACTAAAACCTTATTTACGCCATAGGCACCAACCTTTACCCGAATGAATAATGGCTTCAGATGATTTTTCATAGCTGGTTCTGGGCGCTCAAAGAAAGCATTCTGCTCCTCGACAGCTCCGTTATCCATCACGTAGTAACACACAGGCCTATGCTTCATCAGATCTATTGTATCATCCTCCTCATACTCTTCGATTTCAGTTTCATGTCCAAACTCACAAGGTAGTACAGATACCACGTTGCAATTGATATTGAGTGAAGACTCCCCCTCTGATTCGAAGTTGTCCGTTAGCATATCCTCGTCTTCTTCTGGACCTGGTGTGTATTCCTTCGATTCATTTGGTTGTGTTTCAGAGAAGAGTCTCCTACTAACTGGGGGTTTGTCCTCAGGTTGATTATTTGGTGTGGGTTTGTTGGTGCTTGATTCTCCTTGGTTTTTTATCGAAGTTGCTCCTTTATTTGCCATAGCTTCCCTTTCAGCCTTTCGAATTCTCTGCTGCCTTCGCCATTGTGATCTTGACATGGGGTTTCTTCCTTTGTAGTTTTCTAACCTCACTTCTTCCCTCTTCGCCATGTTGAACTGCCTTCTATATGTCATAGCGTGGCGTGCGTTTCGTTCATTGTTTCTCCATTTGTCTTTGCCCTTGTCAGTTCTGACTTGCAGCCACTTGTCTGTTGGTATTTCAGCAGGAATTTTGAACGTTACCCTTCGTGCGCCTTTGGGATGAGGACTATCAGGCCTTCGTTGAGTGTATTTGCTATCGAAACGTTGGCCCATATGACCAGTCTCTTGGTGGTTCCAGCATGGGGCAAAAGGGATTGTTTCGAAGGCTCTGGCCATACTTTGATCGTACACAGCAGAACACCTTGGGCATACTAGGCATTTTGTTGCTCCTTTGTAACAGCGAACCAAGAACTCCAACAAACTTTCTCCAGCTTTAGGATAACACCTGAATAACTGGTTATCCTGGCGCCAGTTGACGCCAGTTCGTGCCCTTTGTATCCTCTCGAAGTTTGCAGCAATTCTCTGGTTGCAGATGATGCTGCACCTAGGGCATAATATCATTTCCGCATCTCCTTTGTGGCACAACATGAGGTAATCTTTAAGACTGGCATCCCCAACATAATTATCCTCCATTTTGTATTTTTCTTTTTCTAAGTATCTCTCCATCTCCTCCATTTCAGAACGAGGTCTCTCCATATCCACCATGTTTACATCTACATCCTCCCCCTTTATGTCATCATCTCCCCATCCTGTAGGTTTTATATCTTCAATTTGGATTTTTGAACTTTCCGGGGCATAATACTTCAGCAAGTAGTCAAACTTTCCACTGGGCTCTCCTAAAGTATCCCATATTTCTTTCTGAGGGGAGGGTGGCTTTGTGATCTGGACTTTCTCCAATTTTAGCCTCAGGCCTTCAGTAACCTGTGTCAACTCTTGCTTTTGGTTCTCCTGTCCTTCAGTAGCCTGGATCTCTTTCGAAACAGCCAAAGGTACTGCTTCGATCGAAGCCTCTGGTTGTTTGTGGACGTCCTCAGTGACCCCCTTGTTGACTTCGACTAACACCCAGTTTTCATTCTCAGTGCCTTTCTTTCCTAATGGAGTGTCATCTTGATCTGCTTCCACCATATTGATTCCTCCAATGCATACATGCTCAGAGTAATTGGTGTCCGCGACATCCAAAGGATCTTCATCTACTTTCATTTTTGGTTTGTCAGCGAATTTCAGTCTGCCATCCTTAATTGCATTTTGAATTAGATCCCTGAAAAGAAAACACTGTGAGGTTTTGTGGCCTAGGAAACTATGATACTTACAAAATCCTCTTTTCTTCCTTTGATCTAAAGGAGGTATTTTGACATTTGATGGCACAATGAGTTGGCCATCTTTGACAAGAAAATCAAAAATCTCGTCACACTTAGTTACATCGAAGGTATAAACCTTCTTTGGGAATTTGTCACTTTTCTCATTTTCAACAATCTCTTTCCCTTTTGTGGGAACTAATAATTTACAAGAGTAAGGTGGAGCCTGTTTCAATTCAGCGAGATCAATTTCGACCTCTTCGAATTCAGGGTAATCTTCTGCTTCCTCAGCTCCAACATAGGAGACCCTTTCTTTCTTGTTATTTTTAAAAACTCTGGCCTTTTCGGCCTTTAGCCTTTCGACTTGTCGAACCCTATCGGCTAATTGAGCCATGTCCTTCAAGTATTGTGTATCTAATTTCTTTCGAATAGAGTAATCCAGGCCGCCAGCAGCCATTTCGACTAACTCATGTTCAGGAACTACTGTAAAGCATCTAGATTTCAAGAGTCTGAACCTATTCAGATAATCATCTATGGGTTCAGTAAACTTCCTCTTGACACTGGCTAGTTCCTTCAGACTTATTTTAGATTGTCCCATGTAGAACTGTTCATGGAATAATCTCTCCAACAGAGCCCAAGTATCTATGGACCCAGGAGGCAAAGTGGTGAACCATGTGAAAGCGTTCTTAGTTAGGGAACTTGGGAAATATTTGATCCTAAGGTCTTCATTATTTGCTATATCTCCTGCTTCGGTTAGATACCTGGCTATGTGTTCGAATGTTGATTCATTGGTATCTCCAGCAAACTTTGTAAACTTAGGGACTTTATATCCCCTTGGTAAATCAGTATGCATTATGTAATCTAATATAGGAGAGGCATAATTTGGCCTTCTAATTCCTGTATTGAGGCCATTTTAGGCCATGATTCTCTCTATCATGGTGGTTAAATTATTTTCTGCCAAGATGTTATCGTTTCGAATTCTGTGAACGACCGCATCAGCATCTTGATTTCGACCCACCATGACAACTCCTCTAGGTTCTTCTTCTCGAAACTCTGGGACTTCTAACCTTTCGATCCTTGCCCCTGGTTCTATAATTTCCCTTTGTGGGCCTTGAATCATTGGGGCTTCTAACCTTTGTGCCCTTGCCCCCAAATTAACCCCCTCTCTGGCTGGTCTATAGGGTGGGTCATCAGCAACTTGTTCTATGATAGGTATGTTTGCTCGAACTCCCGCCTGATTCTGCCTACGCCTTTCTGGGGGAGCGAAAAAATCTGCTATTCGACTCATGTTATCCACGTTTTCTCTGTTTGTCACAGTTACATTTTATACTATTGGGGCAAAGATCTCTTGCATAGTTTGCACTAACACTCCTATCATATTATGGTTACTGTCATCCATTAATTGCCTAAAGGCCAACTGATTTTCTGTGGTTAAGATAGGCATTGCACTATAACCCACTGACCCTTGGTTATTTGTCATAAATTGATTAGTCCCAGATCCAGACCCTAATTATGGTGACGTATTCGATGTCGAAGTGTGCAGACCCGCCATAAAAGATGTTGGCATCCCATAAGAGGAATTTATGTGTCTGTTACCATCGAAACTGGGTGGTCTAGTTAGTGGGGTGGCGAAATGGGTTTGTGTTGTTAGAACAATGTTTGAATCTACTACCCTATATTTAAGTTTTGATGATAACAAAGTGAAAAGATATAGTATTTATAAGTTTCATGAATGAACTATCTGCTGCCTAAAATTATTATGTTCTGACTTGCAGATACGCTGATTGAAATAAGCAAGATCACATCTATTCAGCATCAGAACTTGATTTCATACATCAGCATCAGAAGTTGCTACATCAGAACGTCAAAATCAGATGATCAACTCACGTACATGCTGAAGCCTGATGAACAAGACTGCGCTCAATACTCTGATACAGAAACACAATAGTTCATCAGCAGCGAAGCAGAATCAGAATGAGCCAAGCCAGAACTTGCTTTAAGTAAGCAACGGTACTGTGCATTGAAAGCAAATTAATTCCAACGGCTTCATTCCAGACAAGATCTGCTCAATAAGGAAAGTTTGTTATTAGCATTGAATCAAGAATATTGCATCCAGCGTTCATCATCTCAGTGCTATATAAACAAAGCTTTGAAGATTGAAATGGTTAATGCTCTCCAAATCTCTACACGCACAAAAGCTGAACCATAATCTTCGTTCTACCAGTTTTGCTAAACCACACACTCTGATATTCCATTACTGTTTAGCAATCTAGTTTCTAAGCTTCAATTTGTGTATACATCACAGTTGTGATAAAGTTTTGTAGAAAACATCCACACACATAGTTTTATCTCTTTGTAAGAAAGTGTTACCTTGACAAACCGGGTTGTGGTTTGAATCAAGAAGGCTTTAGCAGTTGTTAAAGCAGTTTGTAATATTCAGTTGAATATAGTGGATTAAGACCTCGTTGGAGAGAGGCGAAATCACCTTGACGGGTGGACTGGAGTAGTTTGAGATCAAACGAACCAGGATAAAAATATCTTGTCAATTGCTTTAGATTTCAGTTTTACAATTCAACCCCCCCTTCTTGTGTTTTTCACCACTTAAATTGGCATCAGAGCGCCTGGTTCTGAGCTAAAACACTTAACCGTGTCAGTACAAGATCCAGCGTCAGAAAAACACAATGGCAGGAAACAACTCTCACATCAGCAATGACAACAATGAGGACAGAGACAGATTCAGTGGCAAACCTCCAGTCTTTGATGGAGAAAACTTTGATTACTGGAAAGACAGAATTGAAAGCTTCTTTCTAGCACATGATGCTGATCTGTGGGATATGGTGACAGATGGATACACGCACCCTGTGAATGCAAGTGGTCAGAAGATTGATAGAAAATCAATGTCTGATCAATAAAAGCGTGACTTCAAGAATCACCACAAGGCCATAACCATCCTCCTCAGTGCCATCTCCTATACTGAGTATGAAAAGATCTCCAACAGAGACACAGCAAAAAACATCTTTGATTCTCTCAGAATGACGCATGAGGGAAACGTTCAGGTCAAAGAAACAAAAGCTCTGGCGCTCATTCAGAAGTATGAGGCGTTCAAAATGGAAGAATCTGAATCCATTGAAACTATGTTCTCTAGATTCCAGATTCTGGTAGCTGGTCTCAAAGTTCTGGACAAAGGATACTCTACTGCTGACCATGTCAAGAAAATCGTCAGAAGTTTACCCAAGCAGTGGAGGCCTATGGTTACTGCTCTGAAGCTAGCTAAAGATCTCAACAAAATCACTCTGGAGGAACTTATCAGCTCCCTCAGAAGTCATGAGATAGAGCTAGAAGCTGATGAGCCTCAGAAGCAAGGTAAGCCTTTAGCATTAAAATCTAACAAAAAATTTGAGTCTAAAGTTTTGCAGGCAGTTGAAGAAACATCTGATGGATCCTCATCAGAAGAAGATGAACTTTCCCTTCTCTCCAGAAGAGTAAATCAACTATGGAAGCAAAGACAAAGGAAGTTCAGGAATCCCAGAAGATCTGATCAGAACGAGTCTTCTTCCAGATACAGAAGGACAGATTCTTCCTCTGGATACAGAAGATCTGAAGGCTCCTCCAGTAGCAAGAAGCCAAACACCAAAGACATCATCTGCTATGAGTGCAATGAGCAAGGACACTACAAGAGTGACTGCCCAAAGCTTCAGAGGGAAAAGCCCAAAAAGAAGTTTGGAAGAGAGAAGAAGAAAAGTCTCATGGCTACATGGGATGACTCTGACTCGTCTGAAGCTGACTCAGAATCAGATGATGAAAGGGCAAACATAGCTCTCATGGCAAACATTTCAGAAGATAGTGAAGCTTCTGAATCAGACTCAGAATCAGACACAGAAGAGGTATTTCCTAACTTCGCTGTTAACTTTACAAAGGCTGAACTTGCTGAAAGCCTTAATGAGATTCTGGAACGTTATCAGCAAATTAGAGCTAAATTCAGAGACCTGAAAAGGAATCTTGAATCTGACTCTAATAAGTCTGAGAGTCTCAAATTGGAAAATTCTGAGCTGAGAAATAAGATTTCAAAATTAGAAAACACTTTACAAAACTCTCAGAAGGAACCAATTTCTGAAACTCCCAGCAACGCTGATGAGATCATCAAGGAGTATGATCACAGTTTCCAGAAGTTCCTAGCTAAAAGCATAGATAGAAGCAGAATGGCTTCAATGATCTATGGAGTTAGCAGAAACGGCAGGAAAGGAATAGGATACCAAGGTAAGGTTCCTACACCAAAGAATGTCATGGACTTAACCATTAAACACACTCCTCTGAATTCACACTTTGTGTATGGTCACACACATGATATCAAATATACTAGCAGTAAGCACTCTGTGAAACCAAAATTCAACCAGAGTTTTGGTAAAACTAACAAATCAGGACCCAAGAAAATCTGGGTACCTAAGGACAAAATAATACATGTTGCAGATATCTTTAGCAGCAAGCCAGAAACACCAGTCATGGTACCTGGACTCTGGCTGCTCACGACACATGACGGGAAGAAGGCATATGTTCCAAAGCCTGGAACTTAAGCCTGGAGGCCACGTTGGCTTTGGAGGCAATCAGAGGGGAAAGATAATTGGCTCTGGAACTGTAGGTAATGGAAATCTTCCCTCTATTAATAATGTTCTGCTAGTAGATGGATTGATGCATAATCTGTTATCCATAAGTCAATTAAGTGATAACGGTTATGATATAATCTTTAATCAAAAATCATGTAAAGCTGTTAGTCAGAAAGATGGGACTATCCTGTTTAATGGTAAGAGGAAAAACAACATTTACAAAATCAAACTTTCTGAACTAAAGAGTCAGAATGTAAAATGTCTTCTGTCTGTTAACAACGAGCAGTGGATCTGGCACAGAAGATTGGGGCATGTTAGTATGAGAAGAATATCTCAGATTAACAAACTCAATCTGGTCAGAGGACTTCCTAATTTGAAGTTCAATTCAGATGCTCTGTGTGAAGCATGTCAGAAAGGCAAATTTGCAAAACCTTCTTTTAAATCCAAAAATGTTGTTTCTACCTCTAAGCCATTAGAACTTCTGCACATTGACTTATTTGGACCAGTTAAAACTGCTTCAGTCAGTGGTAAGAAGTATGGGTTAGTAATCGTAGATGACTATAGCAGATGGACATGGGTAAAGTTCTTAAGACACAAGGACGAGTCACACTCTGTGTTCGTTACCTTCTGTAACCAAGTTCAGAATGAAAAGGATCTTAGAGTCGTTAAAGTCAGAAGTGATCATGGTGGAGAATTTGAAAATAAAGATTTTGAGTCATTCTTTAATGACAGAGGCATTCTGCATGATTTCTCTTGTCCTAGAACTCCCCAACAAAATGGAGTTGTAGAACGAAAGAACAGAACATTGCAAGAAATGGCCAGAACCATGATCAATGAGACAAACGTTGCTAAGACCTTTTGGGCAGAGGCAATAAACACAGCGTGCTACATTCAGAATAGAATCTCAATAAGACCTATTCTGGAAAAGACTCCATATGAATTGTGGAAGAACAGAAAGCCCAACATTTCATATTTTCATCCATTTGGATGTACTTGCTTTATATTAAATACAAAGAATTATTTGAACAAGTTTGACTCTAAAGCACAGAAGTGTATTATGTTAGGATACTCTGAACGCTCAAGAGGGTACAGAGTATACAATACAGAAACACAGATTGTGGAAGAATCAATCAGTGTTCGTTTTGATGACAAGCTTGACTCTGAAAAGTCAAAGTAGAATGAAGTTTTTGCAGGTATAGAAATTGAATTTGCAGGTTCTGAAGACAAGTCATCAGAAGCTCTCAACACAGACATTCCTTCAACGTCTGAAAGGAGCACTGCTAGAAATCCTACAACAGCTGCTGATCAACCTCAGAAGAGATTACCCAGAAGCAGCTTGGATCACCCAGAAGAGACTATCCTAGGAAGAAAGGAAGATCCAATCAGAACAAGAGCAAGCTTCAGAAACTCTGAAGAAACTCTTATGGGACTGGTGTCTCTGATTGAACCTTCTTCTATTGATGAAGCACTTCTGGATAATGACTGGATTCTGGCAATGCAAGAAGAGCTGAATCAATTCACCAGAAACGACGTATGGGATCTCGTTCCCAGACCAAAAGGATTCAACGTCATTGGAACAAGATGGGTGTTCAGAAACAAGCTAAATGAACAAGGTGAAGTCATCAGAAACAAGGCACGACTGGTTGCACAAGGTTATAGTCAGCAAGAGGGGATAGACTATACAGAAACCTTTGCCCCAGTCGCCAGGTTAGAATCTATCAGACTTTTAATTTCATTTGCTGTTAATAGAGGCATCACTCTGTATCAGATGGATGTCAAAAGTGCATTCTTAAATGGTTATATAGAAGAAGAAGTTTATGTTCACCAACCCCCAGGCTTTGAAAATACAAAACATCCAGAACATGTTTTCAAACTAAAGAAGTCACTGTATGGTCTGAAACAAGCTCCCAGAGCTTGGTATGAAAGGCTAAGTAACTTTCTGCTTGAAAATGAATTCACCAGAGGGAAAGTGGACACTACTCTATTCTGTAAATCAGTTAAGAGTGACATCTTAGTCTGTCAAATTTATGTTGATGATATCATTTTTGGTTCTACTAATCCTTCTCTTGGAAGAAAATTTGCTAAGTGTATGCAGGCAGAATTTGAGATGAGCCTCATGGGGGAACTGAAATTCTTTCTAGGAATTCAGATCAATCAAACTCCAGAAGGAACTTACATTCATCAGAGCAAATACATCAGAGATCTTCTGAAGAAATTTGACCTCTCAGAATGTAAGCCATTAAAGATTCCAATGCATCCCACGTGCATTCTGGAAAGAGAAGAGGTAAGCAAAAATGTAGAACAGAAAGTCTACAGAGGTATGATTGGTTCTCTCCTCTATCTGACTGCTTCAAGACCTGACATACTATTCAGTGTTTGTATCTGTGCTAGATTCCAATCAGATCCTAGAGAATCTCACTTAACAGCTGTTAAGCGAATTTTCAAGTATCTGAAAGGCACTACTAATCTGGGTTTGTTTTATAGAAAATCTAGTGATTATAGCTTAGTAGGCTACTGTGATGCTGATTTTGCTGGAGACAGAGTGGAACATAAAAGTACTTCTGGAAGCTGCCAGTTTCTGGGAGAAAATCTGATCTCTTGGTCCAGCAAAAGGCAATCAACAATTGCTCTGTCAACAGCAGAAGCTGAGTACATAGCAGCAGCAGGATGTAGCACACAAATGCTCTGGATGAAAAGTCAGCTTGAAGACTTCCAGATTTTTGAGAGTAACATTCCTATACTTTGTGATAATACTTCTGCTATTTGCTTAAGTAAGAATCCTATTTTACATTCTAGAGCTATGCATATAGAAATAAAACATCACTTCATTAGGGACTATATTCAGAAAGGTATTTTGAACTTAAAATTTATAGATACAGACCATCAATGGGCTGATATCTTTACTAAACCCCTTTCAGAAGATAGGTTTAATTTCATTCTGAAACATCTCAGCATGAAAGTGTGTCCAGAGTGAAAATGTTTTAATTCCATATACTTACTTTCAGAATGTAATTATTTTACTGTGAACTTCTGATCAATCTCCTTTCAGAAAGATAGAACATGCAGATTGTATCAGATGCAAGTCTAAAGATCTGAGAGTCTAAGCTCAAAAACAGACGTGCTGATCACTACATCAAACAAGTGTCATCCAATCATCAGCATATCTCTGAAGCAGAACGCGTGCACGCTTCTGAGAAGGCAAAGCGCTGATTGGGTGCATTGAGACACATGTCTGGTAACCGTTTTTAAGTATCTTTCTCAAATCCCCCAAAATCAGCAAGCATTTAATGAAAAGTAATCATGCTTTTAAATGGCAATCATGATTTCTCTCTCTCTTAAAAACGTTTATCTTTTCAAAATAGTTTTGAAAACTCTATTTAAGCACATTAATCTCTCATTCTTATTCTTTACGCTTTCTCACTAACACTCAAGCATTTTCTGCATATTTCTGAGTTCATCTCTTGCAAACCTCTTTCCTCAGTTCATTCTCAAAACCCTTTTAGTGTGAACATGGCAACCTCCAGTAGCGTTTCTGCAGGTAATCAGAAGAAAGCATCATCTGAGCAATATCAAGTGCCACTCAGAACTCTCCTCACTCCGGTGAAGAATCTTGAAGTGCTCTCTGAGTTAATCATTGATTTTGAAAGCTTGAAGGAGAATGGTTTTGACCTAACTGAAGAAGTTAGGGCTCAAAAGTGGGAAAGGTATTTCGATAGGTTGGTTGGACCAACATTCCCAGCGCTGGTCAAGGAATTTTGGATTCACGCCAAGGTTTCAACACATCTAGTCATCTCCTCTGTTATGGGGAAGAAGATTGTGATTTCTGAAGATCTCATTGCAAGGCTAATCGGTCAAAGTGGTGGTGGCGTCCGTTGTGTGGACATGGCTGAAAGATGTGCTGATATAGGTGTGGTAGCTAACAGGATTTTCACTCTTGGGATGCCCAGCAGCAAGATTAAAGATCTGAAGGATCATTGCAGAGTATGGGCTAATATTATTCTAGGGTGCTTCAACCACAGGAAACCAACAAGTTCTCCTGATTATATAAATGTGGATCAGCAGTTTCTGATCTACTTTATTGATCAGAAGATAAAGATCAATCTGGCTCACTTCCTGTTCAACCATCTCAAAACCAGTGTGAAAGAAACAAGGGAAGAAGAAAGAACCAAGAGGGACTGGATACCTTTTGGAAGGTTGATATCAGACATTCTAACAGAGAATAGACTGATTGAGCATCTGATTGAAGCTCAAGAGCTGAGCACTATTGAACCAACAATTGGGAAACCTCTGAACGCAAAGAATCTGAAAAAGATGAAGCTGATAGAGAACATTCAGAAGGAACCCAGAGCTACTTCCACTGCTGATATCTCCAACAGAAGAGTGCCTCTGAGTGATTTTCCGTTATTCTCCGAAACTGAATCCAAACCAGAGATGTTTCTCAGGTACCCAGATGCGTACAAGGCAGATGATACAGATCCAAAGCTGAATATCAGAGATCTGCGTCAACCCCAACCAGAAGTGACTCTGAAGAAGACAAAGAAGAGGAAAGCGCCATCAGAAGGATCATCTCAGCAGACTCCAAAGAAAAGAGGTATTTCATCTGCTGCCCCTATTTTAATTTCATCTACTATTCCAACATCTATACCTCCTCAAACCTCTCATAGAATATCAATTCCCATCCCTACCATTGATGAAACCGTACAAGAAGAAGACCCTTCTGAGGCATTAAAACTCAGAAGACCTAGAACCAAACACCCCAAACAACCAACAATTTCAACAACAACAGCACTTGACCAAGTGCTGGCTGATATTGAGCGTCAACATGCCTCTGCTCAACCAAACTCTGAACCACAAAATGTTCCTCCTCCACAACCAGAACAACAACAACAACCAGAACCAGAACAACAACAACAACCACTCTCAGAAGAACCTCTGATCCCTGAGCAATCAGAGATTCCACCTCCCTCTCCCCAACCAGAAATTAATCCACCTTCACCACAAACAGAGTTTCACCACTCTGAAACTCCTTCCCCTCATCAATCTGACCCTCACTCACCTCAACCATCACCGCTGGCAATTCAGTTGCCATGTGGAACCACTGTTGTCATGCCCCAGTTACCATCCTCATCAGAATCGACACCTCCAAATACTCCCAAGACACCACCCAATCCAATCGAAATATCTGACTCTGATACCCCTTCTCCAAAACAAACAGCCTCTCAGAAAACCTCTGAAAACCCCAGCAGGACTTTCATTGACTTAACTAGTCTTGACCGTCTTGCTGATCTAAAACACAAAATTGCCATCCCAAAACCAAAGCAACCAGATGTTGGCTCTGGTATTTTGAATTTTGAAACAGGTGTGCTGCAATGGATTGCTTCTTTGAAGCAAGTCTGTCCTGGGATGATTGACCCAGCTGCTTCTGATCAGCTCTGGTCACAGTTCAGACTTTGGGTACGTGCTGAAGCCCTCAAGTTGCAGGATATCAACTATGAGCAGGCACAACAAAATTTCAGCAAACTTCTGAATGAAGTTGGAAGTATGCTTCTGAAAGAGGACGTGCTCCCTCTGGACAGTGAACCTTGGTCTGAGAAACAGCAAGCTGCAAAGGTACAGGACAAGACCATTCAATCAGAAGAAGACAAGACCATTCAGGCTGAAGAAAGTCAAACAGAGGATGTTGCTGAAAGTTCTGAGAAGCCTCCTCCTTCTGATGCTTCTCAAGCTGCCTTGGAC
Organism: Vicia faba; assembly: GCA_948472305.1. Lineage (NCBI taxonomy): Eukaryota > Viridiplantae > Streptophyta > Magnoliopsida > Fabales > Fabaceae > Vicia > Vicia faba. The sequence continues at coordinate 286,111 of CATIWC010002042.1, read as the reverse complement.
AGGCAGACTCTGGAAGAACTAAGGCTGAATGACATGCGTCTGCAGCAGCGGATGGATGAAAACGATCAGAAGATGAAAGAGAGAATGGATGTGCAGGACAGCAAGATTGACACTGTTGTCAGCATGGTGCATAAACAGAATGAGACTTCTGAAAAGATTCAAGCCATGCTGGAGAGCCTGTTCACACGCTTGCCTCCTCAACCTTAAACTTTTTCTTTCATGCATGACCTCTTTCATGTTTTCCTTGATTTTCTGATGTACTGTTTGATTATGTTTTGTAATATTTTCTCGTTTTGACTCTGAACTATCTTAATATGATTAGTTTTTCTGATCTTAATTGTTTTAGCACATCACCAACACTTTTTGATTGCTGACAAAAAGGGGGAGAAAAAGAATGATATTTAAATCAATAACGGCTAACTAGACAGAAATTCTCAAACATTCTAACTTTATTACTTGAAATGTTTTTTCTGTTTTGTTTAAAGTCTACAGGCACAAGGAAGCTCCTGGACACTCTGAAGACTAGAAGCTCTGATCAATGTTGCTCTGATCAATATGAAGTTCTGATCATCCTAATACTCTGATCCAAAGCAAAGCTCTGACAAGAAAAGCTCTGAAGCTCTGCTCTGACACAAAGCTTCTGATAAGTCAAAGACTCTGATAATCTGATGTTCAAAGAAAGAAAAAGATCTGATCCTGAAGAACACGTATAATCAAAGGGAAGTAATAAACTCAGGGGGAGTATTTCCTTACTCCTTATCCTTTTACTTCTTATTCTGATACATATTCCAGATACCTTTTCACGTTATTTTCATTTAAAATATCTAGTTTTTGTCATCATCAAAAAGGGGGAGATTGTTAGAACAATGTTTGAATCTACTACCCTATATTTAAGTTTTGATGATAACAAAGTGAAAAGATATAGTATTTATAAGTTTCATGAATGAACTATCTGCTGCCTAAAATTATTATGTTCTGACTTGCAGATACGCTGATTGAAATAAGCAAGATCACATCTATTCAGCATCAGAACTTGATTTCATACATCAGCATCAGAACGTCAAAATCAGATGATCAACTCACGTACATGCTGAAGCCTGATGAACAAGACTGCGCTCAATACTCTGATACAGAAACACAATAGTTCATCAGCAGCGAAGCAGAATCAGAATGAGCCAAGCCAGAACTTGCTTTAAGTAAGCAACGGTACTGTGCATTGAAAGCAAATTAATTCCAACGGCTTCATTCCAGACAAGATCTGCTCAATAAGGAAAGTTTGTTATTAGCATTGAATCAAGAATATTGCATCCAACATTCATCATCTCAGTGCTATATAAACAAAGCTTTGAAGATTTAAATGGTTAATGCTCTCCAAATCTCTACACGCACAAAAGCTGAACCATAATCTTCGTTCTACCAGTTTTGCTAAACCACACACTCTGATATTCCATTACTGTTTAGCAATCTAGTTTCTAAGCTTCAATTTGTGTATACATCACAGTTGTGATAAAGTTTTGTAGAAAACATCCACACACATAGTTTTATCTCTTTGTAAGAAAGTGTTACCTTGACAAACCGGGTTGTGGTTTGAATCAAGAAGGCTTTAGCAGTTGTTAAAGCAGTTTGTAATATTCAGTTGAATATAGTGGATTAAGACCTCGTTGGAGAGAGGCGAAATCACCTTGACGGGTGGACTGGAGTAGTTTGAGATCAAACAAACCAGGATAAAAATATCTTGTCAATTGCTTTAGATTTTAGTTTTACAATTCAACCCCCCTTTCTTGTGTTTTTCACCACTTCATGTGTCCCTGATGGTGGGACGAATCCCCCAGGATAACCAATGGTTCCTGTATTGCCTAGGATCGAACTGTTAGTCGACATGCCACTTGTTCCATTCGTGGCTACACTACTGGTAGAAGATGCAACAGACTGTGCGTTCGAAGGGATCGCATTAGATGTTCCCGTCGAAGCGGACATATTAGTGCCTGTTGTATGTGGGATATTTTGTTCCCCTTGTTGATTGTTTGGACTAGACATCTTGCTATTACATCTTCTTCTGGGTAAGGGTTGATTGCTATTGGTTATTCTACCACTTCTAAGGTTCATATAACAACGAACTTATCACTCAGAAAGTACTTTTACAATGGTTATGTCCCAACAATCTTTACTTTGTTCTAAATTTCGTAACGACCAATGAAGGTCCCACCGGGCGTGCCAATTTGTTTACAGTGATTTCTGGTAAACAACCGCTAGTCCTCCAAACTATTAAATAATCTTAATGACTATTATTTAATCTCTCTGGTAACTTGCATGATCGACTAGATTGATCCTATGGGGTATTGGTCGTTTGGATAATTCTAATTGTAAAACTGATATTCATGGTTAGGATTTGTATTTGGAATGTTTTATAAACGTTTAACTTACTTAGATTACCATATTAAAAGGATCTAATGACATGATCAAGTAAAGACATGCGAAACTAAATTGCATGAACAAAGATTCGATTGCAAAGAAATATAAAAATGTAAGAAACAGGTAAATAACTTTGAAGTATAAAAGCATGAAATGTAAAAGAATTTCTAAAATGTAAAGGATTCGACATAGAAGGAAAGCGTTTAAATCCTTCTAAATCAGTAAATGACTTTGAATGAAGAGGTATTCGAATGACAAAAGCATGAAGATAAAAGCATGAAGATAAAAGCATGAAATGTAAAAGAATTTCTGAAATGTAAAGGATTTGAAATAGAAGGAAAACGTTTAAATGCAAGAAATCAGTAAATGACTTTGAAGGGAAAGGCATATGAATGACATTGACATGAAAATGGAAGGCAAACTGGAAAAGATAAAGAGTTTTACTGAATTTAAATGTTTGGTGTTATCATACGTACATTGTTCGAGCATTAGTTTCCCTAGCCATGTGGTATTTTGAATGTTTACTGAATTCTGTACAATAGATATGACACACGAAATCCTAACGCTAAGACTTCTATTTATACTACTTCGACCATAACGGTCTTGCCTATAAGATTCTGCCACGTTCAGAACATGCAGAGCACTGCTCCTCTCTAGCTTCCACGCGTCTTCGAACGCTCCAGCGCATATATTTTTAAATTTCGAACATCCCGCTTGCGTTTGAATTTCAAATGTTTTGGCACTCTTCGCTTCGAACTCATTTCTTAAACACAATCTCATTACCACTTCGAGGCTTCTTTTAAATATATCTTCACAACTGTCACTCGAAGCTCCGAGCTTTGACATGTTCGTTCGAAGAACTGCCTCTACCATTCCGAACCATAACATCTTGCTTTTTTCCAACGAAACATCCAACTTGCTTCGTTTCGAACTGTGTCATCAAAATCTTCAGCCAACAACACCCCACTTATTAAGTCCCCAGCAGAGTCGCCAGTTCTATGATACGGTGGCCAGAACCGGACTGTTTTGAAATGCTGGTTTGCGTTTTGCGTTTGTGTTCACAAAATGTCGCGGTAAGCAAGAGTCGCCACCATCTTTTATTTTATCCAACAAGGAAAGGAAAAAAGAACAGAAAAATTCCTTTTTCGAGATATTTCTGAGTACGGGGGGTAGATTATAGAAAGGGAAGGTATTAGCACCCTTTCTATTCGTAGTTATCTAAGGGCTCTTAGGTACTTGCTCATCATTTTCAAAATTGTTTTCTTTGTGTTTGTGGGCTTTGAAAAGTTTTTGTTTTGACTTCGATTGAACTCTTGCTTCTGTCTTCAAGAGTATAATGAAGTGTTTTTCAAAACTTTGTTTGTAAAGGAGTTCAAGTGTGAAAAATTTGTTTGGAATGAGCAAGTATCTAAGAACTAATCTACCTACTCGAAAAAATAATTGTTCTATGCTTGTTTCCTTTAGACAACGCTATCCCACTATTAGTGAGTAGGTAGCATCATCGTTGGAGTTTTGAGGGTCAATTCAAAAGGGACGCACGGTCACTAAAGCAATGTTAGGACGTCTTAGTAATAACCCTAATGTCTTAGATCAATTATTCGAGGCAACAATTCCGAGGCAACCATTCCGAGGCAACTTTTCCGAATCGGGACTTTGATCTTTGTTTAGACAAAAGGACGACCACTAAAGCATCCTATACTCAATGACCATTTACCGAAGGCAACCAAGTGGGAGTGTACCCTAGGAGTGCGCATGTGCGAATGATTCAATTTCAGTTTATTTATCTTTGCACATTTAGGGTGATCTAACTGTTTTAAAATTAATCATACATTCTTGTCATGCATCCCTATATCATACATCTAACAGTTAATAATTTGCGGAATTTAAAGTGCAGAATTTAAACTACGCTATTACAAGGCTTCGGGTATTTACTAGCCAAAAACAAACCCTTTGAAAATAAAGCGATAAATGTAAATAAACGTCCTAATTAAACTATTACAAACTGTAGGCAGTTACATCAATATGGTAAATAATAAAAATAAAGCACGCGAAAAGAATTAAGATTGACGAGAATTTAAGGTTTTGACCCTTCTAACCTAATTAAAAGAAAAATGTTTTTGTTGTTTTTAATATTTTTTAAGAAAAGAAATTAAGTCTTAAAATTAAATGCTAAATTAATTAGTTAATTAGACTAATAAATGAAAAATAATTAAATGACATATTTTTGGGTTTTTGTTATTTTAGGAAAAAATAAAATATAATTAAGTTAGTAATAAAAACCTATGGATTCTAATTAATTTTAATTATTTGCAAAAATAAATTAAAATTACCTAATTTAATTAAACCTAATTAAATTAATTGCATTTATTGAAGAAAAATAATATTCTAAATTTATTTGGACATAAAAATATTTTTTGGTGATTTTTTTGATAAAAAGAAAATTGTTTTTGGTTAGTAAATAAATAAATAAATAAATAATTAAATGAAAATATAAACAAAAATATAAAAGAGAGAGATGGGCCTGAATTAAGCATTTCTGGGAGGTGTAGAAATTAGATTCCTGGGCCCAAAAGGAGAAGGTCCACGCTGACTTTTGCCATCCAGTGCTGCATCTTTGACTTGGCTTATGGTGTACTTTCAACGGTGGTCACCAGATCTGGCCATCTGGCCATCTGGCATGTTGGATAATGAGAGCATATGGTAGTCGCTTGGCTTGCACATGCATTGGATCACCTGTAAGAAAACAGAAAAATAACAAATGCTGGAGGCAGGGCTCGAACCCCTGACCTCCAGCTTCTAAAGCCTTAACGCTCACGTGGCCACCACTACGCCACTTTGTTCTTGTTGTACAGTTATAGAATAATAATAATAATATGAAAAAAGCAAATATTAGTGGAAACAAAAGAAAAAATGCACGCTGGAATTTGAATTGGCCAGTGGGGGAGTGACAACTCATCGTCCCCTTCCTCTCTCCGTGGGTAAAAGCAAAATACTTTTACCTACAGACCTTTTGTTCGTCGCTAAAGGCAAGGGTCCTTCCAAAATCCTCTACAGGCCATGGAAATAACATCTAACACCATGGTTAGATTCGTCTCGTCCTCCTGATCACAACCATACCCATTACAAAGGCCAATTGTCCCTAAAATAAAAAACCCTAAAACCAAGCTCGAAAACCTAGCAATGGTGATTAGCGCTACAGGCCATATAAATGAAATTGAATAATGCCAAAAGTTTGCAAATGTTATGGTGAACAAGAATGTACAATTATTTCAACCTAACAATGCATAAATCGTGAGTTTCGAATTCAAGAACAGGGGTGTAACGTGAATGACTTACAGTGTGATTAGGGAACGGAACGAGCTTGTTCTTGATAGCTTTAGGTTCCTCAGAGTGCCAGGAAGCGATTGGGACAGATATCAAGCCTTGAGGATGCCTCTAACTATCAATTCAATCTCACACTTTTTTGCCTTTTTTTCAAATATGTTTTTGTTCTAGCGCCTCTTTCTAGGCCTGCCTCGCCTCCTTATGTATCAAACAATGCATTAGGGTTGATCATTGTATCCAAATCCTTCTCCATCAATGATTTTGGATTTGATTTGATTTGCTTTGAAAACCTTCCAAATTTGGATTATTTCCAATCTTTTTGTGCACACAAGCTTTGATGCAAATTTGAATGATGGCTAGCTGTGTAATAAAGCCTGAAACAAGCACAAAATCCCTTGTTATCAATGTTTTGGATTTTATTTGATTTATTTTGATTTAAATTAAATTAATTCAAATAAAAATCAAAATAAATAACAAAAATAAGATACGGACAAGTGGAAAAGGCTAAGCACGTGGGCTATGTTTCCAACTCAAAACAAGTGAAAAAGATTGGGCCCATTTGGCAAAATTTGAAGTTTTAGGGATAGTTGACTTTTGACAATTTTGCAAAAAAGGTCAACTTCAACAATGCATAACTTCCTCAATTTTGACTCCTAGGAGGTGTTATTGGACTTTTTAGAAATCTTGAGATGTCCTCTAAGCAACCTTTTTGGTATCACCTCAGTTTGATATTCCATGCTCATGTATGAACCTTTGACAAAAAAAGGTGTTTTTGTTGACTTTTCAAAATGACCTATAATGTCCAAATTCATAACTTCTTGTGAGTGCATATTTTGAACTTGGGAGCTGAAGATGGATTGTAGGGAATTACATCCTCTTCAAAATGAGCTTTGGATGGGTCATTTCTCATACAGTATGAGAAAGGTATGCTTGGTCAAAGTTGAGTTGACTTTTCATGCAAAACCCTAATTTAGCAACTTTTGAGTCTTGATGAATTGTGAGAAATCCTTGATGAATCATGATCAAACCTTGATCAAATGATGAAATATACTTCAAAATTAGGATGTTGACAAAAAATCTTGAAGTTTGACTGTATGTGGGCCAAAGTTGACTTTTGCCCTAACACAGTCGATTTTTCAGGCCTTTGAGCAATTGACTGAGCAAACTTCCTCTGCAAAGCTTGAAACTTGACATGAATGATCTTGAGAACATATTAGGACATTAGTGAGAATTTGGGACCACTTGGACTCAAGTATCTTGATGCAACATGAAACCCTAATTTGGGGTAGACTGCCTTAGGAGAGAGCTTGTCTGGCCAACCCTTGGACTACCTTGAAGACTTCAGGATCTTTCTTGCAATGTTTTGAGAAATATGGGAGGGTAAATTTTAGGGTACAACATCTTCCCCTGTTCAATCTTCTTAAACCTGAGGATGTAGATTAGCTTTCGTGCCTTTCGTGATCCAAAGGTGGAAGATGATTGAACACTAGAGTGCCCAGAAATTTGCACTCGCATGAAGTGGTAATTGTCTTGTGATGTCGGGAATGGGCTTACAGATACAATTTGGAAATTGTTGACGAGGGGATGGGCTTAAAGATTCCATCTGAAGGAGAGTCGATCGCATAAGAGATTCCTTAGCGAGAGCTCGTATACCTGTTGTTGAGGAAGATTCCGCTGGGGAAAGCTGATCTTTATTGAGAGAAATAGAACTTTAGGAGCTTCATCGTCCGTTATTCTGCTGGTGAGTCGTCTCTGTTGATATTTAGGAACTTTGGTCGTTCGTACTCAACTGAGGAATCATCTCTGTTGATATTTAGGAACTTCGATCGTCCGTACTCAACTGAGGAGTCATCTCTGCTGATATTTAGGAACTTCGATCATCCGTACTCAACCGAGGAATCATCTCTGCTGATATTTAGGAACTTCGATCGTCTGTACTCAACTGAGGAATCATCTTTGCTTATATTTAGGAACTTCGATCGTCCGTACTCAACTGAGGAAACATCTCTGCTGATATTTAGGAACTTCGATCGTCCGTACTCAACGGAGGAAACATCTCAACTGATATTTAGGAACTTCGATCATCCGTACTCAATGGAGGAAACATCTCTGCTGATATTTAGGAACTTCGATCGTCCGTACTCAACTGAGGAAATATTTTTGTTGAGATTTAGGAAACTCTTCCGTAATTCAAATGAGGAAACATCTTTGCTGAGATTTAGGAACTCGTCCATAATTCAACTGAGGAAACATCTTTGCTGAGATTTAGGAACTTGTCCGTAATTCAACTGAGGAAACATCTCTGTCAAGATTTAGGAACTCGTCCGTAATTCAACTGAGGTAACTTCTCTGTTGAGATTTAGGAACTCGCCCGTAATTCAACTGAGGAAACATCTCTGCTGAGATTTAGGAACTCGTCCGTAATTCAACTGAAGAAACATCTCTGCTGAGATTTAGGAACTCGTCCGTAATTCAACTGAGGAAATATTTTTGCTGAGATTTAGGAACTCGTCCGTAATTCAACTGAGGAAATAACTCTGCTGAGATTTAGGAACTCGTTCGTAATTCAACTGAGGAAATAACTCTACTGAGATTTAGGAACTCGTCCGTAATTCAACTGAGGAAAAAGCTTTATAGCTGGAATTTTGTGAGAATCTGATTGTATCTTTCCTGAAAGGTAAAGGTTAACTGTATGTAATGCATGATATGTATCAAGCAATGATGTTCTCAAAATAAATGAGATTGTGTTGTATGATGCGTATATGCATGTATCAAGATGTATGGAAATGTAATGTTTTTAGCTGGGGAAAATAAATCCCGGATAGCTGCTGGAGAAAAGAGTTGAAATCTTTGTTTCTGCTGGGGATAATGGATGAAGATGATTGTGAGAATAAACTTGCAGGAGAGGATAACTTCGCTGGGGAATAAACTGATAAGGAGATTACTCTGTGGGGAAGAGATGCTCTGCTGAGGATTTTGCTGATAAATTCAGCTGGGGAATGAATTATCGTTGTTGGCGATAATGAATCCTGTTGGGGATTGAGTTTCCGTTTGTGGAAGGAATGAACTCCGCTGGGGATGATATTTCAGTTGCGACTTCACCAGGGGTAACCTTTTAGACTCTACCGGGGACGATCTTCCAGACTCCACTGGGGATAATCTTCCAGTGCTGGTGATAGATAAACTCTGCTTGAGGAGAATCTTACCGACCCATTCGTGGTTGCGAGCCTCAGCTGGGGAGAATTAACACCACTGTCCTTTTCTTACTCTGCGGGGAGTGTAGATGTTACTGGGACGCGGGCTGAGGATATGACAATGACTTTGCATCGAGACTTTTCTGCCCCTGTATCTGCGGGAGAAGGTGCCTGCGTAGGCCTTGTGGATCAAGTATTTTTCCAACCTATGAGGTGCTTGGTAATTGCCGATTGAAATGACAAATCTTCTTCTGGTAGGTAAGTGACGAGATGACAGGACATAGTCGTATGCTTTAATCCCTAACTTTTTCCTTGACTGTCTTTTTCAGATTTTCAGTCCATCGGGATACCCTTTCTTGCCCAAGCCGCCTTTTCAGGTTTTCGACTTGCCAGGTGTACAAATATTTTTTTGTTTTTATCCCTAATTTTTGCCCGAATCCTTTTGGTTCGTCGGGATGCCCTTATTTTTGCCTAGGCCTATAAACCTAGCAGGTATTTATTCATGCACAGTATTCTCTGACTATGTCCACGCTCTCAGGGTGTCGGGAGTTGCCATTGTCGGTAGTGTTCTGTTGCCATACTACCAGAAGATGTTCGTTTGATTATACAAGATTCGTTGCTGGAATTCATGTCTAATGCCCCCAAGTGATTCAGATGGAGATCTGCCCCTGGATATTTGGCATCTTTGAGAGACTCCTTGAATCTTGACTTGACTGCCCCAGATGATAGACAATGCTCATGCCGTGCCCCTTGGTTGGAAGTGTTTTTTCCACTTGAGGTGACCCTTTTATTGAAAAGGTTTTTGTTCACTAGATATTCGTCGTGCGAATTTCTCTGCTGTTGAACAAATAGTCATATGCAAACAATGTTATTTTAAGAATGCAAAGCTTATGTCTGTTTTTAAGTTCTTTGAAAATGCAGTTTTCAAGAAAAACAAGCGAATTTTGTAAAATGTGATGTCAACTCAGGATTTACTTTTAAAGTTGAATAAGTGGGATGTCGCAAGTTCAAATTCATGCTCTTGTAACCAGATTCATGCACAACTATCAATTAATGTGGCTTGATGGGACAGTTCGAACTATTTTATTTAGTAGAAAAAGAAGAAAATCTATAGATTCTTACAAAAAACAACTATGAGAAAACGATGGAGTAGTAAATACTTTTTTTCCTTCCTTTTGAGCCATTGTAAATCGCTTCTTCTAACACCCTAAATCCTTGAATAGAATATCATTTCTACATCGTTCTCACTTATTGTAGTTACAAATTCTCCCTCGAATTTGATGTTTGCTTGACAATTATCTCATTATTCTATTGCATATCGTGAAACCACTTCCATTAGAAGAAAAAGGTTGTTCTAGATTGGGTGTGCAGCTGGCCCACCGTCGGGCACGACCCAATCCAAGTCCACGTCGAGGACGGTCCAAAGCGTTGGCCCATTCTAATGGGACCAGCAGATAACATATTTCCCCACGTGCTCCTCACCTGATGACATGTTATCAACTTGTTTTGCACGCTTTGCATAACTAAAGGAACCATTATACCCTTTATAACGAAAATGATCAATCCACTGTGATATGGTGGGAGAGAACAGACTATTTTTTTGGAATGCTGGTTTGCGTTTTACGTTTGTTTTTGCAAAATGTCGCGGTAAGCAAGAGTCGCCACCGTCTTTTATTTTATCCAACAAGGAAAGGAAAAAAGCACAGAAAAATTCCTTTTTCGATGTGTTTCTCGGGTCCGGGGGGTAGATTATAGAAAGGGAAGGTGTTAGCACCCTTTCTATCCGTGGTTATCCACGGGCTCTTAGGTACTTGCTCATAGTGTTTTCAAAATTTGCTTTTCTTTGTGTTTGTGGGTTTGAAAAGAGTTTTTGTTCGAAAAGGAGTGTAAGTGTGAAAATTTGTTTTGTTTTGAAAGAGCAAGTACTTAAGAACCATCTACCTACTCGAAAAAGGAATCAATCTGTGCTAATGTCCTTTAGACAATGCTATCCCACTATTGATGAGTAGGTAGCACCGTCGTTGGAGTTTAAGGGTCAATTCGATTAAGGGACGTGCGATCACTAAAGCAATGTTAGGACGCCTTAGCGGTAACCCTAATGTCTTAGATCATTTTTCTGAGGCAACCATTTCGAGGCAACTATGATCTTTGGACAAGAGGGCGACCTCTAAAACTTCCTATACTCAATGACCGCGTTACGAAGGCAACCAAGTGAGGTGTACCCTAAGAATGCGCATGTGTGAGTGTGTTGTTTTCGGTTAATTTTGTCTTTGTACATGTCAATGGTTATCTATGTTGATTTTAGGTTAAACATTCGATCTTGTCATGCATTCCCTATTATCAAACATCTAACAGTTTATAAGTTACGGAAATTAAATTGCAGAAATTAAACTAACTATTACAAGGCGTCGGGTATTTACATCGCCAAAAGCAACCCTTGAAATTAAAATGCGGAAAATAAATAAAGCGGTAAAAATAGTAAAGTCCTATTAAGCTATTACATTCCGGAAACAGATACAATATTGAATAAAAGGGAACACGTGCAGGAAATTAAATCGGATGCGAGTTTTTAGGGTTTTGACCCTTTAATTGTTAAAGAAAGATTTTTTTGGTTTGTTTTTGAATTAAAAAGGAATTAAACTAAGTTAATTATTAAATTAATAAATAAATTAATAAATAAATTAATTAATAAAAATATTTTTGGGTTTTTGGTATTTAAAGAAATAAAAAAAAATTTGATCAATGTTAATAAAACCTAATTGTCTAAGTTAATTTTAATTATTGCAAAATATATTAAAAGTTATTTCTAATTAAAACTAAATTAATTAAATTAATATTTATTAACAAAAATAAATTACTGAAATTTAATTTAAATAAGAAAATATTTTTTGGTTTTAATTTTTATTAAGAAAAAGAGTTTGATTGGTTAGTTAATAATTAAAAATAATAACAATAAATAATTAAGAGAAATAATAAAAGAAAAGAGAAAAAAGTTAGGGTTTGGGCCTGATTAGAGGGTGAGAATGACAATTTTTTGGCCCATTAACATGCAAGCCTCGTTTGACTTTCTGGATTCCATGTGGACTGGTTGACTAGATCCCACCATAGGCTTTATTCTGGATCATCAGATCTGGCCTTGGGCCATTTGGCGCTTGATTGAGTGAGGCTGTATGATAGGCCACACGCTTGAATCATCACTGGATCACCTGAAGAGAAAAAATACAAAGCATATAGGGGGACCTGGGATTCGAACCCAGGTCCTGTACATGACTGCCAACTCCTCCTTCCACTAGGCCAACGCGCTTCATTTGTTAATGTAATAAGAATAAAACATAATATTGGAAAAACATGTTAATATGCCAGAATTAAAAAGAAGCACGCGAATATTTGAACGGGGCAACCAGATGGGGACACGTTATCGTCTCTGTCCTCAGGTTTGCACAGAAATTACCTATGGATTTAAATCCGCAGCTAAAAGCATAGGCCAATCCAAAAACTCATCTCAGGCCATATAAATTCCATCCAAGACTATGGTTGTCTTTGTCTTCCTTTCCCGGTCACATCCATGGCCATTAATAGGTCAAATTTTACCTGTAACAAAAACCCCTAAAAAAAACCTAGGAAGCCGTGCAATGGCGTTTTACGATACACAGCAGATAAACACAATCAAATAATATGGAAAGCTTGGAAATTATCTAATGATTGCGAATATACCATTGGTTTCTTGTAATGATGCATAGATTTTGAAACACGAAATCAAATTCACAGGGAGGCCGCGTATCACTTACAGTGCGTTTGAGGGCGTGTGAGAGCTTGCTACGGTTGGTTCTGACTCAGGGATGGTCCAACAATTGATTAGTATGGAGTTTTGCTTCTGAATTTGCCTCCAAGAACAATTTCAGTTTTGCACTTTTTTGTCAATTTTTCAAGTTTGGTTCTTGATCCTCTTGCAGCCTCTTGGTCTCCAATTCTTGTGCTTTCACTTGTATATGTATGCTGCAATGTATTAGGTCAACAATTTGGTCTTGAATCTTTGCACATCAATGCTTTGAGATTGGATTTGATCCTCCATTGAAAACTTGCTTAATTTGCCAAAAATCCAATCTTTTTGTACATGGAATGATTGATACGAATTTGATCATGATATTGATGGTGATTAGGTCCTGAAAATAGAAAAAGATCTCATGTAATCAAGTTTTGTGATTTTATTTGATTTAAATTGATTTAAAATGAAATAATTCAATAAAAAATCAAATAAAATAGAAAAATTGATAAATGGACACAAGGCTGAAGCTAGGACACGTGTGGAATGTGGCAAGCCCAAATCAAGTGGAAAAGAATGGGCCCATTTGACAAAATTTGAAGTTTTGGGGATAGTTGACCTTTGTCAATTTTGCAAAAATGCTCAACTTCAACAATGCATAACTTCTTCAATTTTGAACCTTTGGAAGTGTTCTTGGACTTTTTAGAAATCTTGCGATGTCCTATAACCAACCATTTTGGTCTCATCTCATTTTGATATTCCATGATCAAGTTATAAGCTTTGGAAAAAAAGGTGTTTTTGTTGACTTTCAAAAATGACCTATAATGTCCAAATTTGTAACGTTTTGTGAGCGCATTTCTTGATCTTGGGGTATGAAGTTGTATTGTAGGAAATTTCATCCTATTCAAAATGAGCTTTGGATGGGTCATTTCTCATAAAGTATGAGAAAGTTATGCTTGGTCAAAGTTGAGTTGACTTTTCCTACAAAACCCTAATTTAGCAACTTTTGAGTCTTGATGAATTTTGAGCAATCCTTGATTAATCATGATCAACCCTTGATCAAATGATGAAATATCCTTCAAAATGAGAATTTTGACAAAAAATCTTGAAGTTTGACTGTATTTGGGTCACAGTTGACTTTTGCCCTAGCACAGTCGATTTTTGGACCTTTTGAGCAATTGACTGAGCAAACTTCCTCTGTAAGGCTTGAAATTTGACATGGATGACCTTGAGAACATATTAGGATATTGGGGAGAACTTGAGGTCATTTGGATTCAAGGATCTTGATGCAACACAAAACCCTAATTTGAGGTTGACTACCTTAGGGGATGACTTGTCTGACCCACTCTTGAGCAATCTTGATCCACTTGGAGATTTTTCTTGCCATGTCTTGACAAATATGAGAGGGAAAATTTTGGGGTACAACAGCTGCCCCTGTTAAATCTTCTTAAACCTGAGGATATAGATTGGCTTTCGGGCCTTTCGTGATCCGAAGGTGGAAGATGATTGAACACTAGAGTGCCCAGAAATTTGCACTCGCATGAAGTGGTATCAGCCTTGTGATATCGGGAATGGGATTACAGATTCCATTTGGAGACTGTTGATAGGAGGTCTGAACTTCGGCTGGAATACGAATCAGGGAGATCTTATCGTCGATTTGACTGAACCAGAGAAGGTCTTGGATTAACTTTGACTGGATCAGAATCAGAAAAATCTTAGGGTCGATTTAACTGAACCAGATGAAAGTCTTGGAACATATTCAACTGGAATACGAATCAGGGAGATCTTAGGGTCGATCTGACTGAACCAGAGAAGGTCTTGGATTAACTTCGGCTGGATCAGAATCAGAAAAATCTTAGGGTCAATTCAACTGAACCAGACAAAAGTCTTGGAACATCTTCAACTGGAATACGAATCAGGGAGGTCTTAGGGTCAATCTGACTGAACCAGAGAAGGTCTTGGATTAACTTTGGCTGGATCGGAATCAGAAAAATCTTAGGGTCGATTTAACTGAACCAGACAAAAGTCTTGGAACATCTTCAACTGGAATCCAAATCAGGGAGGTCTTAGGGTCGATCCGACTGAACCAGAGAAGGTCTTGGATTAACTTTGGATGGATCAGAATCAGAAAAATCTTAGGATCGATTTAACTGAACCAGACGAAATTCTTGGAACATCTTCAACTGGAATACGAATCAGGGAGATCTTAGGGTCGATCTGACTGAACCAGAGAAGGTCTTGGATTAACTTCGGCTGGATCGGAATCAGAAAAGTATTAGGGTCGATTTAACTGAACCAGACAAAATTCTTGGAACATCTTCAATTGGAATACGAATCAGGGAGATCTTAGGGTCGATCTGACTGAACCAGAGAAGGTCTTGGATTAACTTTGGCTGGATCAGAATCAGAAAAATCTTAGGGTCGATTTAACTAAACCAAACGAAATTCTTGGAACGTCTTCAACTGGAATACGAATCAGGGAGATCTTAGGGTCGATCTGACTGAACCAGAGAAGGTCTTGGATTAACTTCGGCTGGATCAGAATCAGAAAAATCTTAGGGTCGATTTAACTGAACCAGACAAAAGTCTTGGAACATCTTCAACTGGAATACGAATCAGGGAGATCTTAGGGTCGATCTGAATGAACCAGAGAAGGTCTTGGATTTACTTTGGCTGGATCGGAATCAGAAAAATCTTAGGGTCGATTTAACTGAACCAGACAAAAGTCTTGGGATATCTTCAACTGGAATACGAATCAGGGAGATCTTAGGGTCGATCTGACTGAACCAGAGAAGGTCTTGGATTAACTTTGGCTGGATCGGAATCAGAAAAATCTTAGGGTCGATTTAACTGAACCAGACAAAAGTCTTCCATAGATGTAGTTTTTTCTTTTGAGGGGACTACTAGGTCATATGAGTAGTCAGCGGTGTTTACTGATTCGCCTTTCCCTGAAATGGTAAAGAGTCAGTCAT
The DNA here is from genome assembly GCA_948472305.1 of Vicia faba. Classification (NCBI taxonomy): domain Eukaryota; kingdom Viridiplantae; phylum Streptophyta; class Magnoliopsida; order Fabales; family Fabaceae; genus Vicia; species Vicia faba. Next base: position 270,446 of record CATIWC010002042.1, on the reverse strand, counting down.
ATGCGATGCCATGATGTATGAAATGCATAATATATATCAAGGAATGATGCTCTCAACATAAATGAGATTGTACGGTATGATGCGTATATGCATGTATCATGATGTATAGAAATGTAATGTTTTAGCTGGGGAAAATAAATCCCGGATAGCTGCTGGAGGATAGAGCTGAATTCTTCATTTCCGCTGGGGATAGTGAATGAAGGTGATAAACTTGCAGGAGAGGATGACTCCGTTGGGGGAATAAACTGATGAGGAAATTAATCTATGGGGAGGAGATGCTCTGCTGAGGATTCCACTGATAAACTTCGTCTGGATGATTTATCGTTGCTGGTGATATTGAATCTATTGATGATTGAATTCCTGTTTGTGAAAGGAAAGAATTCCACTGGGGAGGATATTTCAGTTGTGACTCGCTGGGGATAACCCTTTAGACTCTTATGGGGATAATCCCTTGAATTCTGCAGGGAATGATCCTTTGAACTCGGCTGGGGAGATTTATTTTTGTACTCCACTGGGGATAAACTTCCAGAGTCTACTGGGGATGATTCTTTGAGCTTTGTTGGGGACAATCTTCCTTTGAACTCGGCTGGGGATATTTATTTTTATACTCCGCTGGGGACGAACTTCCAGAGTCTACTTGGGATGATTCTTCAACTCCACTGGGGAAGATTTTTCCGACTGCGCTGGGAAAATTTTAACTCCACTAGGGATATCTTGTATTCTGCCGGGGAATATTCTTATACTCCGTTAGGGAATATTAAGACTGCCGAGGATATTAAGCCTTTTCAGTGTTGATGGTAGATAAACTCTGCTTGGGGAGAATATTACCGATTCATTCACAGTTGCAAGTCTCAGCTGGGGAGCGCTATCTTTACTGTCTTACTCTGCGGGGAGTGAATGTTACTGGGACGCGTGCTAAGGATATGATGATGGCTTGCATCGAGACTTTTTTTTGCCCCTGTTTCTGCGAGAGAAGGTGCCTGCGGAGGCCCTGTGGATCGAGTATTATCCCCACCTATGAGGTGCTTGGTATCTTTCGGTCAAAATGGCAAGTCTTCTTCTGGTAGGCCAGTGACGAGATGACGAGACATAGTCGTACGCTTTGATCCCTAATTTTTGCCTGGACCGCCCTTTCGGGTTTTCAGTCCACCGGGATACCCTTTTTTTCCCAAGCCGCCTTTTCGGGTTTTCAGTCCACCGGGTGTACAATTTTTTCATTCTCATCCCTAATTTTTGCCCGAACCCTTTTGGTTCGCCGGGAAGCCCTTATTTTTGCCTAGGCCAGTCAACCTAGCGGGTCTTTATTCATGCGCGGTATTTTCTGACTATGTCCATGCTCTCAGGATGTAGGGAGGTGTCACTGTCGGTAGTGTTATGTTGCCATACTACTAGAAGATCTTCGTTTGATCATGCAAGATTCGTTGGTGGAATTCATGTCCAATGCCCCAATTGATTCAGATGGAGATTTGCCCCTGGCTATTTGGCATTTTCAGATATTCCTTGAATCTTGACTTAACTGCCCCAGATGATGGACAATGCTCATGTTGTGCCCCTTGGTCAGAGGTGTTTTTTCCACTTGAGGTGACCCTTTTTATTGAAAAGGTTTTTGTTCACTAGATATTCGTCGTGCGAATTTCTCTGCTGTTTGAACAAATAGTCATATGCAAACAATGTTATTTTAAGAATGCAAAGCTTATGTCTGTCATGAAGTTTTTGAAAATGCATTTTTTCAGTAAGATAGGAAAATTTTGTAAAATGTGACGTCAACTCAGGATTTACAGCAAGCCCTACAGGAGTCAGGATACCTTTTGTAACAATATGCTTTCGGACTAACCCATGCTTCAGCTAGGACTTTTTAAGGGTTATAACGTGGCCTGGTTCACGGTTTTAAGAAACAAAGGATAAAGGCTCAAATTTTATTTGTACCCACCCGTTCTTCGTGATGTTCTTCGATCCTAAACTCAGCTAATCATGCATTAGATCTTGTTTGAGTCTTTGCTCTGATATACCAGTGATGGTTCGGATACTGACAATTTATTTTGAACAGGCAGTCATTTTGTTGAGAGTTTTTAGGACCTCTTTTTGATTTTATTATCCCTGTCTTTTGCCTGAACTGTTTCTTTTTGTATTTATAGTCAGCGGGATGCCCCAGTTTTTCTTAAGTCTTCTTCATAGGTTTTGACTTATTGGGCTTTTATTTTGAGAGATAATGACTGCCTGTCTAGACGCTTATAGGGAGCCATCACCGTCTTTATTTTGGAAGGACTTCTTTGATGTCATTCATTGTGCACCTAGATTAACTGAGAAAACTACCCTGCCTCAGGTTATAATTAAGGGTTTTAATTTTTGTGTGAAAAGAAAAACTCCAACTTCTTTGGCTCAAAGGGGTTGACTAGGGATTATCTTGATTATAACTCCACTGTTTAGGATTTGAAACAATGCCTGTACCTCGTCAGCGGGGTCTGTTCAAAAGCATACTGTAGAGATTTTGATATCATTTCCGTCATCCTCCCTCTAAAGGCTTAGAATTTTTAATCGAGAGTTGATCATCACAAAAAAATGAAAGCAATTTGAATATAGTGAATACGAATGGATTGATTCAAAACAGACATATGTGATGCGTTGATAAAGTAACAAAGTTTGACATGAATAAATGTTTGAACAATCAAAAGAAAATTACGAATTGAAAATTCTGATGAACAAAAAGTCTTCTCGTCTCAAGACTTGTCACTTCAAATGGTGAACCTTGGGGGGATGGCAAAAGAATTCAATCTGAGCGTCTTGTGTGAGTTCCAAAGCTCCCTCATCAATCAGGTCTTGAATTTTGTTTCTCAACGCCCAACAGCCGTTGGTGTCATGTCCCGGGCTGTTGGAGTAATATGCACACCTTGCATCAGGATTATACCTCAGGGAGGCTATGTTGGGATTCTTAGGAGGGTCCCTTAATGTCACCAAATTCAATCTCAACAGGTGTTGTAAAGCCTGAGACAATGTCATGTTGAGCTTGGTAAATTGCCTCTTGGGCATATTTGGCTTACTCTGATCAACCCGTTGTTTATGGCAAGGTTATTGTTGGACCCGTGAGGTAGTAGCAACTTGGAGAGGTCTATTCTTCATCAAACCAAACCTTTGAATTCTCGGAAGTTGATTAATGACTTGTTCCCCGTCCTTGACTGTTTGCTTCATGTTGTTGTATCTGTCTTGATGAAGCTGGTTGATAATGGTTCTCAACTCTTCTTGTTCCCGAGCTAAGCCTTGGATAAGAGCCATCTGCCCCAGCATCTGGGTTTTCATGGCACTGAACTCAGCTTGCAGTTGTTCCAGCCGTTCGTCCTTATTGTCTTCAGGACTTTTCTTGACCAAGTTCCCAACGAGGAGTGTTTTCAACTCTTCCCGCCCCTTGGATAGGTTTAGGAATACGTCCATGAACTGAGCTTCGCGAGTTTGAAGATCTTGGTTGTCTGGTTGGAAAGCCATTGCTGAAATAAACAACGAGAACATGAGAGACCTATACTGGGAGACCTGTTATGCAATGATATGTATGTATGCAATGTTTTCAAGGATCCCGCGGGGTAAACAAGAAACTTGTTAGAATTTGAATTTTGCAGCTTTGATTGAAGAACTTCGTGTCGTTGAGAATCTTCCTTCAAGAGTCAAGCTCACCATATCGAGTGGGTCATAGCCCCTAACTCAAGCTATCATGTTTTGATCTCTAGACGGCATTGGCTAGAGGAAAATAAATCCCCTTGCCCATTGCTAGACATTTGGTTCATCATAACCTGCATCACAAACCTTTGAGATCCTTGAAATGGTTAAGGAAATGTTAAGGCATGATTTTATGATGTGTATGCTATGCGTTTAAGAAAAAGTGTGAGGTGTTGTAAGTAAACTCTGCAGTAAATCTAAATTATTGGATAAGGACTGTAAACAAAACCTGCAAGGAACTCATGTTGTCAGATAACAAGAATATGCAAGTAGTTCAAGTTTGAAGGCACACAAGTCACACAATAGCCCTTAAATTTAGGCTTGCATGGGGTTTAGGTATTACCCTCTTTCAGTTTAGTTGGTTTAACCTGTCCTAGAAATAGTAACCGGGTTCTAGAGGATCTCAATATCACTGACCACCCTCGATCGGTCATAATTCCAGTTTAGCAACCTTTTCTTGCAGCCGGAATCATCGCGAGAGTTTGGTCTCAATGAGTGTAGCATACTGCTATTGTTCTATGGCCAAGTTGGTCAATTTAAAGGTTCTAAGGTCAGTTGGTGCTTAATGACCCCTTAGCAGACCCATATTCTCCTCGTTGCGCCATAAGGGATATCGGTACATACTAAAGTGCCACACCAATGTAGCTACTGCTTCAACCGTATCGGTCTACGCCGTACCGTTCCCTCACAGTTTATTGCTACTTACCTAAAGGATATTCCCCAGATCCGGGTTAGGATCTATAGTAACTCCGATTCAAGCCCACAAATATAAAGCATACAAATCAAGCAATTGAAAACATTATGATGAACTAATCCTAAGGTACACCCCACTTATTAAGCATCCCCATCAGAGTCGCCAGTTCTGTGATACAGTGGGAGAGAACTGACTGTTTTTTTGGAATGCTGGTTTGCGTTTTGCGTTTGTTTTTCGCAAAATGTCGCGGTAAGCAAGAGTCACCACCGTCTTTTATTTTATCCAACAAGGAAAGGAAAAAAGCACAGAAAAATTCCTTTTTCGAGGTGTTTCTCGGGTCCGGGGGGTAGATTATAGAAAGGGAAGGTGTTAGCACCCTTTCTATCCGTGGTTATCCACGGGCTCTTAGGTACTTGCTCATAGTGTTTTCAAAATTTGCTTTTCTTTGTGTTTGTGGGTTTGAAAAGAGTTTTTGTTCGAAAAGGAGTGTAAGTGTGAAAATTTGTTTTGTTTTGAAAGAGCAAGTACTTAAGAACCATCTACCTACTCGAAAAAGGAATCAATCTGTGCTAATGTCCTTTAGACAATGCTATCCCACTATTGATGAGTAGGTAGCACCGTCGTTGGAGTTTAAGGGTCAATTCGATTAAGGGACGTGCGGTCACTAAAGTAATGTTAGGACGCCTTAGCGGTAACCCTAATGTCTTAGATCATTTTTCCGAGGCAACCGTTTCGAGGCAACTATGATCTCTGGACAAGAGGGCGACCTCTAAAACTTCCTATACTCAATGACCGCGTTACGAAGGCAACCAAGTGAGGTGTACCCTAAGAGTGCGCATGTGCGAGTGTGTTGTTTTCGGTTAATTTTGTCTTTGTACATGTCAATGGTTATCTATGTTGATTTTAGGTTAAACATTCGATTTTGTCATGCATTCCCTATTATCAAACATCTAACAGTTTATAAGTTGCGGAAATTAAATTGCGGAAATTAAACTAACTATTACAAGGCGTCGGGTATTTACATCGCCAAAAGCAATCCTTGAAATTAAAATGCGGAAAATAAATAAAGCGGTAAAAATAGTAAAGTCCTATTAAGCTATTACATTCCGAAAACAGATACAATATTGAATAAAAGGGAACGCGTGCGGGAAATTAAATCGGATGCGAGTTTTTAGGGTTTTGACCCTTTAATTGTTAAAGAAAGATTTTTTTGGTTTGTTTTTGAATTAAAAAGGAATTAAACTAAGTTAATTATTAAATTAATAAATAAATTAATTAATAAATATATTTTTTGGTTTTTGGTATTTAAAGAAATAAAAATAAATTTGATCAATGTTAATAAAACCTAATTGTCTAAGTTAATTTTAATTATTGCAAAATATATTAAAAGTTATTTCTAATTAAAACTAAATTAATTAAATTAAAATTTATTAACAAAAATAAATTACTGAAATTTAATTTAAATAAGAAAATATTTTTTGGTTTTAATTTTTATTAAGAAAAAGAGTTTGATTGGTTAGTTAATAATTAAAAATAATAACAATAAATAATTAAGAGAAATAATAAAAGAAAAGAGAAAAAAGTTAGGGTTTGGGCCTGATTAGGGGGTGAGAATGGCAATTTTGTGGCCCATTAACAAGCAAGCCTCGTTTGACTTTCTAGATTCCATGTGGACTGGTTGACTAGATCCCACCATATGCTTCATTCTGGATCACCAGATCTGGCCTTGGGCCATCTGGCGCTTGATTGAGTGAGGTTGTATGATAGGCCACGCGCTTGAATCATCACTGGATCACCTGAAGAGAAAAAATACAAAGCATATGGGGGGACCTGGGATTCAAACCCAGGTCCTGTACATGACTGCCAACTCCTCCTTCCACTAGGCCAACGCGCTTCATTTGTTAATGTAATAAGAATAAAACATAATATTGGAAAAAACATGTTAATATGCCAGAATTAAAAAGAAGCGCACGAATATTTGAACGGGGCAACCAGATGGGGACACGTTGTCGTCCCTGTCCTCAGGTTTGCACAGAAATTACCTATGGATTTAAATCCGCAGCTAAAAGCATATGCCAATCCAAAAACTCGTCTCAGGCCATATAAATTCCATCCAAGACTATGGTTGTCTTTGACTTCCTTTCCCGGTCACATCCATGGCCATTAATAGGTCCAATTTTACCTGTAACAAAAACCTCTAAAAAAACCTAGGAAGCCCTGCAATGGCGTTTTACGATACACAGCAGATAAACACAATCAAATAATATGGAAAGCTTGGAAATTATCTAATGATTGCGAATATACCATTGGTTTCTTGTAATGATGCATAGATTTTGAAGCACGGAATCAAATTCATAGGGAGGCCGCGTATCACTTACAGTGCATTTGAGGGCGTGTGAGAGCTTGCTAGCAGTTGGTTCAGACTCAGGGATGGTCCAACAATTGATTAGTGTGGAGTTTTGCTTCTGAATTTGCCTCCAAGAACAATTTCAGTTTTGCACTTTTTTGTCAGTTTTTCAAGTTTGGTTCTTGATCCTCTTGCAGCCTCTTGGTCTCCAATTCTTGTGCTTTCACTTGTATATGTATGCTGCAATGTATTAGGTCAACAATTTGGTCTTGAATCTTTGCACATCAATGCTTTGAGATTGGATTTGATCCTCCATTAAAAACTTGCTTAATTTGCCAAAAATCCAATCTTTTTGTACATGAAATGATTGATATGAATTTGATCATGATATTGATGGTGATTAGGTCCTGAAAATAGAAAAAGATCTCATGTAATCAAGTTTTGTGATTTTATTTGATTTAAATTGATTTAAAATGAAATAATTCAATAAAAAATCAAATAAAATAGAAAAATTGATAAATGGACACAAGGCTGAAGCTAGGACACGTGTGGAATGTGGCAAGCCCAAATCAAGTGGAAAAGAATGGGCCCATTTGACAAAATTTGAAGTTTTGGGGATAGTTGACCTTTGGCAATTTTGCAAAAATGCCCAATTTCAACAATGCATAACTTCTTCAATTTTGAACCTTTGGAAGTGTTCTTGGACTTTTTAGAAAGCTTGCGATGTCCTATAACCAACCCTTTTGGTCTCATATCATTTTGATATTCCATGATCAAGTTATAAGCTTTGGAAAAAAAGGTGTTTTTGTTGACTTTCAAAAATGACCTATAATGTCCAAATTTGTAACTTTTTGTGAGTGCATTTCTTGATCTTGGGGTATGAAGTTGGATTGTAGGAAATTGCATCCTCTTCAAAATGAGCTTTGGATGGGTCATTTCTCATAAAGTATGAGAAAGTTATGCTTGGTCAAAGTTGAGTTGACTTTTCCTACAAAACCCTAATTTAGCAACTTTTGAGTCTTGATGAATTTTGAGCAATCCTTGATGAATAATGATCAACCCTTGATCAAATGATGAAATATCCTTCAAAATGAGAATGTTGACAAAAAAATCTTGAAGTTTGACTGTATTTGGGTCACAGTTGACTTTTGCCCTAGCACAGTCGATTTTTGGACCTTTTGAGCAATTGACTGAGCAAACTTCCTCTGCAAGGCTTGAAATTTGACATGGATGACCTTGAGAACATTTTAGGACATTTGGGAGCACTTGAGGTCATTTGGATTCAAGTATCTTGATGCAACATAAAACCCTAATTTGAGGTTGACTACCTTAGGGGATGACTTGTCTGACCCACTCTTGAGCAATCTTGATCCACTTGGAGATTTTTCTTGCCATGTCTTGACAAATATGAGAGGGAAAATTTTGGGGTACAACAGCTGCCCCTGTTAAATCTTCTTAAACCTGAGGATATAGATTGGCTTTCGGGCCTTTCGTGATCCGAAGGTGGAAGATGATTGAACACTAGAGTGCCCAGAAATTTGCACTCGCATGAAGTGGTATCAGCCTTATGAGATCGGGAATGGGATTACAGATTCCATTTGGAGACTGTTGATAGGAGGTCTGAACTTCGGCTGGAATACGAATCAGGGAGATCTTATCGTCGATTTGACTGAACCAGAGAAGGTCTTGGATTAACTTTGACTGGATCAGAATCAGAAAAATCTTAGGGTCGCTTTAACTGAACCAGATGAAAGTCTTGGAACATATTAAACTGGAATACGAATCAGGGAGATCTTAGGGTCGATCTGACTGAACCAGAGAAGGTATTGGATTAACTTCGGCTGGATCAGAATCAGAAAAATCTTAGGGTCAATTCAACTGAACCAGACAAAAGTCTTGGAACATCTTCAACTGGAATACGAATCAGGGAGGTCTTAGGGTCAATCTGACTGAACCAGAGAAGGTCTTGGATTAACTTTGGCTGGATTGGAATCAAAAAAATCTTAGGGTCGATTTAACTGAACCAGACAAAAGTCTTGGAACATCTTCAATTGGAATCCAAATCAGGGAGATCTTAGGGTCGATCCGACTGAACCAGAGAAGGTCTTGGATTAACTTTGGATGGATCAGAATCAGAAAAATCTTAGGATCGATTTAACTGAACCAGACGAAAGTCTTGGAACATCTTCAACTGGAATACGAATCAGGGAGATCTTAGGGTCGATCTGACTGAACCAGAGAAGGTCTTGGATTAACTTCGGCTGGATCGGAATCAGAAAAGTATTAGGGTCGATTTAACTGAACCAGACAAAAGTCTTGGAACATCTTCAATTGGAATACGAATCAGGGAGATCTTAGGGTCGATCTGACTGAACCAGAGAAGGTCTTGGATTAACTTTGGCTGGATCAGAATCAGAAAAATCTTAGGGTCGATTTAACTGAACCAAACGAAATTCTTGGAACATCTTCAACTGGAATACGAATCAGGGAGATCTTAGGGTCGATCTGACTGAACCAGAGAAGGTCTTGGATTAACTTCGGCTGGATCAGAATCAGAAAAATCTTAGGGTCGATTTAACTGAACCAGACAAAAGTCTTGGAACATCTTCAACTGGAATACGAATCAGGGAGATCTTAGGGTCGATCTGAATGAACCAGAGAAGGTCTTGGATTTACTTTGGCTGGATCGGAATCAGAAAAATCTTAGGGTCGATTTAACTGAACCAGACAAAAGTCTTGGGATATCTTCAACTGGAATACGAGTCAGGGAGATCTTAGGGTCGATCTGACTGAACCAGAGAAGGTCTTGGATTAACTTTGGCTGGATCGGAATCAGAAAAATCTTAGGGTCGATTTAACTGAACCAGACAAAAGTCTTCCATAGATGTAGTTTTTTCTTTTGAGGGGACTACTAGGTCATATGAGTAGTCAGCGGTGTTTACTGATTCGCCTTTCCCTGAAATGGTAAAGAGTCAGTCATATGCGATGCCATGATGTATGAAATGCATGATATATATCAAGGAATGATGCTCTCAACATAAATGAGATTGTACGGTATGATGCGTATATGCATCTATCATGATGTATGGAAATGTAATGTTTTAGCTGGGGAAAATAAATCCCGGATAGCTGCTGGAGGATAGAGCTGAATTCTTCATTTCCGCTGGAGATAGTGAACGAAGGTGATAAACTTGCAGGAGAGGATGACTCCGTTGGGGGAATAAACCGATGAGGAAATTACTCTGTGGGGAGGAGATGCTCTGCTGAGGATTCCACTGATAAACTTCGTCTGGATGATTTATCGTTGCTGGTGATATTGAATCTATTGATGATTGAATTCCTGTTTGTGAAAGGAAAGAATTCCACTGGGGATGATATTTCAGTTGTGACTCGCTGGGGATAACCCTTTAGACTCTTATGGGGATAATCCCTTGAATTCTGCAGGGAATGATCCTTTGAACTCGGCTGGGGAGATTTATTTTTGTACTCCACTGGGGATAAACTTCCAGAGTCTACTGGGGATGATTCTTTGAGCTTTGTTGGGGACAATCTTCCTTTGAACTCGGCTGGGGATATTTATTTTTATACTCCGCTGGGGACGAACTTCCAGAGTCTACTGGGGATGATTCTTCAACTCCACTGGGGAAGATTTTTCAGACTGCGCTGGGAAAATTTTAACTCCACTAGGGATATCTTGTATTCTGCCGGGGAATATTCTTATACTCCGTTAGGGAATATTAAGACTGCCGAGGATATTAAGCCTTTTCAGTGTTGATGGTAGATAAACTCTGCTTGGGGAGAATATTACCGATTCATTCACAGTTGCAAGTCTCAGCTGGGGAGCGCTATCTTTACTGTCTTACTCTGCGGGGAGTGAATGTTACTGGGACGCGTGCTAAGGATATGATGATGGCTTGCATCGAGACTTTTTTTTGCCCCTGTTTCTGCGAGAGAAGGTGCCTGCGGAGGCCCTGTGGATCGAGTATTATCCCCACCTATGAGGTGCTTGGTATCTTTCGGTCAAAATGGCAAGTCTTCTTCTGGTAGGCCAGTGACGAGATGACGAGACATAGTCGTACGCTTTGATCCCTAATTTTTGCCTGGACCGCCCTTTCGGGTTTTCAGTCCACCGGGATACCCTTTTTTTCCCAAGCCGCCTTTTCGGGTTTTCAGTCCACCGGGTGTACAATTTTTTCATTCTCATCCCTAATTTTTTCCCGAACCCTCTTGGTTCGCCGGGAAGCCCTTATTTTTGCCTAGGCCAGTCAACCTAGCGGGTCTTTATTCATGCGCGGTATTTTCTGACTATGTCCATGCTCTCAGGATGTAGGGAGGTGTCACTGTCGGTAGTGTTATGTTGCCATACTACTAGAAGATCTTCATTTGATCATGCAAGATTCGTTGGTGGAATTCATGTCCAATGCCCCAATTGATTCAGATGGAGATTTTCCCCTGGCTATTTGGCATTTTCAGATATTCCTTGAATCTTGACTTAACTGCCCCAGATGATGGACAATGCTCATGTTGTGCCCCTTGGTCGGAGGTGTTTTTTCCACTTGAGGTGACCCTTTTTATTGAAAAGGTTTTTGTTCACTAGATATTCGTCGTGCGAATTTCTCTGTTGTTTGAACAAATAGTCATATGCAAACAATGTTATTTTAAGAATGCAAAGCTTATGTCTGTCATGAAGTTTTTGAAAATGCATTTTTTCAGTAAGATAGGAAAATTTTGTAAAATGTGACGTCAACTCAGGATTTACAGCAAGCCCTACAGGAGTCAGGATACCTTTTGTAACAATATGCTTTCGGACTAACCCATGCTTCAGCTAGGACTTTTTAAGGGTTATAACGTGGCCTGGTTCACGGTTTTAAGAAACAAAGGATAAAGGCTCAAATTTTATTTGTACCCACCCGTTCTTCGTGATGTTCTTCGATCCTAAACTCAGCTAATCATGCATTAGATCTTGTTTGAGTCTTTGCTCTGATATACCAGTGATGGTTCGGATACTGACAATTTATTTTGAACAGGCAGTCATTTTGTTGAGAGTTTTTAGGACCTCTTTTTGATTTTATTATCCCTGTCTTTTGCCTGAACTGTTTCTTTTTGTATTTATAGTCAGCGGGATGCCCCAGTTTTTCTTAAGTCTTCTTCATAGGTTTTGACTTATTGGGCTTTTATTTTGAGAGATAATGACTGCCTGTCTAGACGCTTATGGGGAGCCATCACCGTCTTTATTTTGGAAGGACTTCTTTGATGTCATTCATTGTGCACCTAGATTAACTGAGAAAACTACCCTGCCTCAGGTTATAATTAAGGGTTTTAATTTTTGTGTGAAAAGAAAAACTCCAACTTCTTTGGCTCAAAGGGGTTGACTAGGGATTATCTTGCTTATAACTCCACTGTTTAGGATTTGAAACAATGCATGTACCTCGTCAGCGGGGTCTGTTCAAAAGCATACTGTAGAGATTTTGATATCATTTCCGTCATCCTCCCTCTAAAGGCTTAGAATTTTTAATCGAGAGTTGATCATCATAAAAAAATGAAAGCAATTTGAATATAGTGAATACGAATGGATTGATTCAAAACAGACATATGTGATGCATTGATAAAGTAACAAAGTTTGACATGAATAAATGTTTGAACAATCAAAAGAAAATTACGAATTGAAAATTCTGATGAACAAAAAGTCTTCTCGTCTCAAGACTTGTCACTTCAAATGGTGAACCTTGGGGGGATGGCAAAAGAATTCAATCTGAGCGTCTTGTGTGAGTTCCAAAGCTCCCTCATCAATCAGGTCTTGAATTTTGTTTCTCAACGCCCAACAGCCGTTGGTGTCATGTCCCGGGCTGTTGGAGTGATATGCACACCTTGCATCAGGATTATACCTCAGGGAGGCTATGTTGGGATTCTTAGGAGGGTCCCTTAATGTCACCAGATTCAATCTCAACAGGTGTTGTAAAGCCTGAGACAACGTCATGTTGAGCTTGGTAAATTGCCTCTTGGGCATATTTGGCTTACTCTGATCAACCCGTTGTTTATGGCAAGGTTATTGTTGGACCCGTGAGGTAGTAGCAACTTGGAGAGGTCTATTCTTCATCAAACCAAACCTTTGAATTCTCGGAAGTTGATTAATGACTTGGTCCCTGGCCTTGACTGTTTGCTTAATGTTGTTGTATCTGTCTTGATGAAGCTGGTTGATAATGGTTCTCAGCTCTTCTTGTTCCCGAGCTAAGCCTTGGATAAGAGCCATCTGCCCCAGCATCTGGGTTTTCATGGCACTGAACTCAGCTTGCAGTTGTTCCAGCCGTTCGTCCTTATTGTCTTCAGGACTTTTCTTGACCAAGTTCCCAACGAGGAGTGTTTTCAACTCTTCCCGCCCCTTGGATAGGTTTAGGAATACGTCCATGAACTGAGCTTCGCGAGTTTGAAGATCTTGGTTGTTTGGTTGGAAAGCCATTGCTGAAATAAACAACGAGAACATGAGAGACCTATACTGGGAGACCTGTTATGCAATGATATGTATGTATGCAATGTTTTCAAGGATCCCGCGGGGTAAACAAGAAACTTGTTAGAATTTGAATTTTGCAGCTTTGATTGAAGAACTTCGTGTCGTTGAGAATCTTCCTTCAAGAGTCAAGCTCACCATATCGAGTGGGTCATAGCCCCTAACTCAAGCTATCATGTTTTGATCTCTAGACGGCATTGGCTAGAGGAAAAAAAATCCCCTTGCCCCTTGCTAGACATTTGGTTCATCATAACCTGCATCACAAACCTTTGAGATCCTTGAAATGGTTAAGGAAATGTTAAGGCATGATTTTATGATGTGTATGCTATGCGTTTAAGCAAAAGTGTGAGGTGTTGTAAGTAAACTCTGCAGTAAATCTAAATTATTGGATAAGGACTGTAAACAAAACCTGCAAGGAACTCATGTTGTCAGATAACAAGAATATGCAAGTAGTTCAAGTTTGAAGGCACACAAGTCACACAATAGCCCTTAAATTTAGGCTTGCATGGGGTTTAGGTATTACCCTCTTTCAGTTTAGTTGGTTTAACCTGTCCTAGAAATAGTAACCGGGTTCTAGAGGATCTCAATATCACTGACCACCCTCGATCGGTCATAATTCCAGTTTAGCAACCTTTTCTTGCAGCCGGAATCATCGCGAGAGTTTGGTCTCAATGAGTGTAGCATACTGCTATTGTTCTATGGCCAAGTTGGTCAATTTAAAGGTTCTAAGGTTAGTTGGTGCTTAATGACCCCTTAGCAGACCCATATTCTCCTCGTTGCGCCATAAGGGATATCGGTACATACTAAAGTGCCACACCAATGTAGCTACTGCTTCAACCGTATCGGTCTACGCCGTACCGTTCCCTCACAGTTTATTGCTACTTACCTAAAGGATATTCCCCAGATCCGGGTTAGGATCTATAGTAACTCCGATTCAAGCCCACAAATATAAAGCATACAAATCAAGCAATTGAAAACATTATGATAAACTAATCCTAAGGTACACCCCACTTATTAAGCATCCCCATCAGAGTCGCCAGTTCTGTGATACAGTGGGAGAGAACTGACTGTTTTTTTGGAATGCTGGTTTGCGTTTTGCGTTTGTTTTTCGCAAAATGTCGCGGTAAGCAAGAGTCACCACCGTCTTTTATTTTATCCAACAAGGAAAGGAAAAAAGCACAGAAAAATTCCTTTTTCGAGGTGTTTCTCGGGTCCGGGGGGTAGATTATAGAAAGGGAAGGTGTTAGCACCCTTTCTATCCGTGGTTATCCACGGGCTCTTAGGTACTTGCTCATAGTGTTTTCAAAATTTGCTTTTCTTTGTGTTTGTGGGTTTGAAAAGAGTTTTTGTTCGAAAAGGAGTGTAAGTGTGAAAATTTGTTTTGTTTTGAAAGAGCAAGTACTTAAGAACCATCTACCTACTCGAAAAAGGAATCAATCTGTGCTAATGTCCTTTAGACAATGCTATCCCACTATTGATGAGTAGGTAGCACCGTCGTTGGAGTTTAAGGGTCAATTCGATTAAGGGACGTGCGGTCACTAAAGTAATGTTAGGACGCCTTAGCGGTAACCCTAATGTCTTAGATCATTTTTCCGAGGCAACCGTTTCGAGGCAACTATGATCTCTGGACAAGAGGGCGACCTCTAAAACTTCCTATACTCAATGACCGCGTTACGAAGGCAACCAAGTGAGGTGTACCCTAAGAGTGCGCATGTGCGAGTGTGTTGTTTTCGGTTAATTTTGTCTTTGTACATGTCAATGGTTATCTATGTTGATTTTAGGTTAAACATTCGATTTTGTCATGCATTCCCTATTATCAAACATCTAACAGTTTATAAGTTGCGGAAATTAAATTGCGGAAATTAAACTAACTATTACAAGGCGTCGGGTATTTACATCGCCAAAAGCAATCCTTGAAATTAAAATGCGGAAAATAAATAAAGCGGTAAAAATAGTAAAGTCCTATTAAGCTATTACATTCCGAAAACAGATACAATATTGAATAAAAGGGAACGCGTGCGGGAAATTAAATCGGATGCGAGTTTTTAGGGTTTTGACCCTTTAATTGTTAAAGAAAGATTTTTTTGGTTTGTTTTTGAATTAAAAAGGAATTAAACTAAGTTAATTATTAAATTAATAAATAAATTAATTAATAAATATATTTTTTGGTTTTTGGTATTTAAAGAAATAAAAATAAATTTGATCAATGTTAATAAAACCTAATTGTCTAAGTTAATTTTAATTATTGCAAAATATATTAAAAGTTATTTCTAATTAAAACTAAACTAATTAATTTAAAATTTATTAACAAAAATAAATTACTGAAATTTAATTTAAATAAGAAAATATTTTTTGGTTTTAATTTTTATTAAGAAAAAGAGTTTGATTGGTTAGTTAATAATTAAAAATAATAACAATAAATAATTAAGAGAAATAATAAAAGAAAAGAGAAAAAAGTTAGGGTTTGGGCCTGATTAGGGGGTGAGAATGGCAATTTTGTGGCCCATTAACATGCAAGCCTCGTTTGACTTTCTAGATTCCATGTGGACTAGTTGACTAGATCCCACCATAGGCTTCATTCTGGATCACCAGATCTGGCCTTGGGCCATCTGGCGCTTGATTGAGTGAGGTTGTATGATAGGCCACGCGCTTGAATCATCACTGGATCACCTGAAGAGAAATAATACAAAGCATATAGGGGGACCTGGGATTCAAACCCAGGTCCTGTACATGACTGCCAACTCCTCCTTCCACTAGGCCAACGCGCTTCATTTGTTAATGTAATAAGAATAAAACATAATATTGGAAAAAACATGTTAATATGCCAAAATTAAAAAGAAGCGCGCGAATATTTGAACGGGGCAACCAGATGGGGACACGTTGTCGTCCCTGTCCTCAGGTTTGCACAGAAATTACCTATGGATTTAAATCCGCAGCTAAAAGCATATGCCAATCCAAAAACTCGTCTCAGGCCATATAAATTCCATCCAAGACTATGGTTGTCTTTGTCTTCCTTTCCCGGTCACATCCATGGCCATTAATAGGTCCAATTTTACCTGTAACAAAAACCCCTAAAAAAACCTAGGAAGCCCTGCAATGGCGTTTTACGATACACAGCAGATAAACACAATCAAATAATATGGAAAGCTTGGAAATTATCTAATGATTGTGAATATACCATTGGTTTCTTGTAATGATGCATAGATTTTGAAACACGAAATCAAATTCATAGGGAGGCCGCGTATCACTTACAGTGCGTTTGAGGGCGTGTGAGAGCTTGCTAGCAGTTGGTTCTGACTCAGGGATGGTCCAACAATTGATTAGTGTGGAGTTTTGCTTCTGAATTTGCCTCCAAGAACGATTTCAGTTTTGCACTTTTTTGTCAATTTTTCAAGTTTGGTTCTTGATCCTCTTGCAGCCTCTTGGTCTCCAATTCTTGTGCTTTCACTTGTATATGTATGCTGCAATGTATTAGGTCAACAATTTGGTCTTGAATCTTTGCACATCAATGCTTTGAGATTGGATTTGATCCTCCATTAAAAACTTGCTTAATTTTCCAAAAATCCAATCTTTTTGTACATGGAATGATTGATATGAATTTGATCATGATATTGGTGGTGATTAGGTCCTGAAAATAGAAAAAGATCTCATGTAATCAAGTTTTGTGATTTTATTTGATTTAAATTGATTTAAAATGAAATAATTCAATAAAAAATCAAATAAAATAGAAAAATTGATAAATGGACACAAGGCTGAAGCTAGGACACGTGTGCAATGTGGCAAGCCCAAATCAAGTGGAAAAGAATGGGCCCATTTGACAAAATTTGAAGTTTTGGGGATAGTTGACCTTTGGCAATTTTGCAAAAATGCCCAACTTCAACAATGCATAACTTCTTCAATTTTGAACCTTTGGAAGTGTTCTTGGACTTTTTAGAAAGCTTGCGATGTCCTATAACCAACCCTTTTGGTCTCATCTCATTTTGATATTCCATGATCAAGTTATAAGCTTTGGAAAAAAAGGTGTTTTTGTTGACTTTCAAAAATGACCTATAATGTCCAAATTTGTAACTTTTTGTGAGTGCATTTCTTGATCTTGGGGTATGAAGTTGGATTGTAGGAAATTGCATCCTCTTCAAAATGAGCTTTGGATGGGTCATTTCTCATAAAGTATGAGAAAGTTATGCTTGGTCAAAGTTGAGTTGACTTTTCGTATAAAACCCTAATTTAGCAACTTTTGAGTCTTGATGAATTTTGAGCAATCCTTGATGAATAATGATCAACCCTTGATAAAATGATGAAATATCCTTCAAAATGAGAATGTTGACAAAAAATCTTGAAGTTTGACTGTATTTGGGTCACAGTTGACTTTTGCCCTAGCACAGTCGATTTTTGGACCTTTTGAGCAATTGACTGAGCAAACTTCCTCTGTAAGGCTTGAAATTTGACATGGATGACCTTGAGAACATATTAGGACATTTGGGAGCACTTTAGGTCATTTGGATTCAAGTATCTTGATGCAACACAAAACCCTAATTTGAGGTTGACTACCTTAGGGGATGACTTGTCTGACCCACTCTTGAGCAATCTTGATCCACTTGGAGATTTTTCTTGCCATGTCTTGAGAAATATGAGAGGGAAAATGTTGGGGTACAACATCCACTATCCGCGAAGTTCTGAGAAATTGACCCAGGTTGATGAGCACGAGATACTCATCCACACTGTCACGTGGGAATCTCGGCAGCTATCCATTATAGGCCTGGATGTCCATCCCATAATGGAGACCATTGGCCCAACGTTGAGGGCTCTATAAATAACCTCATATGCGGGAGGGTCAGTATTGTACCCAAAAATTTCCCCTCCCATTTTTCTTCAAGACATTCTCCTAAGGTTCTCAAATGCTCAATGTTGCTCAAGAATTGATCAGACAAGTTCTCCTCCTAAGCAATGGGTCCACAACTAGGATTTTGTATTTCTAAAGGAAAATTGGGTTTCCAAAGTCTCAAGTGGTTTTCATGGTTCTTCATATGTCCCTAAGAATGCTCATACCAAGTACCAAGCTGTGATGCGGTGGCAGAACCGACTGTTTTTACTGGTTTGCATTTTGCGTTTTGTGTTCACAAAATGTCGCGGTAAGCAAGAGTCGCCACTAACTTTTACTTTATCCAACTGGAAAGGAAAAAAGAACAGAAAAATTCCTTTTTCGAGATTTTGAGTACGGAGGGTAGATTATAGAAAGGGAAGGTATTAGCACCATTTCTATCCGTAGTTTTCTACGGGCTCTTAGGTACTTGCTCATCATTTTTAAAAATTGCTTCCGTGTTTGTGTGTTTTGAAAAGTTTTTGTTTTACTTCGTTTTAA
This sequence comes from Vicia faba, assembly GCA_948472305.1. Classification (NCBI taxonomy): domain Eukaryota; kingdom Viridiplantae; phylum Streptophyta; class Magnoliopsida; order Fabales; family Fabaceae; genus Vicia; species Vicia faba. Next base: position 251,836 of record CATIWC010002042.1, on the reverse strand, counting down.
CCCTTGCTTCTGTCTTCAAGAGTGTTACGAAGTCGGTTTGAAAACTTTGTTTGAAAAGTGTATGGTGTGAAAAGTTTATTATGAGCAAGTACCTACTAGCATCTACCTACTCGAAAAAAAGAATGTTTATGTTCTTGTTTCCTTTAGACAGCGCTACCCTACTATTAGTGAGTAGGTAGCACCGTCGTTGGAGTTGTAAGGGTCAATTCGAAAGGGGCGTACGACCACTAAAGCAACGTTAGGATGTCTTAGTAATAACCCTAATGTCTTAAGATCATATTCGAGGCAACATTTCTGAGGCGACCTTTCCGAACAGGACATTTTGATCTTTGCTTAGACAAGAGAGCGACCACTAAAAAACCATATACTTAATGATCGTTTACCGAAGGCAACTGAAGTGAGAGTATACTCTAGGAGTGCGCATGTGCGAGTGATTTGATTTCAGTTGTTATCTTTTCACATTTAGGGTTTGCTAACCATTTTAAAATTAACATACATTCTTGTCATGCAATCCTATTATCATACATCTAACAGTTAATATTTGCGAAAATTAAAATACGGAAAATAAAACTACGCTATTACAAGGCTTCGGGGAGGGGGATTAATTACGTAGCCAAAAACCTGCAAAACAATAAATAAAAGAAAAAAAAGGTCCTAATTAAACTATTACATCCCATGAGCAGTTACATTAATATTTGCAAAATAAATAAACGCGCGCGATGAATTGAGGACAAGAGAAAATTAAGGTTTTGACCCCGTCTAAACCTAATTAAAAGAAAAAATTATTTTTGGTTGTTTTGGATTATTTTAAGAAAATAAGATTTTAAATTTAAAAAAAAAAACTAATTACTAATTAATTTTAATTGTGAAAGAAATTAAATTTGCCCTAAATTAATTAAACTAATTAATTAAAAAAAACATTTATTAAGAAAATAAATCTTTTTATGATTTTTGATTGGTTGATTTAAATAAATAAAAAAGTAAAAAAGAAATAACCCAAGGGCCTGTTGTCAACGACTCTGATTAGAGGATGATGGTCCAGAGGATGATGGTACTGGGCCTGCTCCTGGCTAGTGGATCCAGCAGATTATGACCATCAGAAAATGAGGTGCGCTGGATCTGGCTGGGACTGACGGATCCAGAGGATGACTCCCAGGGGATGTTTGATCCGGTCCTGGTTGACGAAAACAGCGGATGGCCCCCAGAAGATGTAGGCGATGGATCTGGTGAAAACAAAGGGGGGAAATGCCAGAGGGTCATGCCTGGGATCGAACCCAGAATCATGAACTTCTGACCGGATGCGTTGGGGGGATAGTTTATCAATACAACAGAAACAAACAAACAGATCAGAACTATAGGTTTCTGGCCAGAATAAACGCGCCAGAATTTAAACCGGCCAGTAAAGTGGTGACACGCTATCGTCTTCTTCTGTGGATCCGTTGTTTAAAACTCAGAACCTTTACCTACGGATATGGCGCTGTAGCTGTAACCCTGTGCGTCTCAGAAATCTACGAGCAATATAAATAAAATTCAAGATCATGGATCAACTAGGTTTGACCCGCTGATCACAATGATTTCTTCCATTTGGGCCAATTTCACCTGCATGAGAAAACCCTAAAACGAACCAAGAAAACCTAACAATGGCATATCTCTGTATTGTTAGCAACAATGCAATTAATCATTACCAACAGCTTGCAAATGTTTCAATGAACACGAATGTATAATTAATTCATGCTACAAATGCCAGAATCATAACATTGAATTTCAAGAAAGTGAGAGTATCGTGAGACGCTTACAATGAGTTTTTGTACACGAAACTGCTTGCTAAGGATTGGGATGGACTCCTTGAATGTCCAGCAAGTGAAAGGAGCGCTTGGAATGGCTTGAAAGTGCCTGGAAATATGAAAACAAATTTCTACTTTTCTTGAATTTTCCAAGTTTTTCTTCAGCCTTACACGCCTCTCCCACCTTTTCTTTGGTCTGCATTTGTTCAATATATATCACTGAGTGAATCAGGTTTAAAAGCTTGCTCTAAATCTTTTTCAATTATGGTCATTGATCAAGATTTGATTCTCTTGCAAATCTTTCCAAAATAAGCCAAAAACCAATCTTTTTGTGTTCAAATAGGTCTTGCACGATTTGATTTTATTGCGAGCTGTATAAGAGACCTGAAAGGCAACTTGTTACCAGTCATGATAGCAATGCTGTGAGATATCTTAACATTTCTCTTGAGGGACTAAGATCATTTGAAAGGCAACTTTTGAAGCGTCGTCGAGGGACTATGATCTTGTATTTTTGATGGTTTTTGCTAAGACGTCTCACATGCATAACATGACCATTTTTTAGACAACAAGTGGAGTTAACCTTAAGGGTGTGTGATACAGTGGCAGAACCGATTGTTAATACTGGTTTGCATTTTTTGTTCGTAAAATGTCGCGGTAAGCAAGAGTCGCCACCGACTTTTATTTTATCTAATCAGGAAAAGGAAAAAGAACAGAAAAAACCTTTTTCGAGATGTTTCTGAGTACGGGGGGTAGAGTATAGAAAGGGAAGGTGTTAGCATCCTTTCTATCCGTGGTTTTCCACGGGCTCTTAGGTACTTGCTCAATTTGAAAACTGCTTGTGTGTGCTTTAGTTTGAAAAGTTTTGTTTTACTTCGTGTTAACCCTTGTTTTTGTCCTCGAGAGTGTTAAGAAGTTGTTTTTGAAAACTTTGTTTGAAAAGTGTTTGTGTGAAAAGGTTTTTGTTTGTTTGAGCAAGTACCTAGGAACTAATCTACCTACTCGAAAAAGGTGTGTTCGTTTTCCTTTTAGACAATGCTATCCCATTATTGAGAAATAGGTAGCATCGTCGTTGAAGTTTTTTAGGGACATTCGAAGGGACAAATACGATCACAAAAGCAATGTTAGGAAATGTTAGTAATCATCCTAAAGCCTTAAAGATCTTTTTCCGAGGCAACATCCGAATGAGTCATTTTAGATTTTCCGGGGCTAGAGGACTACCACTAACAAACCCTATACTTCATGACCGTTTACCGAAGGCAACCGGAGTGGAGTAAACCCTAGAGTGAGCATGTGCGAGTGTAATTTTCAGTTAATTTATCTTTACATATTTAGGGTTTTCTGCTGTATTAATTTTTAGTTAGTCTTTCCATACAATCCTATTAACATACATCTAAGCAGTTTATAGTTTGCGAAAATTAAAAGCGAGAAAGTTAAAGTCCTAGCTATTACAAGGCTTTTGCAGATACATAATTATTTTGGCCTGAAAATAAAAATGCGGAATTGAAACCCTAATTACTATTACAAACTCGGAGCAGTTACAATAATAATAAAAAAGAAATTTAAATGCGGGCGGCGAATTAAATGCGAGAATAATTAGAAAACCCTAAAACTTTAGTTGAAAAAAATATTTAGGTTAGTTTTTGAGAAAAAATTAATTAGGTTATGTACAAATTAAACCCTAATTTCTAATTATTTTAAATTATGTAAAAAGAATTAAATTGCCCTAATTTTAATTAAACTAATTAATTAAGGAAATAAAATATTTTTATGAAAAAATAATTTTTGATGTTTTTGTGATTTTTGATTTAATAAAAAAGAAATAATTTTTGTGTTATTTTTGTAAAAGGAAATAATTAGTAAATAATTAAAAATAAGAATTAAAATAAAAAAGAAAAGAGATGGGCCTGTATTGTTGAGCAACTCAGGGGGTGCAATGTTGAAAATTCAAAGGCCCAAATTCCTTGGCCCACCTGCCTTGTGTTGGATCCAGTGGTTCCTCTGCCTGATGGTGTACCATGGTCCTTCCTTGGTTGACCGTTAGATCTGGAATGTGAACGATCTATAGGCTGGATTAGTGGGGTGCATGAAAGGCGCTTGGAATGGGTGGTACACAAGATCTGCATGTAAGCGTTAAGAAAATAATAAAATGCTGGGACCTGGGATCGAACCCAGGTCCTTTTACTTTCAAACGTACACCCTTGCCATCTGTGTTACGTGGATTAGTTGTTTATATGATAATAACAATAAATAATATATAAAGAAAACGTGGATAATCAGAAACAAACAAAACACGCGAAATTTGAATTGCCCACTCACGCCTCGCCACATAACTGTCTTCTTCGCTGAGACCGTCGTCTTAGGCAAAGACTTTTACCTACAGACAAGCGTCTGTAGCCATAACCTGTACACTTCAAAAATCAAGAAAAACGCATGATAAATGAAATTAAAGACCATGGTTCAACTTGTCTTGATGCCACGAGCATCATGGTCCCCTTTTCTTGGGCCAATTTAACCTGTATAGAAAAACCCTAAAACGACCATGAAAACCCTAAGAATGGCAAACACGTATACAGGGTTCAAAACTTCAATTAAATCGTCCAAACTTGTTTCAAACATGACAACAAACACAGATATACCATTAAAACATGTTCATGATGCGAGAATCATAGTAATCGAATTTGAAAAGAAAAGCAAACCGTGTGAGGTCTAGGGGGCGATTATGGGCTTGGGAATGCCTGCAATTGATCATGTTAGCTTCTGGGAAGGTCCATGAATCGATTATGAGCTTTGGAATGGCTTGAATTGATCTCTAGGTTAGAAAATGAATCACCAATTTCTTGTCAATTTTTTAGTTTTGTTTGATGCCTTCACGACCTGCAATCCTTGTTCTTGCGCATTGGTTATGTTCAGCATATATACTAGAGCATATTATGTCAACAAAAACAATTTAAATCTTTGAATATCATCAAGATTTGATTTGATTTTTCTCTTGTATGATATGTTTCCAAAATAGGCCTTATCATGCCATCTTTGTTCTAATTTGCTCTTGCACGATTTGATATGCTATGCCAGCTTGATTGGATTGTGATTCCTACAAAAATCAGATCAAAACCAATCCTTTTATATTTTTTTTCCAATTTATTTGATTTAATTTGAATTTTAAATAATAAATAATCAAAATAAAATAAATAATGAAGCAAATAAAGTGTAGATGCTGATTTGGGTCGTGGACCATGTCACAAACAAGATTCAATCATGAAAAACTAGGCCCATTTGACAAAAAAATCACTTTTGAGCACATTTGACTTTTGGCAATTTTGTAAAAATGGTTAACTTTGAAAAGGCATATCTCCTCCAATTTTAACCCTAGAGAGGTGTTCTTGGAATTTTTAGAAATCCTAGGATTCCCCCTAAACAACCCTTTTTGTTTCATCTCAATTGGGTCTTCCATGTTCATGTAAGAAGCTTTGTCCCAAAAGGTGTTTCTGTTGACTTTTCAAAAGGACCTATAATGTAGAAATTCATATCTTTTTATGAGTGCGTATTTTGAACTTGTGGGATGAAGATGAGTTGCAGGGAATTGCATCCTCTTCAAAATTAGCCTTGGATGGAAAATTTCTGATAAAGTATGAAGAAGTTATGCTTGGTCAAAGTTTGGTTGACTTTTCCTAAGAAACACTAATTTAGCAACTTTTGGGTTTTGATGAATTTGGGGCATTCCTTGAGGAATCATGATCAACCCTTGATCTAATGATGAATATAACTTCAAAATGTTGATGTTGACCAAAAATCTTGAAGTTTGACTGTATGTGGGCCATAATTGACTTTTGACCTAGTATAGTTAATTTTCAAGCATCTGGGCAATTGACTAAGCAAACTTCTTGTGCAAGGCATGAAATTTGACATGGATGACTTTGAGAACATATTGGGACCATGGAAATAATTTGATACCTTTGGAGTTCTCACACCCTGATGAAAATGGAAACCCTTGTTTGAGGTGCATTGCCTTAGGAGAGAGTTTGTCTGGTCAACTCTTGGGCATCCTTGAGCAAGTTGAGGACCTCAATGGGTATGTGTTGAGTAAAATGAGAGAGACAATTTTGGGGTACAATATCTTCCCCTGTTCAATCTTCTTAAACATGAGGATGTAGATTGGTTGTCTACCTTTCGTAATCTGAAGGTAGAAGATGATTGAACACTAGAGTGCCCGGAAATTTGCACTCGTCTGAGATGGTGTTGGACTGTGTAGGTAGTATAAGGAATGGGCTTACAGATTCCATTTAGAGGAGATGACAGAAGGTCACCAGAGATGGGCTTAAAGATGCCATCCGGATGATATGACGGAGAATCGTCGGAGATGGGCTTAAAGATGCCATCTAGAGGATGTTGATTTCCCGAGATATTCCTTTGATGAGAATTCATGTTCCTATCGTTGAGGAGGAATATGCTGAGGAATGTTGGTCTCTGTCTTGGGAGAAATGGAATTTTAGGAACTTCAGTTGTCCGTTACTCTACTGGGGAATCATCTTAGTCGAGGAGATTAAAATGATCTGCTATCTGGTCGTGCTCCAGGACTTACACTGATTTGCTGAGGATAATAAGATTGACTGCTATCTGGTCGTTGTGATACAATGGCAGAACCGACTGTTTTGAAAAATTCTGGTTCGCGTTTTGCGTTTGTGTTTGCAAAATTTCGAGATTTTGAGTACGAGGGGTAGATTATAGAAAGGGAAGGTGTTAACACCCTTTCTATCCATGGTTTTCCATGGGCTCTTAGGTACTTTCTCATCTTTTAAAGTTGCTTGTGTGTGTTTGTTTTGAAAAGTTTTTGTTTTACTTCGTTTTAACCCTTGCTTCTATCTTCAAGAGTGTTACGAAGTTGTTTTTGAAAACTTTGTTTGAAAAGTGTTTGGTGTGAAAAAGTTTGTTTTGAGCAAGTACTACTAGCATCTACCTACTCGAAAAAAGACCGTTTCTGTTCTTGTTTCCTTTAGACAGTGCTATCCTACTATTGAGAAATAGGAAGCACCGTCGTTGGAATTGTAATGGTCAATTCAAAAGGGATGTACGATCACTAAAGCAATGTTAGGACGTCTTAGTAATAACCCTAATGTCTTAAGATTATATTCGAGGCAACATTTCTGAGGCAACATTTTCGAATGGGACTTTTTGATCTTTGTTAGACAAGAACGCAATTTGATATAATCAATAGATTGCAAATAACTCAAGGATCAAGAATATGCTAATAAATCATGTTAAAGATGCAAGAATTAAGATATGCGAATTCAAGAAAAGAGATGAACCGTGTGACCCTTACAGTGCAATTCTGAACGTGAGAAAGCTTGTTAATGGTTGAAACACGTTCCTGGGATGTCCAGCAAACGTTTGGGATGGCTAGAATGCTTTGAATTGGCCTGAAACGTGAAAATCAGTTTGCCACTTTTCTTGAATTTTTGCAACTTTGTTTTCTGCTTTGCGCGCCTCCCACCTCCTTCTTTTTGGTCTGCAAATGTTCCTTATGTACCCTAGAATGAATTAGGGTTGAAAACTTATATCAAATCTTCTCCAATTATGATCATTGATTCATGATTTGATCCTTTGTGCAAATCTTTCCAAATCAAGCAAAATGCAATCTTTTGTGTCCAAATGAACCTTTCACGATTTGATCTCACTTCCAACTGTATAATAGACCTAAACATGCATAAAATCTCAAGCTTTGATTAGTTTTTTTATATTTTCATGATTTTATTTTGATTTTATTTGATTTAATTGAAATAAAATCAAAATAAGTGACAAAAATAAAATAATGACAAATGGAAGGGATCATGGATTGTGGGTCACATTAAAAACTCAGTTGGGCCCATTTAGCAAAAAATGCAATTTTGGCCACATTTGACTTTTGGCAATTTTGCAAAAATGGTCAACTTTACCAATGCATAACTTCTTCAATTTTGATCCTAGAGAGTTGTTCTTCAGATTTTTAGAAAGCTTAAGATGTCCTATAAGCAACCCTTTTGGCCTCATCTCAATTGAGTCTTCCATGTTCATGTATGAAGCTTTGACATAAAAGGTGTTTTTGTTGACTTTCCAAAATGACCTATAATGTCCAAATTCTTATCTTCTTGTGAGTGCATATTTTGAATTTTGGAGATGAAGATGGATTGTAGGTAATTCCATTCTATTCAAAATGAGATTTGGATGGGTAATTTTTTATAAAGTATGATAAAGTTATGTTTGATCAAAGTTGAGTTGACTTTTCCTACAAAACCCTAATTTAGCAACTTTTGGGTTTTGATGAGTTGTGAGCAATCATTGAGGAATCATGATCAACCCTTGATAAAATGATGAATAATACTTCAAAATGAGAATGTTGACCAAAAATCTTGAGGTTTGACTATATGTGGGCCACAGTTGACTTTTGCCCTAGCACAGTCGATTTTTAGGCCTTTGAGCAATTGACTGAGCAAACTTCCTCTGCAAGGCTTGAAACTTGACATGGATGATCTTGATAACATATTAGGACAATATTGAGAATTTTGGACCCTTTTGATTCAAACATCTTGACGCAAACTGAAACCCTAATTTGAGGTAGACTGCCTTAGGAGAGAGTTTGTCTGGTCAACCCTTGGACTTCCTTGAGCAATTTGAGGACCTCACTTGAAATGTATTGAGAAATATGGGAGGGAAAATTTTGTGGTACAACAATTGCCCCTGTTCAATCTTCTTAAACCTGAGGATGTAGATTGGCTTGTCTGCCTTTCGTGATCCGAAGGTGGAAGATGATTGAACACTAGAGTGCCCAGAAATTTGCACTCGCATGAAGTGATACTCGTCTTGCGATGTTGTGAATGGGCTTATAGATTCCATTTGGAAGTCAATGATGGAATATGGGCTTAAAGATGCCATCAGAAGAAGTGTCGATCGCATAAGAGATTCCTTTGCGAGAACCCGTATACCTATTGTTGAGGAGGACTTCGCTGGGGAATGATGGTCTCTGTCCTGAGAAATAGAATTTTAGGAGCTTCAGTTGTCCGTTATTATACTGGGGAATCATCTCTTAGTCGTGGAGGTGAAACTGAACTGCTATCTGGTCGTGCTCCAGGCTTTACAGTGATTTGTTGAGGAAAATAAGACCGACTGCTATCTGGTCGTGCTCCAGGATTTACAGCGACTTATTGGGGAGATGAGATTAGGCTTGCTATCTGGTCGTCTTCCAGGCTTTGCAATTTCTCAATTCTTATCTGGTCGTGCTCCAGGCTTCAGAAGGAATCAAGTGGTTATTCGGTCGCATCCGGGCTTTCAACTTGAATTTAAGGCATACTAATATTCTATCGATTTACGGGTTTCATAGTAATTGGCCGAGTAAACTGCTGTTGTACCCCAAAATTTTCCCTCTCATTTTATCAATATTTCCCCTCACAAGACTCTTTGGACTCCAGACATGATTAGGGTTTGCTCAGCTCAAGACATCTTCTTGCACTGTTGACCTGAAATTAGGGTTTGAGTTTACACAAGGATTTTTGGACTTCCAATACCCCATGTGACTTTCATACTTCATGTTGGACCTTTAAGATTTACCCATACCAAGTTTCAAGCCTTGGATCACATTTTTGCTTAGTCAATTGGACAGTGGACCTAAAAATCAGCTGTATTAGGGAAAAAGTCAACTGTGGCCAATAAACAGTCAAACCTTATAATTTTTGATCCACATCAACATTATAGACTCATATGAACCATTTGATCAAGTTTGGACCACAACTCTTCAAGAAATTTGATCAGATCATCAAAAGGGAAAAATGGTCATTTTTAGGGTTTTGAATGCAGAAGGGCAATTTCTGATTTTTCACCTAGCCAATGGAATATTGGGTTCTGTTGTACCCCAAAATTTTCCCTCCCATATTTCTCCAGACATTTCAAGAATCATCTCCAAGTTGTTCAAGATGGCTCAAGAGTTAGACATTCAAATCACCTCCTAAGGCAGTCAATTCAAAATTAGGGTTTGTTGTGGCATCAAGGTACTTACATCCAAATGGTCTCAAATTCTCCCCAATGTCCTAATATGTTCTCAAGTTCATCCATGTCAAATTTCAAGCCTTGCAGAGAAAGTTTGGCCAGTCAATTGCTCAAGAGGTCCAAAAATCAACCGTGCTAGGGCAAAAGTCAACTGTGACCTACAAATAGTCAAACCTCAATATTTTTGTCAACATTCTCATTTTTAAGTATAATTCATCATTTGATCAAGGGTTTATCATGATTCATCAAGGATTGCTCAAGATTCATCAAGATTCAAAAGTTGCTAAATTAGGGTTTTACAGGAAAAGTCAACTCAACTTTGACCAAGCATAACGTTCTCATACTTTATGAGAAATAACCCATCCAAAGCTCATTTTTAAGAGGATGCAATTTCCTACAATCCATCTTCACACCCCAAGATCAAGAAATGCACTCATAAAAAGTTACAAATTTGGACATTATAGGTCATTTTTGAAAGTCAACAAAACACCTTTTTTTCCAAACATTATAACTTGAGAATGGAATATCAAAATGATATGAGACCAAAATGGTTGGTTAGAGGACATCTCAAGGTTTCTAAAAAGTCCAATAACACCTCCAAAAGTTCAAAATTGAAGAAGTTATGCATTGTTGAAGTTGGGCATTTTTCCAAAATTGCCAAAAGTTAACTATCCTCAAAACTCCAATTTTTGACAAAAGGGCCCACTTTTTTCCACTTGATTTGGTCTTGTCACACCACACACGTGTCCTATCTTCAATTTCATGTCCATTCATTAATTTTTCTATTTTATTTAATTTTTATTGAATTAATTCATTTTAAATCAATATTAATTCAAATAAAATCCAAAAATTGATGGAATATGATCTTTTTTATTGATATAGGCTTCAAGTATCATCATGGACCAGATCAAATCCGAATCATGCCTTATTGTGCACAAAATATTTAATTTGAGCCATTTTTGGAAGTTTGTTAATGGAAGATCATATCATATCTCAATTCTTCAATGCACATGGATTCAAGCCCAAGTTTCTAACCTAGTGCAATCCCTTATACTCACACAAGCCAGGCACATCAAAAACACGACCTGAAGCTGCCCAAAATCAAGAAACCAAAACTGAAAAAAACGTTGAAAAGTTGGAGATCGAAATCCATATTGGAGGAGTTTTCAAAGCAAAATCTCCACATAGCCTTCTCGCCTGACATCTACTGGAGCTAAAGCAATTAGAATCAAGCCCTAAGACCTCCTGAATTGCGTTGTAAGTGCCCACGAACATAGCCCTGCACATGGAATCTTGAATCTGTTTTCTTGTATCTTTTTGCCAATTTTCTTGTACCGTCATGCTTAACGTGTGTAATTTCCAGCATTTCTACATTATTTGATTTTATTTTCATGGCCTCTAACGTGATACCCGAAACTAGGGTTTTCATTCCTTATTTTTAGGCATTTTTATACAGGCAAAATTAGGGTAAATAATTGGTACAAGGATGCTCAGGGCGGAGAGACGAACACGTTGGTGTTCTTAGTTTGTGTTTATAGGGCCTGGAATCCATTCTAGAATCGAGCCATGGATTTTGATGCGGAATAAAATCCGCAGGAAAAAATACAGTCTTCGTTGAAGAAGATGAAGACGTGTCTCTTCTTCACAGGCTCTTTCAAAATCTCGCGCTTTTTTTTATTTTATTCTGACATTTGTTTGCTTTTTATATATTATACTTGATTCCTAACCATTTAACAAAAGCGTGTCACAGCTCAGATGGTAAAGGCGTTATTGCAAAGTCCCATGGGACCTGGGTTCGAATCCCAGGTCCCCAACATATTTCTTGATTTTTTCTTTCAGCTATTCCAGTACAACCTCAAGCATAGGGACTATCATACTCCTCAAAGATCCAGGCGCCAGATGGCCTTCAGGCCAGATCCGAGGGTCTAGATTGGACATCCACCATGGACTCTAGTCAACCAGCGCATAGGGAGTTGGAAAAGTCAAAACAGGCTTGGACGTTTTGGGCTTGGAATTGCTGATTCTACCTCCAGTTTGGGCCTGTACCCCCCATTTGGGTTTATTTCTATTTCTTTTCATATTTCTTTTTTTTCATTTAATTGTTTTATTAATTATTATTATTATTTACACTAACCAATTTATTTTTCTTAATAAAATCAGAAAACATAAAAAATATTATTTTTATTTATTAAATTTAATTTCATCACTTTATTTTTGTAAATAAACATTAATCAATTAATTTAGTTTTTAATTAGGGACAATTTTAATATTTTTGCAATAAATTAAAATTAATATAGAATTAGGTTTTTAATAATTTTAATCACTTTTATTTTATTTCTTTAAATATAAAAAAAAAATCCAAAAAAATCCTTTTTTATTAATTAATTAATAATTAGTTTAGGTTTAATTCCATAATTTCAAAAATAACAAAAAAACAATCTTTTCTTTAATAAAAAGGGTCAAAACCCTAAAAAATACGCCGATTTAATTTTCTTGCACGCGATCCATTCATTTCCAATATTGTAATTGCTTCTGGTATGTAATAACTTTTAATTAAGACTTTATTTATTTACCGTTTTATTTTTACTTTCCGCAATTTAAATTAAAGGGTTTGTTTTTGGCGATGTAAATACCCGACGCCTTGTAATAGTTTAGATTTAGTTTCTCGCAATTTAATTTCCGCACGATATTAACTGTTAGATGTTTGATAATAGGGAATGCATGACAAAGACCAAATCTTTAACCTAAAATCAACATAGCTCACCATTGACATGTACAAATAAAATTAACCAAAGTAACACACTTGCACATGCCACTCTTAGGGTACACCTCACTTGGTTGCCTCAAACGTGGTCATTGAGTATAGGAAGTTTTAGAGGTCGCCCTCTTGTCCAAAGATCATAAGTTGCCTCGAAACGGTTGCCTCGGAAAAAATGATCTAAGACATTAGGGCTACCACTAAGGCGTCTTAACATTGCTTTAGTGACCACACGTCCCTTAATCGAATTGACCCGAAAACTCCAACGACGATGCTACCTACTCCTCAATAGTGGCATAGCATTGTCTAAAGGACATTTGTACATATTAATTCCTTTTTCGAGTAGGTAGATGGTTCTTAAGTACTTGCTCCTTTTAAAACAAAACAAAAACTTTTCTCACTTACACTCCTTTCAAAACAAAAACTTCTTTCAAACCCACAAACACAAAGAAAAGCAAATTTTGAAAACACAATGAGCAAGTACCTAAGAGCCCATGGATAACCACGGATAGAAAGGGTGCTAACACCTTCCCTTTCTATAATCTACTTCCCGAACCCGAGAAATATCTCAAAAAGGAATTTTTCTATGCTTTTGTCCTTTCCTTGTTGGATAAAATAAAAGACGGTGGGACTCTTGCTTACCGCGACATTTTGCGAAAACAAACGCAAACGCGAACCAGCATTCCAAAACAGTCAGTTCTATTCCCACCGATCACAGAACTGGCGACTCTGCTGGGGAAATTATAAAGTGAGGTGTACCTTAGGATTAGATAATTGTGTTTTCAATTGTATGTTTTGTATGCTTTAATTTTGTGGGCTTGTATCGGAGTTACTATAGATCCTAACCCGGATCTGGGGATACCCTTTAGGTAAGTAGCAATAAACTGTGAGGGAACTGTCCGGCGTAGACCGACACGGTTGAAGCAGTAGCTACATTGGTGTGGCGCTTTAGTCTGTATCGATATCCCTTGTGTTAGAACGAGGAGAATATGGGTCTTCTAAGAGGTCATTAAGCACCAACTGACCTCAGAACCTTAAATTGACCAACTTGGCCATAGAACAGTAGCAGTATGCTACACTCATTGAGACTAAACTCTCGCGATGATTCTGGCCGCAAGAAAAGGTTGGTAAACTGGAATTATGACCGATTGAGGGTAGTCAGTGATATTGAGATCCTCTAGAACCAGGTTACTATTTTTAGGATAGGTTTAAACCAACTGAACTTAAAGAGGGTAGTACCTAAGCTTCATGCCAGCTTGAAATCTAAGGGCTCTTTTGTGTGACTTGTGTGCCTTTACCATGTTTGCTTTTTGTGGATACTTGTGGTGTGCTTACTATTATGACATCATGACATCATAACATTGCATACATCTTGCATAAGACTAACCTATTTCAAAGACACGAGAGATTCATCTTTGTTTTATTTTGTAGGTCATCATGATGCCCATGCGTAAGAATACTATCCGGATCAACTTTGTCCAAGTCTCTACCTTGCTTAAAGAGTTGGTTGCCAAGATGCCTGACACTACTTCCTTCATCAGGAGGCATGGTTCTCTTCTCAGTTTGGTCACCTCCAAATTAGACGAGCAGATGATGAGTGTTCTGGTCCAAATCTATGATCCGCTGTACCATTGTTTTACTTTCCAGGACTTCCAGTTGGTTCCTACCCTAGAAGAGTTCTCTGAGCTGCTCGGTATCTCTATTCTGGAGCAGACCCCATTTACTGGTTGGGAGAAGACCCTTAGGCCCGAAGAAATTGCTGCAGCCCTTCATTTGACTAAAGAGGAGGTAATGGCTGATTGGGAGACTAGGAGTGGAGCAAAAGGATTTCTGACTAAGTTCTTGGTTGGCAAGGCTAACTACTTCTAGGATAGCCTAGACTTTAAGGCGTTCGAGGATATTCTGGCTCTTCTGATTTATGGCTTGGTATTGTTTCTGAATCCTGACACTTTTGTTGATGTGAATGTGATAAAGATCTTCATCTCTCAGAATCCTGTACCCACTCTCTTGGGTGACATTCTTCGTCAGCTCTCTGCTCGTACAACCCGAAAGCGGGGAACCTTGATATGCTGTGCTCCTTTATTGTCGAGGTGGTTTATTTCGCACCTCCCCAAGTCAGTGCTGAAGAACAAAGAAGGAATGGGCTGGGCTTATAGGGTGATGTCTCTCTCCCATAATGACATTATCTGGACTCTCAAAGGTATGGATGAGGTGACTATCATTGATCGCTGTGGAGAGTATCCTAATGTTCCATTGCTAGGAACCCATGGAGGAATTTCTTACAACCCATGCTTAGCTCTCCGTCAGTTTGGAAGAGCCAAAAGAGAAGGACCTCATGAGATGTTAATGCCTAATATCATCTTTGATTTTCAAGGGGATAGCGACGAGCAACGTCGTAGATTCATAAGGGCTTGGGACATAGTTCACCAATCTGATCCACATGAGCTGGGCCCAAAGACTTCTCTGCCAATGGAGCCGTATCTCAGATGGGTCCACATTCGTGCCCAGAAGCTAGGTATGCCATATGAAGTTGTCCGGCCTGTCACTCTTGAAGTAACTAATGAAGAAGGGGTTCTTCCAACCATTCTCCATCCTTATATGCCCACTGACATTGGGGAACTGAAGAGATCTTAGATGCAACTGTGGGAAGAACAGGATTCTTATCGGGAGAAGTTCAACGAGCAGGAGCAAAAGATCAAGAGGTTGACTAGGCAGTTGGAGAACGAGCGGATTCTCAACGACTATGTCCGCACTGATAAGAAGAGACCATGGGAGCATTGATGGACCTTTGATGATTTCCTTTCCAGTTTTCTGTTTACTTTTCAGTATTTCCATTCTTGTAACGCCTTAAGGGCAATTTGTTGAACAATTTAAATTTTGAAGTTTAAATCTAATAAAGTGCGTTTCCTTTCTTGTTTACAAATTTGAATCCCGATTGTCTTTGAAATCATAAATCATACGCATTTCATCTCATGCACTTCATAAACAGGTACCCTTTACAGGTCTCTTATCTTCTTTGTTGTTTATTTTAGCAATCATCATGTCTACTGAACCTTCAACTGAGCAAGCTATCAAGGCCCTCTAGGCCCAGAATGCCCAATTTCAAGAGTTGTTCATGAGTCTAGCTAAGGGTCAGCAGGACCTGAAGACCTTGATTCTGAAAGAAAAGAAGAAGAAGAAGAAGAAGAGGACCATCCTGTTTAACACAGGACACAGGTTTGGGAACAGGCTTCAAAATGAAGTCGATCTGACCACCTCATCTGGAGGGAAAGATAGTCCACAAGAAAGGAGGGCTCCTAGCCCTGTGGTCTCCGACAACGAGATGGACTACGATGAAGAACAGTATCCTCCTGCTGAGGATAAGTACAAACAACTGGAAGACCGTTTAAGCGCTATGGAAATTCATAAGGTGCCCGGTATGGACTTCAGAGATCTAGGTCTATCATCTGGGGTGGTGATTCCCCATAAATTTAAGGCATCAGCCTTTGCCAAGTATGACGGAGTTTCCTGTCTGAAGTTGCACCTCCGGTCATATGTGAGGAAGATCCAGCCTTACACTGCTGATAAGAACCTATGGATCCATTTCTTTCAAGACAGTCTCTCAGGGACTCAGCTTGAGTGGTTCTATCAGTTGGACGGAGCCAGTATCTGCAGTTGGGAAGATTTGGCTACTGCTTCTACAGGCAGTATCAGTACAACTCCGACCTCGATCCTACGCGTATCCAACTCCAGTGTGTGTCAATGGGAACGGGTGAAGGATTTAAAGATTATGCTCAAAAGTGGAGAGACCTCGCCGGAAGAGTACAACCACCCTTAGCTGATCGGGAACTTGTTGATATGTTTCTAGGGACCCTGTCTGGTCCATTTTTCAACCACTTGATTGGAAGCTCTTCATATGGGTTTACAGATCTTATTTTGACTGGTGAGAGGATTGAAGCTGGTATTAAGGCTGGGAAGATACAAAAGGGTGCTTCATCAAGTACCAAGAAGAAGCCGTTTAAGAAAGATTCCAGTGTTGTCTACAGTGTAAGAAGACAGAATAGACCTGAACACCGCCAAGTTGTCAATGCGGTTGTTATTTCAAAACCTGCTGGTGCTCCTCAATACAACAATCAACAAAAGGACAAGAGACCTAAGAGGAAATTCACTCGTCTCAGCATGATCTTATCTCAGATTCTGCCACGGTTGCTGAAGACTAATCTGGTGACTCTAAGGGAAGCCCCAAAGAATTCAAATACAACGTCACCAAGGTATAACCCTAACGCCCGCTGTGCTTATCACTCCGATAGCCTGAGGCATAATACAGATTACTGTTGGAGTCTGAAAAATAAGATACAAGACTTAATTGATGTGAAGGAGATTGAGTTTGAGGCGCCCGAGAGGCCTAATGTTGTGACTGCTCCCATGCCCAAGCATGGAGTAAATGCTCTAGAAGAAGACTTGTTTGTGGTTTCTGTGGATGAAATTGTTACCCCTTTGTTGACTGTGAAGAAGAACCTTTTGCTAGCCGGTTTATTTCCGGGCTGCGACGAAGGTTTCCATATGTGTTCTATTTTACCTACCAGTTGCCCATCCCTGAAGTCAGGTATCCAAAACCTGATGGACAATAAAGAGATCCTGTTTGAGAAGACTGTTGTACCCTCAGTTCATTCTGAAGAAGTTGCCATCATTACCATTTTCGACAATTCTTCCAAGGCTCCCTCGAGGAAGCCTGTTAGAATTACATTTGTTCAGAGAATCGCACCTGTGATCATCACTGTTCCGGGGCCCATCCCCTATACCTATGATAAAGCTGTCCCTTGGCACTATAGGGTTGATGTTTATTTTCATGGAGTTAAGCAAGAGTTGGATGCTGATACTGACATCAGCAACATTACTGGACCAGCTAAAGTCACCCGTAGCGGAAGACTTTTCTCACCTGATATTGCTCCACCAACAGCCCGAAGACCTGTTGTTATTACACCTTCCAGTGTACCCGCCACTATTCCTGATCAAATTCCAATTCTTACCCATGTCGCCGAGTCATCTGACACTCGGGGCAAAGGGATCATCACTGATGTGCCTGCCCAGACGGAGGCACCGAAGACAATTACTGTTGAAGCTTCCAAACAGGAGATGGAAGAGATTCTGAAGATTATTAAGAAGAGTGATTATAATGTATTTGAGCAGCTGGGGAAAACCTCATCCAAGATTTCTATGTTGTCATTGTTGTTATGCTCAGAGGCCCATGCTAAGGCCCTGATTACCTTTTTGAAAACTGCCCACGTGCCACAAGAGACATCAGCTGATCAGTTTACAGATTGCGTGGCTAATTTAACTGCTGATAATGGGTTGGGTTTCTCGGACACCGACTTGACTACTAAAGGGAAGAATCATAATGATGCCCTGCATGTCTCCATTGAATGCATGGGCACTACTCTTACACATGTATTGGTTGATACTGGTTCCTCATTGAATTTCTTGGCCAAGAAAGCTCTAGACCGGTTGAATTGTGAAGGTTTGGAGCTGAAACCAAGCAACATTATCGTCAGGGCCTTTGATGGGTCTAAAAGAATGGTGCATGGAGAGGTTGATATCCCGATCAAGGTTGGTTCTCAGGTCTTCAATTCTACTTTCTATGTGATGGACATTCGGCCATCTTATTCTTGTTTGCTGGGTCGTCCATGGATCCACAAAGCCGGGGCCGTAACCTCAATGCTCCACCAGAAGCTGAAGTACCCGGTCAAAGGGAAGATTATGACAGTACAAGGGGAGGAAGAGTACATGGTTAGCCACCTCAACTCTTTCTGATACGTAGAAATGGATGGGGAGTTCATTGAGACCCCATTTCAGCACTTTGAAGAGGTTCCCCAGACACTGGCGTCAGCTGAGACTGTTGTTGAAGATTCTCCTATGAGAATGGCTTCCTTAAAAGATGCCCGGGCTGTTATTGAGAAGGGTGAGTGTGAAAATTGGGGCCGACTTCCTGATTTTACACAGAAGACTAACAAGTTTGGTTTGAGTTTCACTGGAGAAGCTCAAAGGGCTATTCGAAGTGCAAGGATCGGAAGACCTCCTGTGTTCATCAGCAACTCGGGAGTAAATGCCATTGAAGATGATATAGAAGAGTCTGAATTCGACAACTGGATCTATCCTACTATCAACGGTGGACCAAGCAACTGGACAGCAAAGGATTTCATCCCTATTACTTTTGTTACCCAGTAATGAAACTTTTTATTTTGAATTTATAATAGACAATGTTTTGAAACTTTATGGCCCGATGTCTTACCCGGGGCATCGTGGCTTCATTTGTGAGGGCTTTTGTGTGTCATTTTCATATATCATTAATAAAAGCATTGGACGTTCTTGCATTTCAAATCTTGCGCTCCTTGTCTTTCTTTATTATATATTGCGAAACAGCTATTTACACACACTCACATATACAGGTCCACATCCACTCTGGATCTCACTGATAACGACTCTGCTACTGCCAGTTATGACTTCGAAAATCCGATCAACTTAGCCGAAGACGAGGGTGAAGATGATTGTGAAGTGCCTGGTGAACTTGTAAGACTGCTACTCCAGGAAGAGAGGGTTATTCAGCCACACGAAGAGCCGGTGGAAACAGTGAATCTGGGTACTGAGACAGATAAGAAAAAGGTCAAGATCGGTGCAAATCTGGAAGCTAGTGTGAAACAACGGTTAATTCAGATGTTGCGTGACTATGTTGAGATCTTTGCCTGGTCTTACGAAGATATGCCTGGGTTGGATACTGATATTGTAGTTCATCGCCTGCCTACCAAGGAAGACTGTCCTCCCGTAAAACAGAAGGTTCGTCGTATGCGCCCAGAGATGTCTGAGAAAATCAAGGCTGAGGTTATGAAACACTTTGACGCCGACTTTCTAGCAGTTACTTCTTACCCTCAGTGGGTTGCCAATGTGGTTCCTGTACTGAAGAAAGATGGTAAGGTCCGAATGTGTGTTGACTACAGGGATTTGAACAGGGCGAGCCCTAAGGATGACTTCCCTCTACCTCATATTGACGTTCTGGTTGACAACACCGCTCAGCACAAGGTATTCTCCTTTATGGACGGGTTCTCCGGTTATAATCAGATCAAAATGGCACCCGAAGACATGGAGAAGACCACCTTTGTTACTCAGTGGGGTACCTTTTGCTACAAGGTCATGCCTTTTGGGTTGAAAAATGCTGGGGCAACATACCAGCGTGCCATGGTTGCTTTGTTTCATGACATGATCCATCATGAGATTGAAGTATACGTCGATGACATGATTGCAAGGTCCCAGACTAAGGAGGAACACCTCGACCATCTGCAGAAGTTGTTTGACAGGCTGAAGTTGTACAAGCTGAGGTTAAACCCGAACAAGTGCACCTTCGAGGTGAGATCTGGCAAACTACTAGGTTTCATTGAAAGCAACAAAGGTATTCAAGTGGATCCTGTGAAAGTAAAAGCTATACAAGAGATGCCATCTCCCAAAACAGAGAAAGAAGTCAAAGGCTTTCTGGGACATCTGAATTACATTGCCCGATTCATCTCGCACCTAACTGCTACTTGTGAGCCAATCTTCAAGCTGCTGAAGAAAGATCAAGTGGTACGTTGGAATGATGAATGTCAGTACGCTTTCGAAAGAATCAAAGAGTATCTCCAAGAGCCACCTATCCTAATGCCACCAGTTGAAGGGAGACCTCTGATTTTATACTTGACAATACTCGATAACTCAATGGGGTGTGTGCTGGGGCAGCATGACGAGTCTGGCCGAAAAGAGCATGCAATTTACTACCTTAGAAAAAAGTTTACCGACAGTGAGACCTGATACTCACTGCTCGAGAAAACTTGCTGCGCTTGGCATGGGTTGCTCGCCAGCTGAGACAGTATATGCTGACTCACACTACCTTGTTGATTTCAAAGATGGATCCAATCAAGTATATCTTCGAAAAGCCTGCATTGTCCGGAAGAATAGCAAGATGGCAGATGATATTGACTGAGTATGACATCCAATATATGACCCAAAAGGTAATCAAGGGAAGTGTGTTGGCAGACCATTTGGCATATCAGGTAGTGGATGATTACCAGTCTATGAACTTTGAATTTTCGGACGAGAATATCATGTTAGTAATTGATTGTGAGATACCTGGACCGGATGAAGGACCTGAGGAAGGATCCCGATGGTCTATGTACTTTGATGGAGCTTCGAATGCTTTGGGTAATGGAATTGGCGCCATGATCATATCTCCCAAAGGCTCTCATACTCCGTTTACCGCCCGACTATGTTTCAACTGCACCAACAATATGGTGGAGTATGAAGCATGCATCATGGGTCTTCGAGCAGCAATTGACCTAAGGATTAAGTTCTTGAGTGTCTTCGGAGATTCTGCTCTCGTGATCAGTCAGATCAAAGGCGAGTGGGATACGAAACACCCAAATCTTATTCCTTACAAGGAGTACGTGTTGACATTGCTTCCCCATTTCAAGGAGATAACCTTTGAACCCTTCCCTAGAGAGGAGAATCAGTTGGCGGACGCGCTAGCTACGATGTCTTCTATGTTCAAAGTCAGTTGGGACAACGAGGCTCCCCGGATTATCATTGAAAGATTGGACGAACCTGCACATTGTTGTGATCTTGAGACTGAAGAAGTAACAGAAAAGCCCTGGTATCATGAGGTGAAGAGGTACCTTGAAGCTCAAGAATACCCCGAGGGGGCATCTGTTAATGACAAGAACTTTTTGAGGAGGTTCACGGTGAAGTTCTTCATTAGCAATGGAATTCTTTACAAACGTAACCATGATTCAACCTTACTGCGTTGTATGGATAAGAATGAAGCAGAAAGGATCATGGCAGAGCTGCATGAAGGTACTTTCAGAACTCATTCCAGTGGACATAACATGGCAAAGAAAATCCTCCGGGCAGGATATTACTGGTCCACAATGGAAGCCGACTGTTATCAGCATTCTCAGACATGTCACAAGTGTCAGGTCTACGCTAATAAGGTGCACATACCTCCAGTTCCTCTGAATGTTTTGACAGCGCCTTGGCCTTTTGCAATGTGGGGCATTGATATGATCGGCGAGATCAGACCTACGGCATCCAACGGGCATCGTTTCATCCTGGTAGCGATTGATTACTTTACGAAGTGGGTTGAAGCAGCTTCCTTTGCTACCGTAACTAAGAACGTCGTGGCACGGTTCATTCGGCACAATCTGATTTGTCAATACGGTGTACCAGAGAGGATCATTATGGACAACGGTACCAATCTTAATAACATGATCACTGAGCTCTGCGGGAAATTCAAGATACAACATCATAACTCTTCTCCCTACCGGCCGAAGATGAATGGGGTTATCGAAGTAGCAAATAAGAACATGAAGAAGATTGTGCAGAAGATGACAGTGACATACAAAGACTGGCACGAGATGTTACCATTTGCTCTTCATGGGTACCGTACCTCAGCACGGACGTCAACAGGGGCAACACCCTATTCCTTGGTTTATGGCATGGAGGCAGTCTCGCCTATTGAAGTTTAAATACCCTCTCTTCGGATCATGAAGGATGCAGGTTTGAGCAAAGACGACTGGATTCAGACCCGGCTTGATCAGCTGAACCTAATTGACGAAAAGAGACTTACTGCTATTTGTCATGGTCAGACGTACCAAAAACGGATGATCAAGGCATTTAATAAGAAAGTTAGACGACAAGAGTATCAAGTTGGGGATCTGGTAATCAAGCGCATTATCCTACCTCAAGGCGATCCCAGGGGCAAATGGACCCCTACTTACGAAGGGCCATTTATGGTTAAGAACATTTTCTCATGAGGAGCAATGATTCTAACCACCATGGATGGTGACGACCTTCCTCACCCCGTCAATGCAGACATAGTGAAAAGATACTACGCATAATCAAAGACCCGCTAGGTTGACTGGCCTAGGCAAAAATAAGGGCTTCCCGGTGAACCAAAAGGGTTCGGGCAAAAATAAGGGATGAAAATATAAAATCTGTACACCCGACAAGTCGAAAACCTGAAAAGGCGGCTTGGGCAAAAAAAGGGTATCCCGGTGGACTGAAAACCCGAAAGGGCGGTCCAGGAAAAAGTTAGGGATCAAAGCGTAACACTATGTCTCATTGGATCACCTTGCATCCAGACTTCAGTATCGACTATCAAGCTTGGACGACTCTAATCAATCAGATTCATCTTCAACTAAGCAGCAAAGTGATGAGATGCTTGAAGATATAAAGGCAATAGCAGAGTTGGAACCCAGTGGAATCATTCACATAGTTGTTTTGTTATTTTTTTTTGCAAATTGTGTAAATTCTATTTATTCAGCGGCGTTCTCTTACTAGGACGTTAGCCTCTTGTACCAAAACGCCTATTTTCAGGCCAAACTTCAAAATCAATACAAATTCATTTTCAGAAATTTCAAGTTGTTTTTCCTTTATCTGTTTTGTTTTGCAAAGAACGTCCAATGTTCATTTTTGATATATGCATTTGACATTAATTGTTGATCATAAATATTTACATGCGAAACGAAAGATGAATTACTGGTAATAATAGAAACAGGGGCAAATAAGAATCGTCC
The DNA here is from genome assembly GCA_948472305.1 of Vicia faba. Lineage (NCBI taxonomy): Eukaryota > Viridiplantae > Streptophyta > Magnoliopsida > Fabales > Fabaceae > Vicia > Vicia faba. The sequence continues at coordinate 228,710 of CATIWC010002042.1, read as the reverse complement.
GAACTGTACAAGTTGCTCTGTCCACCAGGTACCAAGGTACATTCAGCTGAAGAATATGGCTAAGATACCTTCACTCCTCGCAGAATAAGGCAGTAATGGTAGCTCTCCCAGCCGAGACTTGCAGCTACGAACAAATCAGCAATACTCTCCCCAAGCAGAGTTCATCCACCATCAGCGCTAAAAAGGTTTGGTATCCCCAGAAGGTCTTAATATTCCTCGATAGAGTATAAAGATATTCCCCAGCAAGCATAAGATCATCCCCGACGAAGTTCTTTCCTTTCCCCGAACAGGAGTTCAATACTCAACGGGTTCAATATCACCAGCAACAGTAATCCATCCCCAACGGAGTTTATCGTTAAAATCCCTAGCGGAGCTTATCAGCGGAATCCCCAACGGAGTTTATCGTTAAAGTCTTCAGCAGAACATCTCTTCCCCACAGAGTAATTCCCCACAGAGTAATCTCTATCAATTTATTCCCCAACGGAGTTCTTCTCTCCTACAGGTTTATTCTCACAATCATCTTCGTTTATTATCCCCAGCGGAAACGAAGAACTCGACTCTATTCTCCAGCAGCTCCGAGATTTATTTTCCCCAGCTAAAACATCACATTTTCATACATCATGATACATGCATATACGCATCATACCATACAATCTCATTTATGTTGAGAACATCATTGCTTGATCCATATCATGCATTGCATATGACTGACCTTTACCTTTCAGGAAGGATGCAGTTAAACTCTCAACCAAGTCAATGGAGAGAAAATCAGTTAAATTGATTCCTAAAGATTTTTCTGAGATAAAGCCAGTCAATGGAGACAAAATCAGTTAAATCAATTCCTAAATATTTTTCTGAGGCAAAGCAGGTCAATGGAGACAAAATCAGTTAAATCGATTCCTAAAGATTTTTCTGAGGCAAAGCCAGTCAATGAAGATAACTCGTCAATAGAGACAATCCGTCAATGGAGACAACCTGTCCATGGAGACAACCTGTCAATGGAGACAACCTGTCAATGGAGACAACCCGTCAATGTAGATAACCCGTCAATGGAGACAACCCGTCAATGGAGACAATCCGTCAATGGAGACAACCCGTCAATGGAGACAACCTGTCAATGGAGACAACTTGTCAATGGAGACAACCCGTCAATGGAGACAACCCGTCAATGGAGACAACCCGTCAATGGAGACAACCCGTCAATGGAGACAACCCGTCAATGGAGACAACCTGTCAATGGAGACAACCCGTCAATAGAGACAACCCGTCAATAGAGACAATCCGTCAATGGAGACAACCTGTCAATGGAGACAACCTGTCAATGGAGACAACCTGTCAATGGAGACAACCCGTCAATGGAGATAACCCGTCAATAGAGACAACCTGTCAATGGAGACAACCCGTCAATAGAGACAATCCGTCAATGGAGACAACCTGTCAATGGAGACAACCCGTCAATGGAGACAACCCGTCAAAAGAGACAACCCGTCAATGGAGACAACCCGTCAAAGGAAACAACCCGTCAATAGAGATAACTCGTCAAAGGAGACACCCTGTCAAAAGAGACAACCCGTCAGCAAAGACAAAACCACCTACCAACAATCTCCAAATGGCATCTGTAAGCCCATTCCCGACATCACGATGCTGATGCTACTTCATGCGAGTGCAAATTTCTGGGCACTCTAGTGTTCAATCATCTTCCACCTTCGGATCACGAAAGGCCAGAACACCAATCTATATCCTCAGGTTTAAGAAGATTGAACAGGGGCAACTGTTGTACCCCAAAATTTGCCCTCCCATATTTCTCAAGACATTTCAAGAATCATCTCCAAGTTGTTCAAGATGGCTCAAGAGTTGGACAGTCAAATCACCTCCTAAGGCAGTCAATTCAAAATTAGGGTTTTGTGTTGCATCAAGGTCCTTACATCCAAATGGTCTCAAATGCTCCCAAATGTCCTAATATGTTCTCAAGTTCATCCATGTCAGATTTCAAGCCTTGCAGAGAAAGTTTGGTAAGTCAATTGCTCAAGATGTCAAAAAATCGATTGTGCTAGGGCAAAAGTCAACTGTGACCTACAAATAGTCAAACCTCAAGATTTTTGTCAAAATTCTCATTTTGATGTATAATTCATCATTTGATCAAGGGTTGATCATGATTCATCAAGGATTGCTCAAGATTCATCAAGATTCAAAAGTTGATAAATTAGGGTTTTGTAGGAAAAGTCAACTCAACTTTGAACAAGCATAACTTTCTCATACTTTATGAGCAATGACCCATCAAAATCTCATTTTGAAGAGGATGCAATTTCCTACAATCCATCTTCACACCCCAAGATCAAGAATTGCACTCATAAAAAGTTACAAATTTGGACATTATAGGTCATTTTTGAAAGTCAACAAAAACACCTTTTTTTCCAAAGCTTATAACTTGAGAATGGACTATCAAAATGAGATGATACCAAAAGGGTTGGTTATAGTACATCTCAATGTTTCTAAAAAGTCCAAGAACACCTCCAAAAGTTCAAAATTGAAGAAGTTATGCATTGTTGAAGTTGGGCATTTTTCCAAAATTGCCAAAAGTCAACTATCCTCAAAACTCCAATTTTTGACAAAAGGGCCCACTTTTTTCCACTTGATTTGGTCTTGTCACACCACACACGTGTCCTATCTTCAATTTCATGTCCATTCATTAATTTTTCTATTTTATTTAATTTTTATTGAATTAATTCATTTTAAATCAATATTAATTCAAATAAAATCCAAAAATTGATGGAATAGAATCTTTTTGATTGATATAGGCTTCAAGTATCATCATGGACCAGATCAAATCCGAATCATGCCTTATTGTGCACAAAATATTTGATTTGAGCCATTTTTGGAAGTTTGTTAATGGAAGATCATATCATATCTCAATTCTTCAATGCACATGGATTCAAGCCCAAGTTTCTAACCTAATGCAATCCCTTATACTCACACAAGCCAGGCACATAAAAAACACGACCTGAAGCTGCCTAAAATCAAGAAACCAAAACTGAAAAAAACCTTGAAAAGTTGGAGATCGAAATTCATATTGGAGGAGTTTTCAAAGCAAAATCTCCACATAGCCTTCTTGCCTGACATCTACTGGAGCTAAAGCAATCAGAATCAAGCCCTGGGATCTCCTGAATTACGCTGTAAGTGCCCACGAACATAGCCCTGTACATGGAATCTTGAATCTATTTTCTTGCATCTTTTTGCCAATTTTCTTGTACCATCATGTTTAACGTTTAATTTCCAGCATTTCTACATTATTTGATTTTATTTTCATGGCCTCTAACGTGATACCCGAACCTAGGGTTTCTATTCCTTGTTTTTAGGCATTTTTGATATAGGAAAAATTAGGGCAAATAATTGGTACATGGATGCTCAAGGAGGAGAGACGAACAAGTTGGTGTTCTTAGTTTGTGTTTATAGGGCCTAGAATCCATTCTAGAATCGAGCCATGGATTTTGATGTGGAATAAAATCCGCAGGAAAAAATACAGTCTTCGTTGAAGAAGATGAAGATGTGTCTCTTCTTCACTGGCTCTTTCAAAATCTCGTGCTTTTTTTTTTAATTCTGACATTTGTTTGCTTTTTATATATTATACTTGATTCCTAATCATTTAACAAAAGCGTGTCACAGCTCAGATGGTAAAGGCGTTATTGCAAAGTCCCATGGGACCTGGGTTCGAATCCCAGGTCCCTAACATATTTCTTGATTTTTTCTTTCAGCTATTTCAGTACAACCTCAAGCATAGGGACTATCATGCTCCTCAAAGATCCAGGCGCCAGATGGCCTTCAGGCTAGATCTGAGGGTCTAGATTGGACATCCACCATGGACTCTAGTCAACCAGTGCATAGGGAGTTGGAAATGTCAAAACAGGCTTGGACGTTTTGGGCTTGGAATTGTTGATTCTACCTCCAATTTGGGCCCGTACCCCCCATTTGGGTTTATTTCTATTTCTTTTCATATTTCTTTTTTTTTCATTTAATTGTTTTATTAATTATTATTATTATTATTTACACTAACCAATTTATTTTTCTTAATAAAATCAAAAAACATAAAAAATATTATTTTTATTTATTAAATTTAATTTCATCACTTTATTTTTATAAATAAACATTAATCAATTAATTTAGTTTTTAATTAGGGACAATTTTAATATTTTTGCAATAAATTAAAATTAATGTAGAATTAGGTTTTTAATAATTTTAATCACTTTTATTTTATTTCTTTAAATATAAAAAAACTCCAAAAAAATCCTTTTTTATTAATTAATTAATAATTAGTTTAGGTTTAATTCCATAATTTCAAAAATAACAAAAAAACAATCTTTTCTTTAATAAAAAGGGTCAAAACCCTAAAAAATACGCCGATTTAATTTTCTTGCATGCGATCCATTTATTTCCAATATTGTAATTGCTTCCGGTATGTAATAACTTTTAATTAAGACTTTATTTATTTACCGCTTTATTTTTACTTTCCGCAATTTAAATTAAAGGATTTGTTTTTGGCGATGTAAATACCCGACGCCTTGTAATAGTTTAGATTTAATTTCCCGCAATTTAATTTCCGCACGATATTAACTGTTAGATGTTTGATAATAGGGAATGCATGACAAAGACCAAATCTTTAACCTAAAATCAACATAGCTCACCATTGACATGTACAGATAAAATTAACCGAAGTAACACACTTGCACATTCCACTCTTAGGGTACACCTCACTTGGTTGCCTCGAACGTGGCCATTGAGTATAAGAAGTTTTAGAGGTCGCCCTCTTGTCCAAAGATCATAAGTTGTCTCGAAACGGTTGCCTCGGAAAAAATGATCTAAGACATTAGGGCTACCACTAAGGCGTCCTAACACTGCTTTAGTGACCACACGTCCCTTAATCGAATTGACCCGAAAACTCCAACGACGATGCTACCTACTCCTCAATAGTGGGATAAGCATTGTCTAAAGGACATTTGTACAGATTAATTCCTTTTTCGAGTAGGTAGATGGTTCTTAAGTACTTGCTCCTTTTAAAACAAAACAAAAACTTTTCGCACTTACACTCCTTTTAAAACAAAAACTTTTTTCAAACCCACAAACACAAAGAAAAGCAAATTTTGAAAACACAATGAGCAAGTACCTAAGAGCCCATGGATAACCACGGATAGAAAGGGTGCTAACACCTTCCTTTTCTATAATCTACCTCCCGAACCCGAGAAATATCTCAAAAAGGAATTTTTCTGTGCTTTTGTCCTTTCCTTGTTGGATAAAATAAAAGACGGTGGCGACTCTTGCTTACCGCGACATTTTGCAAAAACAAACGCAAACGCGAACCAGCATTCCAAAACAGTCAGTTCTATTCCCACCGATCACAGGTTTAAACATGATTTCAAGGATTCAATGGCATCATCTTGACCAATTCATAAGGTTCAAAAGATCTCAAAAGCATTGGATTGACAAATGAATTTTCCAGTCAACTGATCAAAAATCAACTATACACTGAAAAGTAAAACTTTGACTTTTTGGTCAAAATCAAGTGCCAAGGGTCATTTTTCATCAATATGTGTCAAAACATGAAACTTGTTCACCAAGAAACCTAATTTTGAAAATTAGGGTTTAAAATGGACAATTTTCATAACTTAGAAATTTTCTAAGTTATGAAAATTTCTTATTTTTCCCCAACTTTTCCCAACTTTTTCACCATGATGCAATTGGATTAAAAGAAAACTTCCAACATTAAAGTTGTAGTCGTCCACAAAATCTATAACTTTTATTCACAAAGTTTTCCCAAAAAATTCTTTGATCTCAAGTTATAATTTTGTGAACAGGGGTCCATGAAACTTTTAACTTAGTGAAATTTTGCCCTAGTTTAGGTAGGATTTTGACCTATCTTCATGGTAATTTTTCACATAGTTCCAAGTGGAATATCAAAATTCATTTCAAATATGGAATGTAGATCATGTTACAAGCTTTCCAAAATGTCCCAGAACTCTCCAAGATCATTTATGGTTAGCGAGAATCGAAAGTTTGAAAATGGCCATTTCTCACTTTTGTCCATGGCATTTTGCACAATGATACAAGTTGCAAATTCTGTCCAAACATGCTTGTACTTGTTTTACAGGTCTTAAACCTTCCCACACTCATAAATTAAATGCAAACACATAAAATTAAGGCTTTATTCTGAGCTTTAGAGCATTGTACAAAGAATTAATCCATTTTTGGCAAAAAGCTAACAATGCCATTTACATAAAGCATGATTTATGTCAAATTGTATTCCTTGAGCCATGGACCAAAGTTCTTGCAGCAAACAAAGTTCACAAAGATCAGAAAAGGTTTACCAACTATGTGCAGGCCTGGAGCTAGCCTGTACAGGCCTTGCCTTTGTCACTTCCCACCTTTTCTTCAAAGACAAGTCAACTTGCAAAATGACCACAACTTTGTAATATGATATAACCAAGTCTTGTGGAAATTTCAAACAAGTTTTTCACATTGCCTAAGGTCAGAAACATGAGCTAGCAAGTTCTAAAACATCCAAATACATCAAAACACCAAGTTCTTGCAAAAACAGGGCAGGCCCTGCAGAATCACTTCCATCTTCACATTGCCTCGTGCGTTTTGTCCCAAACCACTTCAAACACTTTCTAAACAACCTACCTAAACTATCACAACCATTCTCAAGTCACTGTAACTCCATTTACACACTTCACCATTTTTAAATTCTGAGTTTGCAGGTTGAGTTCTACAAGAAGTTTCAGGCCATTTCAAAGCAAACTAAGCATTGGGAAAGATCAAGGGAACATCAAGCAAGCTCAAAAGAACCTCAGGCCTCACTGAAAGTTGCTGCATTGCCATACTCGAGCTTGACTGAAACAGGTAAATTTCAAACTTCTATCTCTCTATTTAGGAATCATTAGGCTTAGGTTTGTGAAGCAAAAATGTAGTCCCCATTGCCCTTGAGTTGTACATATGCATAGAATTCATTTATGTTAACTGAGCTAGGAGTATTTGATAGTTGAACTTTCTGAAAAAATTAGGTCAAGATTTAGGGCCAGTGAAATTCTCTCTGGTCTTTGAGAGTTAGATGAAGTTTTTTATATGGTTAGAATCGTGTGATCAAGAGCTATAACTTTCATGTTGCAAGTTTTTGTTTTTAAGCATAAATGCAGGAGATACGAGTTTGAACATGGAGCGCGCACATAGTTCTGTCTCAAGGACAGGGATAAAGAGGAATGTGGGTTGGGCTTGGTTTGGCTGACTATTGACACCCCCCTGCTTGCTCTTTGCACCCCCTGGCCCATTTCTCTTATTTTTTATATTTTCTCATGTATTTTACATTTTCTGACTTTTATTTATTTTTCTAAACATTAAAAATTACCAAAAATATTTTCTTAAATTTTCACATTTTATTTTATTTTTTTATTTTATTTTTGGCATAATATTTAGTTTATTAGGTTTAATATATTTATTTTCTTAAATAAAAACTTATAATTAATATAAAAAATATTTTTTATTTTTATTTTTATTTATTTATACATATAAAATAATATTTTCATACATTATTTAATTTTTTAATATTTTGTTTATATTATTTTTTATTATTTCCTTGTACATAATAAAATAAATAAAACAATTAGAAAACAATATTTTCTTTAAACAAAAACTAGGGTTTCCACCCTTTTCAAAAATAATCACAATATTTTTTTTCTTATTTTTTGAGACATTAAATAAATTTATTTTACATACATAAAATAAATACAAAAACATTTTTGCATATTCATATTTAATTGCATATTTAAATATTGTCAATTTACTATTTGTACAATAAATTCAATATGGTTGTAATAGTTTTAGGGTTTTATTTTGTGCAAAATATCCCCTCATTCAAACTTGTATCCCCCCCCCCCCCCCCCCCCGCCCCATTATCATGTTGTAATAGTTGTAGATTTACTTTTACGCACTTTATTGCTTTCAAATAAGCCATGATAGTAAATTAGAGTTTGTATGACAACCAAAAATCAAAACAAATAGCATGACTAAACACAAGACAAAAATACATGAAAAATGACAACACAATGCACACAAGCATCCTTAGGGTTTCACCCACTTGTTGCCTTAAAAAACATGGCCATGGTATGCATGCTAGGTATCTTGGCAAAATAAAAATAAAACAAAAAGATCATAGTCCCTCGATGATGCTATCTTGGTTGCCTATAAAAAAATGATCTAGTCCCTAAAAACTTGCTAAAGATACTTCGCAACATTGTTATCATGGCCATACGATGACCCACACCTGTCCCGTTTAACATCCAAACACAAGGTTGTTTACCAAATACAATGGTAAAACAACAATGTCAAAGGGTTAAAAATGTGTAGGAAAGATCTTTGAATTAGGGTAGACAACTCTTAGTTACTTGATCATTTTGCAAACATCCTTGCTAATTTCAAAACACACAATTTCAAAACATTTCCCAAAAACAAACTTTCAAACATTGAAACGTTTTTCAAAAGACAAACACCTTTGTATACATTCAAACAAGAATCATTACAAAGGTTGCCTAAACAAAGGCCTCTTTTTCAAAATATTTTCAAAACCACACACAAAAGCACCATTTCAAACAATTGGAAAAGCAAAGCAAGTGATCTAAACAAGTAACTAAGAGCCCATGGAAAATCATGGATGAAGAGGGTGCTAGCACCTTCCCTTTTCATAATCTACCCCCTGAACCCAAGAAAACATCTCAAAGGTTTTCCTGTGCTTTTTGACCTTTCCTTTGGATAAAATAAAAAGTCGATGGCGACTCTTGCTAAACCGAAACATTTGCAAACACAAACGCAAAACCTCAAGTCAGTTCTCCCACCGTATTAGAAAACTAGCGACTCTGCTGGGGAATAAGAAAAGTGGGGTTACCTTAGGGTTTAGATCAACTTTACATGCTTACCTTGTTTGCCTTGATTGCTTTACATTTGGTTCTATTGTTTGGGTTTGAAATCCTCTACCCGGATTTGGGAAACATTCATAGGTAAATAGAAATACGTTGTGGAAACTGTGCGGGGCATACCGACATGGTTGAAGCAATAGCTATATTAGTGCGACATATTTGTGGGTACCGGTAGCCTTTGAGTCAATCAAAGAGAATACAGGGCGGCTGAGTGATGTCATGAAGCACTAATGGACTTTTAGAACCTTTACTTGACCATCTTGGCCTTTTTAGGGGTAGTGAGATGACCGGCTTTGGTGCAGTCCGAAGTTGGTAGATACTCGATACTACACCCATTGAGGGTTGTTTTCTTAGAATATTTTGGTCGACAGTAAAGTGGCTAAACTGAAACAATGAAAACAGAAAATAATCCAGTGATATTGAGCTCCTTAGAACCCGGTTACTATTTATAGGACAGGTTGAGCCAATTAAACTTCAAGAGGGTACTTACCTATGAAACCCCATGCAAGCCTGAAACTAGGAACTTGTGTGATTTGCTTGTACATATACTTGTGCATAACATCATGAACATCATGAAGCATCATATGCATCCACTAACTATTTCAAGGATTTTGGATCTTCATCTTTGTTCCTGTTTTGTAGGATATGGAATCACTTCGCAGGAAAACTATCCAGGTCAACCTTGTGAGAATTCCTCCTCAACTCAAGGAGCTTGCTTCCAAGATTCCATAGTATTCTCCATTCACTGAAAGACATGGTCGACTTCTCAACTTGGTCAACTCCAACATAGAGGAAGACATGGTGAAAGTTCTCTTCCAGTTCTTTGACCCCCTACACCACTGCTTCACATTTCCTGACTACCAGTTAGTGCCTACTTTGGAGGAATTTTCTCAACTCCTAAGGATTCTTATTCTCCATCAACTACCCTACAAAAGTACGGAAAGAGATCCAAAGCCTGAAGATGTTGCTCAAACCCTACACTTGCAACCATCTGATATCATAGGTCATTGGGAAACCAGAAGTGGTGCCAAGGGTTTCTTGGCAAAGTTCCTGTTTGAGAAAGCTCAAGAATGCTGAAATTCTCGAGATCTGCAAGCTTTTGAGGAGATTGTAGCTCTTCTCATCTATGGGTTGGTCTTGTTCCCAAACCCTTACCAGCTTATAGATGTGAATGCTGTCAAGATTTTCATATCTCGGAATCCTGTGCCTACTTTACTTGGGGACATCCTACACTCATTTCACAGACGAACAATGAGGAAAAGAGGTGTTCTCATGTGCTGTACTCCTCTCCTAGCAAGGTGGTTTATTTCTCACCTTCCCCAATTAGTCTTGAAGAATGAGCAATGCTTGAGGTGGTCACAACGATTGATGACTCTTACACATTCAGATGTTCATTGGTGTTCTCGTTCCAGAGAAAATGTTGTCATCATTGATCGTTGTGAGGAATTCCCTAATGTCCCTCTACTTGGCATTAGGGGAGGCATTACCTACAACCCCTGCTTGGCTTTGAGACAGTTTGGGTATGCCCGAAGGGATGGCCCACATGACATGATGATTCCAGACTTGGTTTTTGACTTCGACAACGACGCTCAAGGACTTCGACAAAGGTTTACCCGAGCTTGGAGGATGCCCAACAAGGTGGAAAGCAAGACCTTGGGACACAAGAATTCCATCCCCCTTAAGCCCTACCTCAAGTGGGTACGAACCCGCGCCCAAAGTCTTATGATGCCTTACCCCTACATGCTTCCTATGATTAAAGAGCCTGTTATGGAAGGAGAGGTTCCATACACCCTCCTACATCCTGACATGCCAACATCATTGGAAGATTTACAAAGGAGTTGGATACAGCTCAAGGGAGAACGCGATATGTTTGAAGCCCAATTCTACGCCAATGAGAAGAAGGTTTTAGAACTTACTCGTCAACTTCACGAAGAGCAGACTCTCAACACCTACATTGCACCAAAAAGGATGTGCAACGTCTTTTTACATTAGAATTTTGTATTATTTTTCCCATGGGGCATTTATGTACTAACAAATTCTATCTTATTAATATGGCGTGTGTTCCTTTTTGTTTACAACAAATTTGAATTTCTGAATCCTTGAATGCATTACATGAATACATTTCATTCATCATATGCATAAATAGGTCTTCACACCAGGTTTCCTTATCTCTCTGCTATTTATTTCACAAAGATAGATATAGAGCAGACTGTCAAAGATCTGCAAGCGCAGAATTCACAGTTCCAATAACTACTCATGACCTTGGCAAAGGGTCAGGAGGATCTTAAAGCTCTGTTGGAGAAGGAAAAGGAAAAAGAGAAAAAGAAAAAGAAGAGAGTTGGTATGGCTACTTTGGGTAGAAGATTTGAAGGTCAAGCTAGAAGGGTCCTGGATTTCCCTTCAACATCTGATGAAGGGGTAGAAAAAGGAAAGGGAGCTGCAGTACCATCTGAGTCTGAGGAAGAAGAGGAGGAGGAGGATGAAGACTATTCTGAACAGCAGTATCCTCCTGCAGATGAGAAATACAAGAACTTGGAAGAACGTCTGGCAGCCATGGAGATTCAAAGAGTTCCTGGGCTGGACTTTGAAGAGCTGGGTTTGGTTTCTGGAATTATCATTCCCCCAAAGTTTAAAGTACCTCTGTTTTCTAAGTACGATGGGGTGTCTTGCCCAAAGATGCACCTATGGTCCTACGTCAAAAAAATTCAACCACATTCTTCTGACAAAGACCTGTGGGTACATTTCTTCCAGGACAGTTTGTCGGGGACGCAATTAGATTGGTTCTACCAGCTAGAGAGGTCTGATGTGCACAATTGGGAGGATTTGGCAGCTGCCTTCTACAAGCAGTATCAGTACAATGTGGACTTAGCACCTACCCGTACTCAATTACAGAGTATAGGCATGGTCTCAGATGAAGGCTTGAAGGAGTATACCCAGAAATGGAGAGACTTGGAGGGACGAGTTCAACCACCTCTATCTGAGAGAGAGGTTGTAGATATGTTCTTGGGTACACTGTCAAGCCCTTTTTCAATCACTTGATAGGAAGTTCGTCTGCGGGGTTCATCGAGTTAATTCTGACTGGTGAAAGAGTTGAAGCCGGCATCAAGAGCGGTAAAATTCAAAAAGATGCATCTGCTTTCGTTGCTGTCAAAAATCCTTTTCCAGCAAAGAAAGAAGTCTCAGCTGTCTACTCTCAAAGAAGTCAAGGAAGAGTTGAGCGTCGGCCAGCGGTGGGGGCCGTAATGATTCAGAAGTCTGCAGCTGATCAGCCCAGAAACAATCAACCTAGAACCAACCAGCAAAGGGTGGAAAGGCCTGTAAGGCAATTCACCCAGATAAACATGACTCCTGCTCAGGTTCTTCCCCATCTCTTGAAGTTAAACCTTACAACCTTGAAAGAGGCACCGAAGAATCTGAATACAACTTCTCTGTACTACCATTCCAATGCCAAGTGTGCTTATCATTCAGGGAGCATAGGGCACGACACCAATAATTGTTGGGCCCTTAAGAATAAGATTCAAGATTTAATAGATGCTAAAGAAGTTGAATTCGACGCCCCTGAAAAGCCAAATGTGATCTCTGCTCCAATGCCAAAGCATGGTCACCATGCCCATGCTGTTGAAGAGGATCTGTATGTTGCTACTGTTGATAATTTGATGACTCTGTTACTGATAATCAAGTTAAACTTGTTGAAGGCTGGGATTTTCCCAGGATGTGAAAAAGATTGCTACCTTTGTTCATCCTTACCATTCGACTGTCCGTTGTTGAAGTTAGGCATCCAACGCCTAATGGATAATAAAGAAATCCTTTTTGAGAAGACTCTTGTTACACCGACTCCTATCAATGGTGTTTCAATAATTACCATATCCGCCAATATTTCCAAGGTCTCCAAAAGACCTGTTAAGATTACATCCGATCCGAAGATTGTACCTCTGAAGATAACCATGTCGGGGCCTATCCCGTACAAGTCCAACAAATCAATACCGTGGAACTATAGGGGAGAGATCTTCTACCACGGTATTAAACAGATTGAATCAACTGAAGAAAGTTCTAATGAAGAGACTACCGACATTGGAAATATTACTGGAACGAGTAAAATCACCCGCAGTGGAAGAATTTTCTCTCCGGAGATTGCTCCTCCAAGGGCAATCTTCGAACCCTCAAATGCTCCTAAGGTTACTCATGTACCGGTCAACATATCTGTGAGAACTCCAGTTATTGAAGAAGTCGTGACTCCTGTGGTTGTACCCTCTGCTGTTGCTGATGATAGAGGGAAAGGTATCCAAGAAGCACCCGTCAGGACGAGGGCTCAGCCTTTGGTCATCCCTAAAACCACTCAAAAGGAAATGGAAGAGATTTTGAAAATAATTAAAAAAAGCGACTATGATGTTGTGGAACAATTGGGGAAAACCCCCTCAAAGATCTCTATGTTGGCCCTGTTGTTGTGTTCAGAGGCTCATGCCAAAGCTCTTATCAGATTTTTGAAGAAGGTCCACGTGCCTCAGGAAACCTCCGCAGATCAGTTCCAGGAATGTGTAGCCAGCCTAACAGCAGATAATGGTCTTGGATTCTCCGATGCCGATTTGACATGTAAAGGGAGAAAGCATAATGATGCTTTGCATGTCTCGGTGGAATGCAGAGGGACTACTCTAGCACACATTCTGGTTGATACTGGGTCGTCTTTAAATGTCTTGCCAAAGAAAGCATTGGACAGATTGGACTGTGAAGGCCTAACCCTGACGCCCAGCAACATCATTGTTAGAGCCTTTGATGGTTCTAAAAGGATCGTCCACGGGGAGGTGGACATCCCGATTAAAGTGGGAACTGAAACCTTCAACTCCATATTCTATGTGATGGACATCCATCCTTCCTATTCTTGCTTGTTAGGAAGACCCTGGATTCACAATGCTGGAGCCGTTACTTCCTCTCTGCATCAAATGCTCAAAAACCCTGTCCAGGGGAAATTATAACAGTTCATGGCAAAGAGGAACATATGATAAGCCATCTAAATTCTTTCCGCTATGTAGAATTGGATGGTGAATTCATAGAAACCCCTTTCCAACACTTCGAAGAAGTTTCTGAGGAAATTGCAGCAACTAAGACAATGTCCCTTGTACCTACAATTACCAAACATGTGCCTCAGATGTCATCCCTCAAGGATGCAAAGGCTGTGATTAAAGAAGGAGGAAGTACAATCTGGGATCAACTTCCAGACTTTCCTTTCAAATCAGATAAATTCAGCTTGGGTTTCACTGCTTCTGCTCAAAAGGTTGTCCGTCGCGCCCGGGCTGGGGGACCACCAGTGAAGATCACCCATCATGGAGTCAGTGCTTTGGAGGATGGTGAAGAGGAGAGCAACCTGGAAGACTCGATTTTCCCTACTGTTGAAGGAGGACTATGCAACTGGGAGGCAAAAGACTTTGTTCCCATTACTTTCATAAATCAGTAATTTATCTTTCAAACATTTCTTTTGGTTTGTAATAATTCCTAAACAATTCGTACACTTTTAGCCTTGTGCCTTACCCGAGGTACATAGGTCCATTTGTAAGGGTTTGATTTTTCATCTTCATGTGCCATTTTAATGAATCATGGACGTTTTCACATATAAATTTTTGTATTCATTTTCTTTCTTTTTACATTTTATTTGTTTAAAGCTGGCTATCCCTTACACACACCCACACTCACAAATGCAGGTACCCTTCCACTCCGGATTCCATGGGTAACAATTATGTTATGGCCTTCAGTGACTCTGAAGATCTGGTCTACCATGCCGAATATGAAGGTAATGAAGACTATGAAGTGCCAGGAGAATTGGCTAGACTGCTACAATAGGAAGAAAGGGCTATTCTGCCCCATGAGGAGCTGTTAGAGACAAACAACCTGGGTACTGATGAAGACAGAAAAGAAGTTAGAGTGGGTGCCAACCTAGAGCCAAGTGTCAAAGAGCGCCTAGTTCAGCTGTTGAATGAATATGTTGAGATCTTCGCCTGGTCCTATGAAGATATGCCGGGACTCGATACAAATATTATGGTTCAACGTCTCCCTACAAGAGAAGACTGTCCACCGATTAAACAAAAAGTCCGCCGAATGAGGCCCGGCATGTCTAAAAAGATCAAAGCTGAAGTGATAAAGCAATTCAATGCTGGGTTTCTTGCTGTTACTTCCTATCCATAATGGGTTGCTAACATTGTGCCCGTGCCTAAGAAGGATGGCAAAGTGAGAATGTGTGTGGATTACAGAGACTTAAACATGGCTAGTCCTAAAGATGACTTTCCACTACCACACATTGACATATTGGTTGACAATACAGCTCAGCACAAGGTATTTTCTTTCATGGATGGATTTTCAGGGTACAACCAGATCAAAATGGCACCTGAAGACATGGAGAAAACTACTTTTGTTACACAGTGGGGTACCTTCTACTATAAAGTGATGCCATTCGGACTGAAGAATGTCGGGGCAACCTATCAACGCGCCATGGTAGCTTTGTTTCATGACATGATACATCATGAGATTGAATTCTATGTAGACGACATGATAGCCCGTTCACAGACAGAAGAAGAACACCTCGATCATTTGCAAAAGCTGTTTGTCAGGTTGAGGGAGTACAAGCTCAGACTAAACCCTAACAAGTGCACTTTCAGAGTCAGGTCCGATAAACTCTTGGGTTTCATAGTCAGCAACAAAGGCATCGAGGTTGATCCTGCCAAAGTCAAAGCTATACAAGAAATGCCTGCCCCTCGCACTGAGAAGGAGGTTAGAGGTTTCTTGGGACGCCTAAACTACATTGCAAGGTTCATTTCTCACCTAACATCTACCTGTGAGCCAATCTTCAAGCTGTAGAAGAAAGATCAGGTGGTTAAATGGAATGATGACTGTCAAGTTGCTTTCGATAAAATCAAGGAGTATTTGCTAGAACCTCCTATCTTGATGCCTCCCGTCGAAGGAAGACCGTTAATCATGTATCTGACCGTCCTAGAGAATTCAATTGGGTGCGTACTGGGCCAACATGACGAGTCTGGCCGAAAAGAGCATGCCATTTATTACCTTAGTAAAAAGTTTACCGACTGTGAGACTCATTACTCACTGCTCGAGAAAACTTGTTGCGCTTTGGTATGGGTTGCTCGCCGGCTAAGACAGTATATGTTAACTCATACCACTTTGCTGATATCTAAGATGGATCCGATCAAGTACATCTTTGAGAAGCCTGCTTTATCTGGAAGAATAGCTAGGTGGCAGATGATCCTCACCGAGTATGATATACAGTACACGACCCAAAAAGCTATAAAGGGGAGTGTGCTAGCCGATCATCTGGCCCATCAAGCTGTCAAAGATTACCAATCCATGAAGTTCGACTTCCCCGGCGAGGACATTATGACTTTGGACAACATTGAAGACTTCAGACCATATGACGGACCTGAACAAGGATCCCGATGGACCCTGTACTTTGATGGTTCCTCCAATGCACTAGGCAACGGTATCGATGCGGTACTCATCTCTCCACAAGGTTTCCATACACCTTTTACCGCCAGACTTTGCTTCAGCTGCACCAACAACATGGCCGAGTATGAAGCTTGCATTTTTGGTCTCAAGGCTGCAATAGACCTGGGAATCAAATCTTTGGTTGTGTTTAGAGACTCAGCTTTGGTCATCAGTCAGATCAAAGGAGAGTGGGACACTAAACATCCCAACCTCATCCCTTATAGAGAACATGTCCTGACATTGCTACCTCATTTCGAGCAGATTACCTTCGAGTACTTCCCGCGAGAAGAAAATCAACTAGCAGATGCTCTAGCTACAATGTCATCCATGTTTAAACTTAACTGGGATAATGAGGCTCCTCAAATCACCATTGAGCGGATGGACGAACCTGCACATTGTCACAAGATTAATACCGAAGAAGTAGTGGACCGACCTTGGTTCCATGAAGTCAAAAGGTATCTCGAGGCCCAAGAATACCCTGAAGGAGCTTCAGTCAACGACAAAAAGTTCTTGAGGAGGTTTTCAGCTAAGTTCTTCCTGAACAATGGTATCCTATACAAGCACAATCATGATTGCATTCTGCTTCGTTGTGTGGACAAGGTTGAAGCTGAGCAGATCATGGCTGAACTGCATAATGGTACCTTTGGCACTCACTCAAGCGGACATATGATGGCTAAGAAGATTCTAAGGGCAGGCTATTACTGGTCTACCATGGAAACTGATTGCCATCAACATTCCTGTACTTGTCACAAATGTCAAATCTATGCGGACAGGGTACACATACCTCCGGTTCCTCTCAATGTCTTAACAGCTCCTTGGCCATTCGCGATGTGGGTAATCAACATGATTGGGGAGATCAACCCTAAAACATCCAATGGACACCGCTTCATTCTGGTGGCCATTGATTACTTTACCAAGTGGGTCGAAGCATCTTCTTTCTCCTTCGTTACAAAGAATGTGGTTGCCCGCTTCATCAAGCAGAACCTCATTTGTCGGTATGGTATCCCCGACAGGATCATCACTGACAACGGTACAAACCTGAACAACATTATGATCACCGCCTTGTGTGAGCAGTTCCAGATTCAACATCACAATTAATCTCCCTATCGGCCAAAGATGAACAGTGTTGTCGAAGCTGCGAACAAAAATATCAAGAAGATTATTCAAAAGATGACAGTCACCTACAAGGACTGGCATGAGATGTTACCGTTTGCTCTCCATGGGTACCGTACCACGGAACGCACATCAACTGGGGCAACACCCTATTCTTTGGTATACGACATGGAAGCTGTTTTACCTATTGAGGTTCAGATTCCCTCCTTGAGAATCATGAGGGATGCTGGTTTGAGTGAAGACGATTGGATTCATACCCGACTTGATCAACTTAACTTGATTGATGAAAAGCGACTTACTGCTATTTTCCACGGTCAAACGTATCAAAAACGGATGATCAAAGCTTTCAACAAGAAAGTCAGGCACCAAGTATATCAAGTCGGGGATCTTGTAATCAAGCGGATCATCTTGCCGCAAAGTGATCCCAGGGGCAAATGGACTCCTACCTACGAAGGACCATTTGTGATCAGAAACATCTTTTCTGGTGGGGCAATGATATTAACCACCATGGACGGCGACGATCTGCCGCACCCTGCGAACGCGGACATAGTCAAAAGATACTACGGAAAAACGACCCGGCAAGTTGAAAACCCGAAAGGGCGACTTGGGAAAAAATGGGCATCCCGGTGAATCGAAAACCCGAAAGGGCGGTTCAGGAAAAAATTAGGGATAAATATAAAAAATTTGTACACCCGGCAAGTTGAAAACCTGAAAGGGCGACATGGGCAAAAAAGGGTTTCCCGGTGAATCGAAAACCCGAAAGGGAAGTTCAGGAAAAAATTAGGGAATTAAAGCATATAACTATGTCTTGTCGGATCAATTTAAGGACAATCTCTTCACAAACAAGCTCCGGGCTTCCAATCAACTCAATCATCTTCAGAAGAAGCAGCGAATGGACAAGATATTCAGAGTTACGAAGGCTATAGCAGAATGGGAACCCCATGGAATTTTTTACACATAGCCATCTTTCTTTGTATAAATTTTTCTCATTTTTTATGACAACATTCTCTTACTAGCATGTCTGTCTCCTTTGTACAAAATACTTACACAAAGATACTTCAAAGTGCAAAAAACTATTTGCATTTTCTTCTTTTTTTACACTTGTGTTTTATTTGAAAACGTCCAATGATTTATTAAATGAGCATATGCATTTGAATATAATCACATGTTTACAAATAAACGAAATGGGAAAGAATAATTACTGGTAGGTTGAAAGTATAGGAAACGTCTTTAGGCTATTCCAAGAGAAATCCCCTGCAGTACATCATCTAGATCCCTCAGCGAAGCTAAAACCTTGAAATACATATCCCCAACAATGTTAAATTTCAAAATCCCCATCAAAGTTAAAACTTCAAACTCCCAATTTTCAGCAGAGCCAAAAAACTTTGAACTATGGACCCTCAGCAAAGATGAAACCTTCTTCCCCAACTGAGTCAAATTTCCATACACAATCAAACCAGCATGTCATTAAGGTCCCCAGTGGAGCTGAGACTATCAATCGCCAACGGAAACCATTCAGTTTTCCCCAGATTCCCCAGCAAGTTGTCTTAAAATCCGAGAATCAACCAGATAACAGTTAACTTTTGCTTTATCCCCAACAGAATAAAGATTCTCATTCTTGAATCCCCAATAGATTGGCATACAACCCAAGCTCCTGATATCTCCAACAGAATGAAGATTTTCATTCCTAAAGTGACATACAACCCAAGCTTCTGAAGTTCCAACAGAATGAAGATTCTCATTCTTAAAGTGGCATACAACCTAAACTCCTGAACTTTTTCCAAACAGGAATAAGCTTTTCCCCCAGAGTCGTGAACTTACCCTCCAGCAGGATAGCTTACTCTCCAGCAGTATAGCTACTCCCCACAGAGTTTTTCATCCCCTAACAGAGTGAAGATTCTCATTCTTGATTCCCCAGTAAAGTTTCCAGAGCCTTCATTACTTCAGCATGAATTTGTCAGAATTTTTAATCCCCTGCAGATCGAAGATTCTCATTCTTGACTCCTCAGCACAATTTCCCCTAGCAGAATGAAGATTCTCATTCTCAGTTCCCCGCAGAAGCCATCAGAGTCTTCCTTATTCTCCAGTAGATCAAGGTTTTCCTTTGTTTCATCCCCGGTAGAGGTCTCCAGAATTTTCCTTATTCCCCAGCCAAGTAAGGATTCTCATTGTGTAATCCCCAGGAAAATCGTGAAAGATTCTCACATCCCCGCAAGTTGCCAAGGATTCTCTATCCCCAAGCAGTCAGCAAGGATTTCTTATCCTCAACAATCAAAGATTTTGAATCTCCTACAACAGTCAAGGATTTATTTTCCCCGACAGCAGTCAAGGATTTTATTATCTCCAGCCATCAAGGATTTATTTTCCTCAGCAATACAGCTAATCAGCTTACATGCGCATACATTACATTCATATATCATAAACATTGATAAAGCACATTTTATTGCATCATACATGTCATGCAACATAACTTTGTGTCTCAGCTAACATTTTACCCTTTTCAGGATAAGATTAAAAGCTATCTTTAACAAATATTCAAAGATTCAAGATACAGTACGGATACACTCCAGACACAGAAGTCATTTTGTTACTCATTCAGATTCAATTTCAGATACGCTCCAAACACGGATGTCATTCTGGCCCTTACACTAGAAGTTTGATTCTCCCCAATGCAGTCGCCACGGAAGTCATTCTGTCACTTATTCAAATTCCAGTTACAGTTTCAGATACACTCCAGACATGGAAGTCATTCTGCTACTCATACAGATCTCAACTTCAGATATAGTCCGGATACACTCCAGACACGGAAGTCTTTCTGTCAACTTATCCTGACTTTTCCCCAGCTCAGAGATGCTCCAGACACGGACACCATTCTGTCGCTTATTCAGATTTCAGATTCAGATACGATACAGATACACTTC
Source organism: Vicia faba (assembly GCA_948472305.1). Lineage (NCBI taxonomy): Eukaryota > Viridiplantae > Streptophyta > Magnoliopsida > Fabales > Fabaceae > Vicia > Vicia faba. The sequence continues at coordinate 208,237 of CATIWC010002042.1, read as the reverse complement.
AGACTCGGAAGTCATTCTGTTATTCATTCAGATTCTAATACAGTTACAGCTCGGATACGCTCCAGACACAGACGCCATTCCATTGCTCATACAGACTCAGTCTCCGGATACAGTTCAAATACGTACCAGACGCGAATACCCTTCTGATACTCATTCTTTTGACTTACAACATGCAGTTCAATAAACATTCTTGGATGGCATCTTTAAGCCCATCTCCGACAAGATTTTGTCACCTCTCCAAATGGCATCTTTAAGCCCATTCCCTCAACTACATTTTGACGAGTGCAAATTTATGGGCACTCTAGTGTCCAATCATCTTTTACCTTCGAGTCACGAACGACAAACTCGCCAATCTAACTCTTCAGGTTCAAGAAGATTGAACAGGTGCAGCTGTTGTACCCCAAATTTTTCCCTCTCATTTTATCAAGATTTCCCCTCACAAGACTCTTTGGACTCCAGACAAGATTAGGGTTTGCTCAGCTTAAGATATATCCTTGCACTGTTGACCTGAAATTAGGGTTTGAGTTTGCACAAGGATTTTTGGACTTCCAATGACCCATGTGACTTTCATACTTCATGTTGGACCTCTAAGATTTCCCATACCAAGTTCCAAGCCTTGGATCACATTTTTGCCCAGTCAATTGGACAGTTCCTAAAAATCAACTTTATTGGGGAAAAAGTCAACTGTGGCCAATAAACAGTCAAACCTCATAATTTTTTATCCACATCAACATTATAGACTCATATGAACCATTTGATCAAGTTTGGACCACAACTCCTCAAGAAATTTGATCAGATCATCAAAAGGGCAAAATGGTCATTTTTAGGGTTTTGACTGCAGAAGGGAAATTTCTGATTTTTCACCTAGCCAATGGAAAATTGGGTTCAAACATGATTTCAAGGATTCAATGGAATCATCTTGACCAATTCATAAGGTACAAAAGATCTCAAAAGCATTGTATTGACAGATGAATTTTCCAGTCAACTGATCAAAAATCAACTATACACTGAAAAGTCAAACATTGACTTGTTGGTCAAAATTAAGTGCCAAGGGTCATTTTTCATCAATATGTATCAAAACATGAAACTTGTTCACCAAGAAACCTAATTTTGAAAATTAGGGTTTAAAATGGAAATTTCTAAGTTATGAAAATTTCTTATTTTTTCCCAACTTTTTCACCATGATGCAATTGGATTCAAAGAAAACTTCCAACATGAAAGTTGTAGTCCTCCAAAAAATATACAACTTTGATTCACAAAGTTTTCCAAAAAGGTGCTTGGATCTCAAGTTATGATTTTGTGAACAGGGGTCCATGAAACTTTTAACTTAGTGAAATTTTGCCCTAGTTTGGGTAGGATTTTGACCTATCTTCATGGTAATTTTTCACATTGTTCCAAGTGGAATATCAAAATTCATTTCAAATATGGAATGTAGATCATGTTACAAGCTTTCCAAAATGTCCCAGAACTCTCCAAGATCATTTATGGTTAGCGAGAATCGAAAGTTTGAAAATGGCCATTTCTCACTTTTGTCCATGGCATTTTGCACAATGATACAAGTTGCAAATTCTGTCCAAACATGCTTGTACTTGTTTTACAGGTCTTAAACCTTCCCAAACTCATAAATTAAATGCAAACACATTAAATTAAGGCTTTATTCTGAGCTTTAGAGCATTGTACAAAGAATTAATCCATTTTTGGCAAAAAGCTAACAATGTCATTTACATAAAGCATGATTTATGTCAAATTGTATTCCTTGAGCCATGGACCAAAGTTCTTGCAGCAAACAAAGTTCACAAAGATCAGAAAAGTTTACCAACTATGTGCAGGCCTGGAGCTAGCCTGTACAGGCCTTGCCTTTGTCACTTCCCACCTTTTCTTCAAAGACAAGTCAACTTGCAAAATGACCACAACTTTGTAATCTGATATAACCAAGTCTTGTGGACATTTCAAACAAGTTTTTCACATTGCCTAAGGTCAGAAACACGAGCTAGCAAGTTCTAAAACACCCAAATACATCAAAACACCAAGTTCTTGCAAAAACAGGGCAGGCCCTGCAGAATCACTTACATCTTCACATTGCCTCGTGTGTTTTGTCCCAAACCACTTCAAACACTTTCTAAACAACCTACCTAAACTATCACAACCATTCTCAAGTCATTGTAACTCCATTTACACACTTCACCATTTTCAAATTCTGAGTTTGTAGGTTGAGTTCTACAAGAAGTTTCAGGCCATTTCAAAGCAAACTAAGCATTGGGAAAGATCAAGGGAACATCAAGCAAGCTCAAAAGAACCTCAGGCCTCACTGAAAGTTGCTGCATTGCCATACTCGAGCTTGATTGAAATAGGTAAATTTCAAACTTCTATCTCTCTATTTAGGAATCATTAGGCGTAGGTTTGTGAAGCAAAAATATAGTCCTCATTGCCCTTGAGTTGTACATATGCATAGAATTCATTTATGTTAACTGAGCTAGGAGTATTTGATAGTTGAACTTTCTGAAAAAATTAGGTCAAGATTTAGGGCCAGTGAAATTCTCTCTGGTCTTTGAGAGTCAGATTAAGTTTTTTATATGGTTAGAATCGTGTGATCAAGAGCTATAACTTTCATGTTGCAAGTTTTTGTTTTTAAGCACAAATGCAGGAGATACGAGTTTGAACATGGAGCGCGCGCATAGTTCTGTCTCAAGGACAGGGATGAAGAGGAATATGGGCTGGGCTTGGTTTGGTTGACTATTGATACCCCCCCTGCTTGCTCTTTGCACCCCCTGGCCCATTTCTCTTATTTTTTATATTTTCTCATTTATTTTACATTTTCTGACTTTTATTTATTTTTCTAAACATTAAAAATTACCAAAACTATTTTCTTAAATTTTCACTTTTTATTTTATTTTTTTATTTTATTTTTGGCATTTTATTTTGTTTATTAGGTTTAATATATTTATTTTCTTAAATAAAAACTTATAATTAATACAAAAAATATTTTATTTTTATTTTTATTTATTTATACATATAAAATAATATTTTCATACATTATTTAATTTTTTAATATTTTGTTTATATTATTTTTTATTATTTCCTTGTACATAATAAAATAAATAAAACAATTAGAAAATAATATTTTCTTTAAACAAAAACTAGGGTTTCCACCCTTTTCAAAAATAATCACAATATTTTTTTTCTTATTTTTTGAGACATTAAATAAATTTATTTTACATACATAAAATAAATACAAAAACATTTTTGCATATTCATATTTAATTGCATATTTAAATATTGTCAATTTATTATTTGTACAATAAATTCAATATGGTTGTAATAGTTTTAGGGTTTTATTTTGTACAAAATATCCCCTCATTCAAACTTGTATCCCCCCCCCCCCATAATCATGTTGGAATAGTTGTAGATTTACCTTTACGCACTTTATTGCTTTCAAATATGCCATGATAGTAAATTAGGGTTTGTATGACAACCAAAAATCAAAACAAATAGCATGACTAAACACAAGACAAAAATGCATGAAAACTGACAACACAATACACACAAGCATCCTTAGGGTTTCACCCACTTGTTGCCTTAAAAAACATGGCCATGGTATGCATGCTAGGTATCTTGGCAAAACAAAAACAAAACAAAAATATCATAGTCCCTCGATGACGCTATCTTGGTTGTCTATACAAAAATGATCTAGTCCCTCAAAACTTGCTAAAGATACTTGGCAACATTGTTATCATGGCCATACAATGACCCACGCCTGTCCCGTTTAACATCCAAACACAAGGTTGTTTACCAAATACAATGGTAAAACAACAATGTCAAAGGGTTAAAAATGTGTAGGAAAGATCTTTGAATTAGGGTAGATAACTCTTAGTTACTTGATCATTTTGCAAACATCCTTGCTAATTTCAAAACACACAATTTCAAAACATTTCCCAAAAACAAACTTTCAAACATTGAAACATTTTTCAAAAGACAAACACCTTTGTATACATTCAAACAAGAATCATTACAAAGGTTTCCTAAACAAAGGCCTCTTTTTCAAAATATTTTCAAAACCACATATAAAAGCACCATTTCAAACAATTGGAAAATCAAAGAAAGTGATCTAAACAAGTAACTAAGAGCCCATGGAAAACCATGGATGAAGAGGGTGCTAGCACCTTCCCTTTTCATAATCTACCCCCCGAACCCAAGAAAACATCCCAAAGGTCTTTCATGTGCTTTTTGACCTTTCCTTTGGATAAAATAAAAAGTCAATGGCGACTCTTGCTAAACCTAAACATTTGCAAACACAAACGCAAAACCTCAAGTCAGTTCTCCCACCGTATCACAACTGCTATTTGGTCGAATTCCAAGCTTCGCATTACCTTATATTGTTATCTAGTCGTGTCCCAGGCTTCAGTATCCTTTGTCGTTAGCTGGTCATAATCCAGTCTTCACAATGTTCTATACCATTATCCGGTCGATTCCAGGCTTCACGGTATCTTTTATTGCTATCTGTCGATTTTCAGACTTCACAATAACTTGCTGAGGGTTAAGCTGTTTTCCGGATGATTTCTGGGCTTCATAGCTTGAACTGGAATAGAAATCTTAGTATCGATTTGAGTGAACCAGAGAAAACTTGTGAGAACTTGATTGTATCTTTCCCTGAAAGGCAAAGAGTTAGTCGTAGGTAGTGTCATGATGTATGAAATGTATTGAGTAATGATGTTCTCAAAATAAATGAGATTGTGTTGTATGATGCATGTGTATGCCACGATGTATAGATATGCAATGTTTTTTGTGATATTCTCTAGCTGGGGAAAATAAATCTCAGACTTCTGTTGGAGAATATAAGGAGGTGAGTTCTTCGTTCTTGCTGGGGATAATGATCGAAGATGATTAGCTGGAAACTTGCGTCCGTTCTGCTTGAGAATATTCCGCCGGGAGAGACTCTGTGGGGAAGAAAGATATTCTGCTGGATGATCTGCTGATTTGGAGAAACCACTCCACTGGGGATGAATTACCGTTGCTGGTGATAATGAACTCTGTAGGGGATTGAATTTCTGCCAGTGGAAGAAATAAACTCCATTGATGGTGAACTTCTATTGTTGGTGATAGGTAAACTCTGCTTGGGGAGAATTTTACCGACTTATTCGCGATTATAAACCTCGGCTGGGTAGAGCTAATACCACTGTCTTCGGATACTTCCTACTCTGTGGGGAGTGTGTGTATCTTTAGTCATATTCTCAAGCTGGTTATATCCATGTACCTGGTGGGTAGAGCAACTGTAAAGTTTGGACACTTCTTGTTTGCCTCTGTTCCTGGAATTATGAGTAATTGTCTTTTGTTTCGTATGTAAATATTTATGAGCAGCGATTGTTTTCAAATGAATATATCAAAAATGAATCATTGGACGTTCTTGCAAAACACAACAGAAAAAGAAAAAAAAGTTGAAATTTCTTGTGAAAATGTATTGTATTGATTCTTGCAATCAGTATTGTATTTCTTGTGAAAATGTATGTGAAACAATCCCACTGGGTTCCAACTCTGTTATTGCCTTTATATCTTCAAGCGTCTCATCACTTTGCTACTTGGTCGAAGGTAGATCAAATTGATTGGTGTCGTCCGAGCTTGATAGTCGATACTGAAGTCTGATTGCAAGATGATCCAATGAGACATAGTGTTACGCTTCAATCACTAATTTTTGCTTGGACCTCCCTTTCGGATTTTCAGTCCACCGGGATACCCTTTTTTGCCCAAGCCGCCTTTTCAGGTTTTCGACTTGCCAGGTGTACAGTTTTTATTTTATTTTCATCCCTTACTTTTGCCCAAACCCTTTGGGTTCGCCGGGAAGCCCTTATTTTTGCCTAGTCCAGTCAACCTAGCGGGTCTTTGATTATGCATAGTATCTTTTCACTATGTCTGCATTGACGGGGTGAGGGAGGTCGTCACCATCCATGGTGGTTAGAATCATAGCTCCTCCCGAGAAAATGTTCTTAACCACAAATGGCCCTTCGTATATGGGGGTCCATTTGCCCCTGGGATCACCTTGCGGTAGAATGATGCGTTTGATCACCAGATCTCCGACTTGATATTCTTGGCGTCTAACTTTCTTGTTAAAAGCCTTGATCGTTCGCTTTTGATACGTCTGACCATGACAAATAGCATTAAGTCTCTTTTCATCGATTAAGTTCAGCTGATCAAGCCGAGTTTGGATCCAGTCATCTTTGTTCAAACCCGTATCCTTCATAATCCTGAGAGAGGGTATCTGGACTTTGATGGGTAGAACTGCCTTCATGCCATACACTAAGGAGTATGGTGTTCCTCCTGTCAACGTCCGTGTTGAGGTACGGTACCCATAAAGAGAGAATGGTAACATCTTGTGCCAATCTTTGTATGTCACCGTCATCTTCTACACAATCTTCTTGTTAGCCGCTTCAACAGCCCCATTCATCTTCAGCCGGTAGGGGAAGAGTTATGATGTTGTATCTTGAACTGTTTGCAGAGCTCGGTGATCATCGTATTATTGAGATTTGTACCATTGTTCGTGATGATCCTCTCCGGTACACCGTATCAACAGATCATATTGTGTCGGATAAACCGCGCCACGACGTTCTTGGTTATTGTAGCAAAGGAAGCTACCTCAACCCACTTTGTGAAATAATCAATTGCTACCAGAATGAAGCGATGCCCGTTAGACGCAGTAGGTTTGATCTCGCCGATCATGTCAATGCCCCACATTGCAAAAGGCCAAGGAGCTGTCAAAACATTCAGAGGAACTGGGGGTACATGCACCTTATCAGCATAGACTTGGCACTTATGACAGGTACAAGAATGCTGATAACAATCGGCTTCCATAGTGGACCAATAATATCCAGCCCGTAGGATCTTCTTTGCCATGGTATGTCCACTGGAATGAGTTCTGAAGGTACCTTCATGCAACTCTGCCATGATCCTTTCCGCCTCGCTTTTGTCCATACATCGCAGTAAGGCTGAATCATGGTTACACTTGTAAAGGATACCATTGCTGATGAAGAACTTCGCGGTGAACCTTCTCAAGAACTTATTATCATTTACAGATGCACCCTCGGGGTATTCCTGAGCCTCGAGATACCTCTTTACCTCGTGAAACCAGGGTTTATCTACTACCTCTTTAGTCTCAATGTCACAGCAATGTGCGGGTTCATCCAACCTCTCGATGGTAATCTGGGGAGCCTCATTGTCCCACCTGACTTTGAACATATAAGACATGGTAGCTAGCGCGTCCGCTAACTGGTTCTCTTCTCTGGGGAAGTGTTCAAAGGTTATCTCCTCAAAGTGTGGGAGCAATGTCAATACATACTTTTTGTAAAGAATTAGATTTGGGTGCTTTGTATCCCACTCGCCTTTGATCTGGATGATCACTAGAGTAGAATCTCCGAATACACTCAAGAACTTAATCCTCGGGTCAATAGTAGCTCGAAGACCCAGGATACATGCTTCATACTTCGCCATATTGTTGGTGCAGTTAAAACATAATCGGGCGGTGAACGAAGTATGACAGCTCTCAGGAGATATGATCACAGCGCCAACGCTATTACCCAATGTGTTTAATGCTCCATCAAAATACATAGACCATTGGGATCCCTCCTCAGGTCCTTCATCCGGTTCAGGTTCTTCGTAGTCGGTCACCAACATGATGTTCTCATCCGGGAACTCGAAATTCATGGACTGGTAGTCATCCATGGCCTGATGCGCCAAATGATCCTCCAATACACTCCCCTTAATTGCTTTTTGGGTTGTGTATTGGATGTTGTGATCGGTGGATCTGGAACTAACTGTTTAACGCTGGTTCGCGAAATGTCGTGGAAGCAAGAGTCGCCACCATCTTTTATTTTCTCCAAATGGAAAGGACAAAAGCACAGAAAAATTCCTTATAGAGATTGCTCTCGGTTCGGGAGGTAGATTATAGAAAGGGAAGGTGTTAGCACCCTTTCTATCCATGGTTATCCATGGGCTCTTAGATACTTGCTCATTTGTGTTTTCAAAATGGTTTGTTTGCTTTTCAACTGTGGGTTTTAAAAAGTTTCTTTGAAAATTCCAGTTCGACTCTTGTATCGGTCCTCAAGAGTGTTTGAAAAATTGCTTTCGAAAGCTTTTTGAAAAGGTGTCGGTGTGAAAAGTATTTTTTGAATTTGTTTTGAAATTAGAGCAAGTATCTAGAGTCGTCTACCTACCCTAAGGAATTCGTCTGTGTAGGTGTCCTTTAAAGTAGTGCCATCCCACCATTGAGAGATAGGTAGCACCACCGTTGGAGGTGTTCGGGTCAATTCGAAGGTTCGGGACATGGTGATCACCAGAGCAATGGGAAGACACCTTAGAAGCTACCCTCATGCCAGGTTCCCGGATCATGAGGACTTACTAAGACATCCTCTACTCAACGACCACCTTTCGAAGGCAAGGCAACAGTGAGGCGTACCCTAGGGGTGGTGTGTGCGATTCGTGTGTCGTTTTCATTTGCATTTATCTTGTCATGTCATTGGTGTTCTACGCTTGATTTTATTTAAGGCCATTCATTCTTGCGTGCTTTGTTTAACAGTTAAAAGTCGCGAGGAAAAGTAAATTCTAAGCTATTACAAATGGCGCGGGTCCACATCGCCAAAATTACCCAGGACCCGATTTGACAGAAAGTAAATAAAAAAATTAAAAGAATTAAAAGTGCGAGAAGTAATATTTACAAGGCTTCGGGAGAGGTACATAAATATAAAGAATAAAAATAAATATGCGAACAAATAAGAAATTAAGAACGAAACGAGGGCGTTGGACCCTTTTGCAAAAATATTAAAATTAACATGATGAAATTAATTAAAAGAAAGATTTTTGTTTTTTTGGTATTTTTATGTATTTTAGGATTTAATAGAAAAGAGAAAGAATTAATTAAAATTAACTACTAACCCTAATTCTATTTTATTTTAATTTGTTAAGAAAATATTAGAATTAAACCTAATTTAAACCCTAATTAATTTACATGCAAATTTGATTATAAAAATAAATAAATATTATTATGAGAAAGAAAAATTAAAAAGGAATAAAAACATTAATTAAACCTAATTCTACTTCTTTTTAGATTTTTTATTAAAGAAATTAAAGTTAAAACACCTAATTTAAACTAATTAATTACATGCCAATTTATTTATGAAAATATTAAAACAAAAATATTTATTGTATTTTCTATCTTTTCTGATTTTTTATGATGTTTTGTATTTTATAGAAATAATTAATTAATTCAAAACAATAAAGAGAATAAAATAATAATTGAAAAAAATAAAATATAAGAAAAATATGGAAAATTGCAAACCAGGGGGGTGGTAGTCCCAAATTAGGAGGTATGGATTCAGCAATCTGGCCCACTTGAGCATGGCCTTGTGGACTTTTTTGAGTAGCGTGCTGCGCATTGACTGGGATGTAGCGTGTTCTTTGAATCCATGCCTTTGATCTGATTCCATGGGACGCGTGGCTGGCTTGATGAAGAGGGCATATGGTGCGTCTTGATGCTGGCGCTGCATGGGAATTATTACTGAAAAATAATATGAAACATGTAAGACCTGGGGCTCGAACCCAGGTCATGAATATTGCAAGCGTGTGTACCTGCCACTGAGCCATTCCAATTTCATTTAATATATAATAGCAAATAAACATAATAAAAGGAATAATGACCATGGTCCACCAACGCGCGCGAATTTTAAATGATCCAATCACCGTGTGCCACGAATTCGTCTTCTCCATCATCCCTGTAATACCAAACACATAGGCAACAGTTTCTATGGCGTTTTCTTAGGCAGCTTATGGGAAAATAGCGACTAGGTCTTAGAGGGTCAATAAATTAGGCGCGATGGGTGGTTTGTGATCGTTCAAGCCTGCTGATTACAATGGCACAGGTCTTGAAGGCCAATTTTTCTGGGTTTCAAAACCCCCAATTTCGAGTTCCTGCAAACCCTAGAACACAAACATGGTACAATCGCGTATACAGCATAATAATCAAATTAAGGCATATGGTTAGCTTCAAAACTTCACAAGGAACATGAATCTACAATCAAAATGCTATGAATGTACGTAAATATTGAAATACGATAATGAATTTTCCATGAGGTATCTTGAATGCTGTATACCAATTCTTTGCGTTTTAATGGTTGTTTCTGATTGGAATGTGATCAGTAATCCTTGAGGAAGCTATTGGAATGAGAATTAGGTCTTTAATCGCCCTCTAACCTTGTTTTCAGAATTGACTTTTTTGAGAGAAATTTCAAGCTTTTTTATGGCCTTTTCTGAGCTGCTGCATGTCCGTTTGCATTAGGGTTGTGTTCTAGCATTTGTATTGAGTGAATTAGGTCAAGAAAAGTAGCACAAATCCAATGCATTCATGGCTTTTGAAAATTTGATTTTAAGGATCTTTTCATATCTTTTTCCATGTGTATTTGGCTCAAATCATATCCAACTGCTCCAATTCTTTCCTTATTTGCATATGCACGAATTATTGAGTCTAAAACATGTATAAAAAGATTGGTTAGGGTGAGTTAAATATTTTTCATATATTTAAATGATTTAAATGAATTAATATGAATAAAAATTCAAATAAATAAATAAAAAATGAGAAAATACTTCCCTTTGGGCCAAGTGGTCGTGCACATGCCATGGATGATGATTTGTGGAAGAAAAATGGGCCCATTAGCAATTTTAGGTCATTTGAAGTAATGTTGACTTTTCAAAATATCCAAAAATTTCCCAACTTCCACAAGGCATAACTTGCTCAATGTTTAAGCTTTTCTCATGTTCTTAGACATTTTGGAAAGGTCTTTGAGTCCTCTAACCAATGTCTTTGGTCCCATGTCATTTTGATTTACCAATCTCAAGTTATGGCCTTTGACTTAAAGTCCCTTTTTGTTGACTTTTGAAAATGACCTATAATGTTGAAATTGATAACTTTTTGTGAGAGCATTTCTTGGACTTGAAGTATGAAGATGATTTGTAGGAAATGTCTTTCTCTTCAAAATGAGCTTTGGATGGAATTTTTCTGATAATCCATGTGAAAGTTATGCCCTGGTCAATTTCAGTTGACTTTTTCAGCTGTCCAAATAAGGAAACTTTTGCATCTTGATGATTTCTGAGCCAAATTTTGAGAATCATGATCAAGCATTGATAAAATGATGTTTGTGGCTTCAAAATGATATGTTGACCAAAAATTTGAACTTTTGACTGTCAAATGACCATTTTGCCCCTACAGTTGACTGTAGTGCAATTTAGGGTTTTGACTGTGCAATTTTGAGCTGAATGCCTTGAAACTTGATATGAGGATACTTGACCATATTTGTAGGCATATGAGACTTGATTGGGTCTTTGAAAACTTCATTTTCTTGATCAGAACACAAACCCTAGTTTTGACTGTATAGGAGACCTTTGCACTGTGCAACCCTTGGGGAATTTTGTGACTTGACTTGGCAATTTCTTGAAGAATATGGGAGGGCAAATTTTGGGGTACAATAGATGTCATACTCGGTTAAGATCATCTGCCATCTTGCTATTCTTATGGATAAGGCAGGCTTTTCGAAGATATACTTGATTGGATCCATCTTTGATATCAATAAGGTGGTGTGAGTCAGCATATACTGTCTCAGCCGGCGAGTAGCCCATGCCAAAGCGCAACAAGTTTTCTTAAGCAATGAGTATCGGGTCTCACAGTCGGTAAACTTTTTGCTAAGGTAGTAAATAGCATGTTCTTTTCGGCCAGACTCGTCATGCTGCCCCAGCACGCACCCCATTGAACTATCCAGTACTGTTAAGTATAAGATCAAAGGTCTTCCTTCAACTGGAGGCATCAAAATTGGTGGTTCTTGAAGATATTCCTTGATTATTTCGAAAGCAGTCTGGCATTCATCATTCCACTTTACCACTTGATCTTTCTTCAGTAGCTTGAAGATTAGCTCACAAGTAGCGGTCAGATGTGAAATGAACCTGGCGATGTAGTTCAGACGTCCCAAAAAGCCTCTAACTTCCTTTTCTGTGTGAGGAGCCGGCATCTCCTGTATGGCTTTTACCTTGGCAGGGTCCACCTGAATACCTTTGTCACTGACGACGAAACCTAACAGCTTACCTGACCTTACCCCGAAGGTGCACTTGTTCGGGTTCAACCTCAGTTTCTACGTCTTCAACCTGTCAAACAGTTTCTGGAGATGATCAAGGTGCTCTTCCTCAGTCTGGGACCTTGCGATCATGTCATCAACATAAACCTCAATCTCATGGTGAATCATGTCGTGGAACAAAGCGACCATGGCGCACTGATAAGTTGCCCCAGCATTCTTCAACCTAAAAGGCATTACCTTGTAACAGAAGGTGCCCCACTGTGTAACAAAGGTTGTCTTTTCCATGTCCTTGGGAGCCATTTTGATCTTATTATAACCAGAAAAACCATCCATGAAGGAGAAGATTTTGTGTTGCGCAGTGTTGTCGACCAGAACATCGATGTGAGGAAGTGGGAAGTCGTCTTTGGGGCTTGCCCTGTTCAGATCTCTATAGTCCACACACATCCGTACCTTACCATATTTCTTAGGAACCGGAACAACGTTGGTAACCCACTGTGGATAAGAAGTGACATCTAAAAATCCCGCGTCGAATTGTTTCATGACCTCAGCTTTGATTTTCTCAGACATCTCAGGGCGCATACGGCGAACCTTCTGCTTTACCAGAGGACAATCTTCTTTGGTTGGTAGGCGGTGTACCACAATATCGGTGTCCAAACCAGGCATATCTTTATAAGACCAAGCGAAGATCTCAACATAGTCGTGTAGCATCTGTATCAATCGCTGCTTGACACTAGGCACCAGATTCGCACCTATCTTAACCTCTTTCCTGTCTTCCTCTGTACCCAAATTCACTGATTCAACTGGCTCTTCATGAGGCTGTATGGCCCTTTCTTCCTGCAGTAACAGTCTAGCAAGCTCTCCAGGAACCTCACAATCATCCTCACCTTCGTCCTCAGCTTGGTTGATCGGATTTTCGAAGTCATAACTGGCAGTAGCAGAGTTGTTATCAATGGGATCCAGAGTGGATATGGATCTGCATTATGATACGTGAGTGTGTGTAAGAGAATAGATGTTTTAATAGAGTGAGACAGAAAAGAAAAACAAAGAGCACAAAATTTGTAATGCAAGAAACGTCCAATGCTTTATTAATGATATATGAAAATGACAAATAATAAGCCCTCACAAGCAAGGCCAAAGTGCCCCGGGCATGGCACTGGGCCGTAAAGTTTCAAATTGTTTATTACAACTCTTAAAACAAAAGTCAATTACTGTGGAATAAAAGAAACAGGTATGAAGTCCTTTGCCGTCCAGTTGTTTAAACCACCATTGGTTGTTGGGTAGATCCAGCTGTCGATATATGAATCTTCTTCATCATCTTCAATTTCATTAACTCCCTGATTGCTGATATACAGAGGGGGTCTTCCAATCCGTGCGCGCCTAACAACCCTTTGAGCCCCTGTAGTAAAGCCCAAACCAAATTTGTCAGTTTTGTGCATGAAATCAGGGAGCCGACCCCAATTAGTACACCCACCTTCTTCGATTACAACCCTGACATCCTTGAGAGAAGCCATCTTCATCGGAGGTTTGTCGGGAATAACTTCAATTGACGCCAAAGTCTGGGGGACCTTCTCAAAGTTCTGACAAGGAGTTTCGATGAACTCCCCATCCATCTCCACATAGCGAAAGGAATTGAGATGACTCACCATGTACTCCTCTTCACCTCGTACTGTGACAATCTTCCCCTTTACCGGATATTTCAGCATTTGATGGAGCGTTGAAGTCACTGCCCCAGCTTTATGAATCCAAGGATGACCCAGCAAGCAGGAATACGATGGTCTGATGTCCATTACATAGAAGGTGGATCCAAAAGTATGAGAGCTAACTTTAACAGGGATGTCCACCTCCCCATGCACCATCCTTTTTGACCCGTCGAAAGCTCTAACCACAATATTTCTCGGTTTCAGAATCAATTCTTCATAATCCAGACGGTCTAATGTTTTCTTTGGCAGAACATTCAATGAGGACCCGGTATCCACCAGCACATGAGCCATAGTGGTGCCCCTGCACTCAATCGAGACGTGCAGAGCATCATTATGATTCCTTCCTTTAGCAGTCAGATCTGCATCTGAGAAACCCATCCCATTGTCGGCAGCCAGGCTAGCTATGCAATCTTTGAATTGGTCGGTTGAAGTTTCCTGTGGTACATGCGTAGTCTTGAGGAATGCAATTAGAGCCTTTGCATGGGCTTCAGAACACAACAACAAGGATAGCATAGAGATTTTTGACGGGGTCTTCCCCAGCTGCTCGACTATGTTGTAGTCACTCTTCTTGATAATCTTCAATATTTCTTCTATCTCTTGCTTCAAAGTTTCTACAATGATCTTCTTAGGTGCCTCCATCCGGGAAGGCTCACCTGTGATTTCTTTGCCCCGAGTCCCAGATGGCTCGGAGACAGGGGTGATAATTGGAGTAGGAACTGGGATAGTAGCTGATGTACTAGCAGATGGAATGACAACAGGTTTGTGAACAACCGGAGGGGAAATCTCGGGAGAAAAGAGTCTTCCACTTATGGTGACTTTACTAGCCCCGACAATATTACTGACATCAATATCAACTTTTTCATTCTTCAACTCTTGCTTAATACCATGGTAATACACATCAACACCATAGTTCCATGGGACAGCCTTGTCTGAAGTGTATGGGATAGGACCAGGGACAATAATTATTAATGGAGCAACTCTCGGGACGGATGTAATCCTAGCAGGCTTTCTCGAGGAAACCTTAGGAGGATTGGCGGAGATGGTTATGATGGCAACATCTTAACTTGGAACCAACGAAATCAAAGTCTTTTCAAACAAGATCTCTTTATTATCCATCAGGTGTTGAACACCTGATTTCAATAAGTAGCAACCAGCAGGCAACATTAAACACATGTGGAAACCTTCACCACATCCCGGAAATAAACCGGCTAACAACAAATTCTTCTTAACTGTCATCAAAGGAGTAGAGATTTCTTCCACGAAGGTCACAAATAAATCATCGTCCACAGCATTTACTCCATGACCATGTTTGGGTATGGGAGCAGTTATGACGTTGGGCTTTTCCGGAGCATCAAACTCGATCTCTTTGGCTTCGATCAAGTCTTGTACTTTGTTTTTCAAGGCCCAACATTTGTTTGTATCATGACCTGGACTTTCGGAGTGATAGGCGCAGCGGGAATTCGGGTTATAGTGGGGAGAAGTGGTGTTGGGGTTCTTCGGGGCTTCCCTCAGAGTTACCAGATTGGTCTTCAATAATTGTGGTAGAATTTGAGACAAGGTCATGTTGAGTCGAGTGTACTGTCTTTGTGGTCTTTCCATCCTTTGTTGATTGTTGCATTGTGGAGCAAATGTGGGTCTTGATATCACTACCACATTTACTGCTTGACGATGTTCAGGTCTGCTTTGGCCCCTCGGGCCGTAGACTGCACTAGCTTCTTTCTTACCGGTGAAAGGCTTCTTCACCGCACTTGATGAAGTATACTTCTATATTTTACCACTTCGAATACCAGCTTCTACTCTCTCTCTCCAGTCAAAATCAACTCAATAAACCCAGATGACGAATTGCCGATCAGATGATTGAAAAATGGACCAGATAGCGTCCCTAGAAACATGTCAACCAACTCCCTATCAGACAAAGGGGGTTGGACTCTTCCAGCCAAGTCTCTCCATTTTTTAGCATAGTCCTTAAAACCTTCACTTGCACCCATAGACATACCCTGGAGCTGAGTACGAGTGGGAGCAAGGTCGGCGTTATACCAATACTATCTGTAAAAAGCAGCAGCAAGGTCTTCCCAGTTTTGGACATTGGCTCCTTCCAACTGATAAAACCATTCAAGCTGAGTCCCTGGCAGACTATCTTAAAAGAAGTGCACCCACAAATTTCTATCAGCAGTGTGGGGTTGGATTTTCCTGACATACGAGCGGAGATGGAGTTTTGGACAGGATACTCCATCGTACTTGGCAAAAACTGGAGCTTTAAACTTATGAGGGATCACCACTCCCGATACCAATCCTAGTTCTACGAAATCCAAACCAGGGATCTTTTGAATCTCCATAGCACTCAACCGGTCTTCTAGCTGCTTGTACCTATCCTCGGTAGGAGGATATTGCTCATCATCAAAATCAGTATCATTATAAGAAATTGTAGGACTGGAGCCCTTTTCTTCTTCTTGGTCTTCCCCGTCCTTGGACGAGGAGATCAGATCAGCTTGCTGTTGCAACCTATTCCTAAACCTTTTGCCCATACTCAGGAGAACCACCTTCTTCTTATTCTTCTTCTTCTCCTTCAGAATGAGAGTCTTCAAATCCTCTTGCCCTTTAGCCAAGCTCGAGAACAACTCTTGGAATTGGGCATTATGTGCCTGAAGATCTTTGATGGCTTGATCAGAAGACATTTCTGCTGAAATAAACAGCGAAGGAGATGAGAAACCTGTAATGGTACCTGTAATGATATGCATGATAATGGGATGAGTATGTAATGATTTCAAAGACTTTGGGAGATTTAAATTTGCAAACAAAAAATAAACAAACTTTATTAGATTAACTCGTAAAAGGTTCAACAATGCCTTTGAGGCGTTTACAAAGAAGTAGATGAAAAAAAAATCTAAAACTAGAAAAGCAAAAAGCAAAAATCCCATGGACGCTTCCTCTTTGTGCTGACGTAGTCATTGACCACTCTTTCCTCCTCGAGCTGCCTGGTGAGCTTCAAAATCTTCCTTTCTTGCTCATGATACTTTCTCCCGGTAGGTATCCCTTTCCTCTTTCAGCTGAATCCAAGACCTTTGCAATGCCCCAAGATCAGTGGGCATGTAAGGATAAAGAACCGTGTAAGGGACACCTTCTTCATTAGTGGGCTCCATAATCACATGCAATACGGATTCATAAGGAATCCCAAGCTTCTGGGCACGAGCTCGGACCCACTGTAAGTAAGGATGCATAGGAAGGGAAGTCTTTGGTCCCAACTCTTGGGGGTCAGATCTGTTCGCCATGCCCCAAGCTCGTACAAACCTCCGGCGGTGCTCGTCAACATCTTCCTTGTAATCAAAGGCAATATCCTCAAGATGTAGCTCATGGGGACCATCTCTCCGAGCATGACCAAATTTTTGCAAAGCTAAACAAGGACTGTAGGTTATAACCCCTCTAATTCCAAGCAAAGGGACATTGGGGTATCCCCCACAACAATCAATGACAGCAGTGTCTTCCATAGCCCGGGAACACCAAAGAATGTATGTATGGGCGAGTGACATTATTCTGTAGGTACCTACTAGCATCTACCTACTCGAAAAAAGATTGTTTATGTTCTTGTTTCCTTTAGACAGCGCTATTCCACTATTGAGAAATAGGAAGCACCGTCGTTGGAATTGTAAGGGTCAATTCGAAAGGGACGTACGATCACTAAAGAAATGTTAGGACGTCTTAATAATAACCCTAATGTCTTAAGATCATATTCGAGGCAACATTTCCGAGGCAACATTTCCGAACGTGACTTTTTTATCTTTGTTAGACAAGAGGGAAACCACTAAGACACCCTATACTTAATGACCGTTTACCGAAGGCAACTGAAGTGAGAGTATACCCTAAGAGTGCGCATGTGCGAGTGATTTGATTTCAATTATTATATTTGCACATTAGGGTTTGCTAGACATTTTAAATTATCATGCAATCTTGTCATATAATCATATTAACATACATCTAACAGTTAATATTTACGAGAATTAAAATGCGAGAAATAAAAACTACGCTATTACAAAGCTTCGGGGTAGGGATTAATTACATAGCCAAAAAACCCGTAAAAGCGATAAATAAAGAAAATCCTAATTTAAACTATTACATACCATGGACAAATGCATTATCATTTGCAAAAAAATATAAACGTGCGCGATGAACTGAAAGCGAAAGATTTAGGGTTTTGACCCCAACTACCTAATTGCAAATTAAAAGAAAGAAAATCATTTTTTTTGTGGTTTTTGCTATTTTGAGAAAATAAAATTTAATTGAATAAATAAAAGAAACCTAATTTCTAATTAATTTAAATTTAAGAAAAATAATTAAATCGACCTATTTTTGTATTTTTTTTATTTGAGAAATAAATAAATTAAATCACATGCTAACCCTAATTTTTTCTAATTGATTTTAAATATATGAAAATTTTAGATTTAATCCTAAATTAAATTAAACTAACATTAAATTAAATTCAGTAAAATAAAATAAAACCTAATTCTAAATTTGTGAAATTTGATTTTTATGATTTTTTTGTGAAAAAAAAAAAGAAATTATTTGTGTTAGAAAACAATTTAAACAAATTAAATAAATTAAAGAAAAATAGAAAAAGAAAGAGAATGGGCCTGGCTGCTGTTAGCAAGAAAGGGGGTATGACTTGTAAATCTGATCCCAATAAACTCTGGCCTTTGTTGACTTTGTCAATCTTATGCATGTGCTTGACTAGGCGTATGGTGGACCCTCACGTGGGAAGCCTTGGATCTGGCATGCTAATGATCTGATTAGTTGGATACTGAGGACGTATGGTGGATTTATGGGACACCTGTACACCTGATTATGTAAGGCAAAATAATATGAAATAATGTTAGGACCTGGGGATCGAACCCAGCTCCTTGAACCTTCATCCATTGCATGCTTGCCAGCTGAGCTGGTTGTATTAGTTTTATAAAAAATAACCAACAATTATTATATGGTAAAAACAAAAAGTGAATTCTTAAAACGCGCACAATTCAAATGGCCCATTCACAACACGCCACGCCATTGTCTTCTTCGTCACCTCTGTCGTTTTAGACAAACTACTTTTACCTACGGACGCTGGGTGTAGGTACAACCCTGTGCATCTCCAAAATCTTATGCAAGCATGATAAATCACAACCAATGGTACCAATCAACTCGTTGCAACCTCACGAGCATCATGGTACCATTATCCATGGCCAGTTGTTCTTGTACATAAAAACCCTAAAAACGAAGCAAGAACCCTAACTATGGCATCTTGGTGTATAGTCAGTAAAAACGCAATTGGATATAATCAATAGCTTGCAAATAACTCAAGGATCAAGAATATGCTAATAAATCATGTTAAAGATGCCATAATTAAGATATGCGAATTCAAGAAAAGAGATGAACCGTGTGACCCTTACAGTGCAATTCTGAACGTGAGAAAGCTTGTTAATGGTTGAAACACGTTCCTGGGATGTCCAGCAAACGTTTGGGATGGCTAGAATGCTTTGAATTGGCCTGAAATGTGAAAATCAGTTTGCCACTTTTCCTGAATTTTGGCAACTTTGTTTTCTGCTTTGCGCGCCTCCCACCTCCTTCGTTTTGGTCTGCAAATGTTCCATATGTACCCTAGAATGAATTAGGGTTGCAAACTTGTATGAAATCTTCTCCAATTATGATCATTGATTCATGATTTGATCCTTTGTGCAAATCTTTCCAAATCAAGCAAAATGCAATCTTTTGTGTCCAAATGAACCTTTCATGATTTGATCTCACTTCCAGCTATATAATAGACCTAAACATGCACAAAATCTCAAGCTTTGATTAGTTTTTGATATTTTCATGATTTTATTTTGATTTTATTTGATTTAATTGAAATAAAATCAAAATAAATGACAAAAATAAAATAATTACAAATGGAAGGGATCATGGGTCGTGGGTCACATTACAAACTCAGTGCAAGCATAAAAAGTTGGGCCCATTTAGCAAAAATTTCAATTTTGGCCACATTTTACTTTTGGCAAATTTGCAAAAAGGGTCAACTTTACCAATGCATAACTTCTTCAATTTTGACCTTAGAGAGCTGTTCTTAGACTTTTTAGAAATATTAAGATGTCCTCTAAGCAACCCTTTTGGTCTCATCTCAATTGAGTCTTCCATGTTCATGTATGAAGCTTTGACATAAAAGGTGTTTTTGTTGACTTTCCAAAATGACCTATAATGTCCAAATTCATATCTTCTTGTGAGTGCATATTTTGAACTTGGGAGATGAATATGGATTGTATGGAATTGAATTATCTTCAAAATGAGCTTTGGATGGGTCATTTTTGATAAAGTATGAGAAAGTTATGTTTGATCAAAGTTGAGTTGACTTTTCCTACAAAACCCTAATTTAGCAACTTTTGGGTTTTGATGAATTGTGAGCATTCCTTGAGGAATCTTGATCAACCCTTGATTAAATGATGAATAATACTTCAAAATGATAATTTTGACCAAAAATCTTGAGGTTTTACTGTATGTGGGCCACAATTGACTTTTTCCCTAGCACAGTCGATTTTCAGGCCTTTGAGCAATTGACTAAGCAAACTTCCTCTGCAAGGCTTGAAACTTGACATGAATGATCTTGAGAACATATTAGGACAATAGTGAGCATTTTGGACCCTTTTGATTCAAACATCTTGATGCAAACGGAAACGTATTGAGAAATATGGGAGGGAAAATTTTGGGGTACAACAGTCGTGCTCTAGGTTTTACAGTGACTTACTGGGGAGATGAGATTAAAATTACTATTTGGTCGTGCTTCAGGCTTTGCAATCTCAAAAATTGTTATTTGGTCATGCTCCAGGCTTCAGAAGGAATCAAGTGGTTATACGGCCGCATCCGGGTTTCAAATTGAATTTAAGGCATACTAATATTTGGTTGTTTCCAGGCTTCAATAGTAATTGGCCGAGTAAAGTGCTATCTGGTCAAATTCCAAGCTTCGCAGTACCTCATATTGTTATCTGGTCGTGCTATAGGTTTCAGTGTCTCTTTCCGTTATCTGATCGTGCTCCAGGCTTCACATCGTCTCATATAGTTATCTGCTCGTGCTCTAGGCTTCACGGTGTCTTATACCACTATTTGGTCGATTCCAGGCTTCGCAGTATTTTGGAGAAATCAAGATATTATCCGGTTGATTTCCGGGCTTCATAACTTGAATTTGAGATATACCACTATCTGGTCGATTCCAGGCTTCATAGTATTTTGGAGAAATCAAGATATTATCCGGTCGATTTTTGGGCTTCATAGCTTGAATTTGAGATATACCACTATCTGGTCGATTCCAGGCTTCGTAGTATTTTGGAGAAATCAAGATATTATCTGGTCGATTTTCGGGCTTCATTGCTTGAATTAACTGGAATAGAAATCTTAGTATCAATTTGACTGAACCAGGGAAAGGTCTCGAGTTGTCTTCAACTGGGAGAGAAATATTAGTATCGATTTGACTAATCCTGGGAGAGGTCTCGGATTAACTTTGACTGGCATAGAAATCAGGGGAATCTTAGCAGCGATTCGGCTGACCCAGACGAAAGTCTTAGAACATCTTCAACTAGAATATAAACCTTAGTGTTGGTTTGACTGAACCAGAGAAAATCTTGAAAAGTGTTGGAATATCTTCAACTAGAATAGAAACCTTGGTGTCGGTTTAACTGAACCAGAGAGAACATGTGAGAACTTCAACTGGGAGAGAAATCTTAGTATCGATTTGACTGATCCCGGGAGAGGTCTCGGATTAACTTTGACTGGCATAGAAATTAGGGGAATCTTAGCAGAGATTCGGCTGACCCAAACGAAAGTCTTAGAACATCTTCAACTATAATAGAAGCCTTAGTGTCGGTTTGACTGAACCAGAGAAAATCTTGAAAAGTGTTGGAATATCTTCAACTGGAATAAAAACCTTGGTGTCGATTTGACTGAACCAGAGAGAACTTGTGAGAATTTGATTGCATATTCCCCTAAAAGGTAAAGAGTTAGTCATATGTAATGTCATGACGTATGAAATGTATTGAGTAATGATGTTCTCAAAATAAATGAGATTGTGCTGTATAATATGTATGCACATGCCATGCTGTATGGATATGCGATGCTATTATGATATTCTCTAGCCGGGGAAAATAAATCCTGGACTGCTGCTAGAGAGTATAAAGAGTTGAGTTCTTCGCTTCCGCTGGGGATAATGACCGAAGATGATTAGCTGGAGATTTACATCTATTTTGCTTGAGAACATTCTGTCGGAGGAGACTCTGTCTGAGAATAATCCTGCGGGGGAATGACTCTGTGGGGAAGAGAGATACTCTGTTGGAAGATCTGCTAATTTAGAGAAATAAACTCAGCTGGGGATGAAATTCCATTGCTGGAGAGAAGAGATTTGTTGGAGATTGAGCTTCCGCTGTCAGAGAAATAAACTCTGCTCGGGAGATGGCTTTATAAACTGCTCATGGTTATAAAACTTGGCTGAGGAAGGCAGATATTAGCTTTCTGAATGAACCTACTAGGGAAGGAATTCCTGCTTAGGGATATGGAGGTCGGACCTTGGTTGTCTCGGCTCTGTGGGGAATATAGGTATCACTGGCTTATATGTGATAATGACTTTGCTTCCAACTGTCTCTGCCCCTTGTACCATGATGGACGGGGTAACTGTCAATATTTAGGTTTTGTACCAGTTTCTTTGAGTTCTCAGTAATTGTCTTTCTGTTTTATATGCAAATGTTTGTGAACACTAATCATATTCAAATGCATATGTCAAGAATAAAACATTGTACATTTTTTTGCAAAACAAAACAGAAAACGGAAAAAACAAACATAGAGCTTTGTACTCAAAAGACGCTTTGTATTGATTTGAAATTTGCCTATAACAGACCTTTTTTACAAGGAGGTTAACGCTCTAGTAAGAGAACACCGCCATAAAAATGGAAATTATTACAGAAATTATATACAAAAAGAAAACAACTATGTGTAGTGATCCCATTGGGTTTTAATTCTGCTATTGCCCATATGTCTTCGAGCATCTCATCACTTTGTTGCTTGTCCGAAGCTAACTGGATTGATCGGTACCATTTGAGCTTGATATCTGATTACTGAGGTCTGATCGTAAGATAATCTAGTGGGACATAGTGATACGTTTTAATCCCTAATTTTTGTCTGGACCGCCCTTTCGGGTTTTCAGTCCACCGGGATACCCTTTTTTGCCCAAACCGCCCTTTCGGGTTTTCGACTTGCCGGGTGTACAAATTTTTTCATTTTTTTATCTCTAATTTTTGCCCAAACCCTTTTGGTCCACCGGGATGCCCTTATTTTTGCCTAGGTATGTCAACCTAGAGGGTCTTTATTATGCGTAGTATCTTTTCACTATGTCCGCATTGACAGGGTGTGGAAGGTCGTCACCATCCATAGTGGTCGGAATCATGACTCCACCAGAAAATATGCTCTTGACTATAAATGGTCCCTCATAGGTGGGAGTCCATTTGACCCTGGGATCACCTTGCGACAGTATGATGCGCTTGATTACCATATCCACTACTTGATACACTTGTTGTCTGACTTTCTTATTGAAGGTCTTGATCATCCGTTTCTGATACATTTGACCATGGCAGACAGCAGTAAGTCTTTTCTCGTCGATTAAGTTCAATTGATCAAGTCGAGTCTGGATCCAATCGTCTTCGCTCAAACCCATATCCTTCATAATCCGTAGAGAAGGGATCTGAACCTCAATAGGTAGGACAACCTCCATGCCATATACCAGAGAATAGGGTGTTGCCCCTGTCGACGTACGTGCTGAAGTACGGTACCCGTGAAGAGAAAATGGTAACATCTCGTGCCAGTATTTATATGTCTCTGTCATCTTCTGTATAATCTTCTTAATATTATTGTTAGCAGCTTCAATAGCCCCATTCATCTTCGACCGGTAAGGAGAAGAGTTGTGATGTTGAATTTTGAACTGTTTACAGAGATCGGTGATCATTGAATTGTTGAGATTGGTACCATTGTCCATGATGATTCTCTCATGGATACCATAACGACAAACCAGGTTATGCTTGATGAATCGTGCCACCACATTCTTAGTAATTGTAGCAAAGGAGGCAGCCTCAACCCATTTCGTAAAGTAATCAATGGACACTAGGATGAAGCAATATCTGTTGGATGCGGTAGGTCTGATCTCGCCGATCATGTCAATGCCTCACATTGCAAAGGGCCATGGAGCCGTCAAAACATTCAAGGGAACTAGAGGTATATGCACCTTATCAGTGTAGATTTGGCACTTGTGACAGGTTCGAGAATGCTGATAATAATCGGCTTCCACAGTGGACCAGTAGTATCCTGCCCGTAGGATCTTCTTTGCCATGGTATGTCCACTGGAATGAGTGCCAAAGGTACCTACGTGTAGGTCTGCCATGATCTTATCTGCTTCACTCTTGTCTACAGACCGCAGTAAGGTAGAGTCATGATTGCGCTTATAGAGGATTCCATTATTGAAGAAGAACTTTGCAGCAAACCTTCTCAGAAATTTCTTGTCATTGACAGATGCCCCCTCGGGGTATTCTTGAGCCTCGAGATACCTTTTCACCTCATGAAACCAAGGTTTGTCGGCTACCTCCTCGGTATCGATCTCACAGCAGTATGCCGGTTCATCCAATCTCTCAATAGTGATTTGGGGAGCTTCATTGTCCCACCTGACCTTGAACATTGACGACATAGTAGCTAGCGCGTCCGCTAACTGATTCTCTTCTCGTGGGAAATGTTCAAAGGTGATCTCTTCAAAATGCGGCAGCAATGTCAGTACATGTTCTCTGTAAGGGATAAGGTTTGGGTGTTTCGTATCCCACTCGCCTTTAATCTGACTTAACACCAAAGCGGAATCCCCGAATACACTCAAGAACTTGATCCTTAGGTCAATAGCAGCTCTAATACCCATGATACACGCTTTGTACTCTGCCATGTTGTTGGTACAGTTGAAACATAATCGGGCAGTGAACGGAGTATGATAGCCCTCGGGAGATATGATTACAGTGCAAGTGTCGTTACCCAGTGCATTTGAGGCTCCATCAAAAAACGTAGACCATCGCGATCCTTCCTCGGGTCCTTCATCCGGTCCAGGTTCTTCACAGTCGGTTACTAACATGATGTTCTCATCCGGGAACTCAAAATTCATGGATTGGTAGTCATACACGACTTGATGTGCCAAATGATCAGCTAACACACTTCCCTTGATTGCTTTTTGGGTTGTGTATTAGATGTCATACTTGGTCAAGATCATTTTCCATCTTGCTATTCTTCCGGAGAGAGCGGGCTTCTCGAAAATGTACTTGATCGGATCCATCTTAGATATCAACAAAGTAGTGTCGGTCAACATATATTGTCTCAGTCGGCGAGCAGCCCATGCCAAAGCACAACAAGTTTTCTCGAGCAGTGAGTATCGTGTTTCACAATCGGTAAACTTTTTGCTAAGGTAGTATATTGCGTGCTCTTTTTGACCAGACTCGTCATGCTGCCCCAGCACCCCCCCCATTGAATTATCTAACACTGTTAAGTATATTATCAAAGGTCTTCTTTCAGTCAGAGGCATCAGAATAGGAGGTTCTTGGAGGTATCGCCTAATTATGTCAAAGGCGACCTAGCATTCGTCATTCCACTTTACCACTTGATCTTTCTTCAGAAGCTTGAAGATTGGCTCACAAGTAGCAGTCAAATGTGAAATGAATCGGGAAATGTAATTTAGGCGTCCTAGGAAACCTCTAACTTCCTTCTCAGTGCGGGGATCCGACATCTCTTGTATGGCCTTCACCTTTGTAGGGTCTACCTGAATACCTTTGTCATTGACGATGAACCCCAACAGCTTTCCAGACCTCACCCTGAAGGTGCACTTGTTCGAATTTAACCTCAGCTTGTACGTCTTCAACCTATCAAACAACTTTTGTAGATGATCAAGATGTTCTTCCTCCGTTTGAGACCTGGCTATCATGTCATCAACGTAAACCTCTATCTCATGGTGAATCATGTCATGGAACAGAGCTACCATAGCTCGCTGATAAGTTCACCCAACATTCTTCAACCCAAACGGCATCACCTTGTAGCAGAAAGTGCCTCATTGTGTAACAAAGGTTGTCTTCTCCATGTCTTCAGGTGCCATCTTGATCTGATTGTAGCCAGAGAAACCGTCCATGAAGGAAAAGACTTTGTGTTGTGCAGTGTTATCAACCAGAACAACGATGTAGGGAAGCGGGAAGTCATCCTTGGGGCTTTCCCTATTCAGGTCTCTGTAATCCACACACATTCGTACTTTACCATCTTTCTTAGGTACTGGAACCACATTAGCAACCCATTGTGGCTAGGAGGTGACGGCTAAGAACCCTGCGTTGAACTGCTTCATAACCTCTGCTTTAATCTTCTCTGACATCTCAGTGTTCATACGACAGACCTTTTGCTTTACCGGAGGGCAGTCTTCTTTAGTCGGCAGACGATGAACCACTATATCCGTGTCTAGTTCCGGCATGTCTTCATATGACCAGGCGAAGATTTCGACATACTCATGCAACATCTGTACCAACTGCTGTTTGACACTAAGCTCCAGATTTGCACCTATCTTAACCTCTTTTCTGTCTTCCTCTGTACCCAAGTTCACTGTCTCAACCGGATCTTCATGAGGCTGTATGACAGTTTCTTCCTACTGTAATAGTCTAGCAAGTTCTTCGGGTACCTCACAATCTTCCTCGCCTTCGTCCCCGCCTTGGTTGATCGGATTTTCAAAGTCATAATGAGCAGTAGCAGAACTATTATCAATGGGATCCATAGTGGATATGGATCTGCATTTGGATACATGAGTGTGTGTAAGAGCATAGCGGTATAGACAGAATAAAAGAAAATAAAGACAAAGAGCGCAAAATGTGTATGCAAACGTCTATTGCTTTATTGATGTCATATGAAAATGAAACATGATAACCCTCACAAATAGAACCGTTGTGCCCTGGGTAAGACACATGGCTATAGAGTTTATATTGTTTTTAAATTACATATTCGAAAAAATCAAAAAGACAATTACTCCTGAACAAAAGTAAACGGTACAAAATCCTTAGTAGTCCAGTTACTGAGTCCATCGTTGGTAGTCGGGAAGATCCAGCTGTCAATGTCGGAATCACCATCACTGTCTTCAAGCGCATTGACCCCAAAATTACTGATGCGTAGGGGAGGTCCTCCAGCCCGAGCACAACGAACAACCCTTTGAGCACCTGTAGTGAAGCCCAAACCAGATTTGTCAGACTTGTAATGAATAACCGGGAGCTGACCCCAAATGGTAGACCCACCTTCTTCAACCACTGCCCGTGCATCCTTGAGAGAAGCCATCTTCAAGGGAGATTTGGTGACCTTTGGAGGAATGTCGGTAGTTTATACTATAGCCATAATCAGAGGTACCTCTTCAAAGTTCTGGTAAGAAGTCTCGATGAACTCACCATCCATTTCCACGTACCTGAAGAAGTTCAAGTGACTGATCATATACTCCTCTTCACCATGCACAATGACAATCTTTCCTCTTATTGGGTACTTCAACATTTGGTGGAGGGTAGAAGTAACAACTCCAACCCCATGTATCCAAGGGCGTCCCAACAAGCAAGAATATGATAGTTTAATATCCATTACGTATAAAGTTGAGTCGAAGGTCTGGGAACCAACTTTGATAGGGACATCCACTTCCCCGTGCACCATCCTCTTCGAACCATTGAAAGATCTCACTACTATATTGCTAGTGTGATACGGTGGGAGAACTGACTTGAGGTTTTGCGTTTTGTATTCTCACTTGTTCGGTTTAGCAAGAGTCACCACCGACTTTTTATTTTATCCTAAGGAAAGGTTAAAAAGCACAGGAAAAACCTTTTGAGATGTTTCGTGGGTTCGGGGGGTAGATTATGAAAAGGGAAGGTATTAGCACCCTTTTCATCCATGGTTATCCATGGGCTCTTAGTTTACTTGTTTTAGATCACTTGCCTTGATTTTCAATTGCTTGAAATGGTGGTGTGTGTGTGTGTTTTGAAAATGTTTTGAAAAAGAGGCCTTGTCTAGGCAACCGTTGTAACAATTCTTTACTCGAATGTTTTACAAAGGTGTGTATCTTTTCAAAAAGATGTTTCAAATGTTTTTGTTTTGAAAGTGTATGTGGAGTGGGTTTTAAAAAGTAGGCAAGTGTGTTTTGCAAGTTGGATCAAGTAACTAAGAGTTGTCTACCCCTAAATTTACTCAAAGGTTTTTTCATGTTTTTAACCCTTTTAACAGTATTGTTCCACCATTGCATTTGGTGGACAATCTTGTGTTAGGATGTTAACGGGACGGGCGCGGGTCATCGTATGGACCATGAATGCAATGGTGCCAAGTATCTTTGGCAATTTGCTTGAAGGGACTATGATCATTTCGTTTAGGCAACTTTCGAAAGCGTCATCGAGGGACTATGATCATTTGAATTGTTTTGTTTTGCCAAAGAAACTCAACGTGCAAGCATGGCCCATTTTGGAAGGCAACAAGCGGGATTACCCTAGGGGGTGCAAGTGTGAATTGTGTATTGATTGTCATGCATTTGTCTTGTGTTAGGTTATCTAGCGTTTGATTTTATTTACATACAAAACCTAGATCTATCATGGCATAATTCGAAAGCGATAAATTGCGGGAATTTAAAGTCCTAAACTATTACAAATAAATATCCGGGAGTGGGGGTACAAATATTTACAAATGGGGATGAGACTTTAATAGGAGAGTAGTGTCCAAATATTTACAACCAAATTGAATCGCATTCAATGTAAAATGTAATGTATAGCAATGTATAAGAATAAAGCAATGTAAATGTATCAATGTATTTGTGTAAGTGTATGTGATTTATTTACAAGTGAGAAAAATGTATTTATTAAGCATGTACTTATTCTTTTTGTGTTTTTTTGTTAATATGTACAAACAAAGTTTTAATAAAAGAAAAGAAAAAATGTTTTAAGTTTAAGAAAATTAATATTTATGTATTTTAGTTATCATTTTATGTATAAGGAAAAATATTTAACTCCAAGTTTATTCTTATGTATTTTTAATTATACTAACTAAAATAAAAAGTAATTAAGAGAGTTTTATTTAAAAAAGTTAACGTATTATTTTTATTTACAAAAAAACAAAAATAAAATATATTAGTGTAAACTATTGAAAAATAAAATCATAAGTAAAAAGTATTAGTTTGATACAATAGAAAATAAATAGAAAAGAAAAGTTAAAGATTTAATGAGCTTAAGGGGGATTCATGGCCCAAATGACACATGCTGATTGAAACAAAAGAGGGGGGTGCGTGGAATTTGTATGGGCTTTAGGCAGCGGATGGGCGAACCAGCCCAAGCGTGTTTGCACAAATTTTTGTAAGGGTTCCATTCATTTTGTGTCATTTAGGGTTTGTTTGATTTATAGAGCGGCGCCGTTTCTCCATTGCTCTTCGTCTTCTTCATTTCTCAAGCCATAGCCACTGATGTAATCCCTTCGTCTCAGCTACCAATTCCATCATCGCTCCCTCCTCTCCAAGGTCACACGGGCGGCGATTTCGAAGAAGGTAATGGTTTAAACCTAACGCATTTTTAGGGTTTCGTTTGGTTCATGCATCTTTTATGTACTGATTCTTTATATCCTACCTGTTTCTGTGTGAGGTGTGGAAAAGAAAGAGGAAAATACTACCTTTGGAGTTCGTTGTTTTGGGGAGGAGGGAAGGCGAACCGGAGGCGTGTTGGACAGCTGAAGGCGGGGGAACGATGAAGCTGTGGGCTTCCCTGGTTTGTCTAGTGCCTTTGTCTTTACCTTTTTTGTTAGGTTTGATGATGATTGCCTGAAAACCTAGTTCATTCATTTCTGAACACTTATTTTCCTCTGATGATTTGCTTGCTTCTTTGCCCTGTATGCTTACTCTTCGCTTATGTATGCTTGCTTCCTATTTGCTTCTGAGTGATGGCTTTGAGTGTTGATGATGTTGGTATGATTCTGAATATTGTTTGTTGATGTTGATTTTGGAGTATTGCTTTTGTTGATTACTGGCCCAATGATGAGGTTACTCTGAGGGCTTTGGCTTGCTGTTTAGAGGCTTGAAGTTTTAGGCTTCAGTTTGTGGATTAGGTTTTTTTCTGGCTTCAAGGTTTCAAGGTTTGAAAGTTGTTAGGTTAGAGACAGGTTAGCAGGTTTGAGGTGGTTTTGGTTTCTGTTTAAGGATTGACACAGGTTCACAGGCAGGATGCACGCTTGAGGGCCTGTTTTGTTTGTAAGCTTGTATGGTTTTGATGTTTAAGGCAGGTTTGAGAGGTCGGTGAAGGCTTCATTACAGGGTTCTGGTTTGAAGCTTGTGTTGTTAGTTTGTGTTACAGGTTGATGCAAGGCTTTGTTGTTTGTTTTTGAAACTGAGTTTAGGTTTCAGTTTTTGAGAATAGTTTTACAGGATTTGTGTTGTTTGAGGCAGGTTGATGGTTTTCAAGCTTTGAGCTGGTTTGTTATTTTGTTATGGCTTTGGTATACTTGTGGACTTCTGGTTTGAAACAGGTTATAGGATTTTTGTTTGTTTGAAGCAGGTTGGAGGCAGCTCTGTATGTTTTTGTTGATACAAATTTGTGGTATTTTTTGCTTTGCATTATTCTGCCTCTTCTTTGCTATGTTCTGATAAGTTTGTTTATATCTTAAGCCTAAGCCTCAAGCCTGTAAGCTACTTCCCTCTCTCTTCTCTCTCTTTACAAATTAAAAGCATATTATATTGCTTACTGTACTTTTTCTCTGAAAAGGTGACTGGCCTTGGAAAGTGATGTATCTTTGAAGGTTGCTTGCATTTGTAGTTTTCCTCTGCATAATTCCTGCTTTCCTGCATACTTTGTGTACTTTGTTGACAGCTTTGAATAGCCTTTGGACAGTTTGGATAGTTTGACATCTTTGGCTTAGTTTGTGCAGTTCAGTTTGCAATATGTGACTTGGTTAGGCATTATGCTACTTTGACAGCTTGTTTGCCAATGTACATCAGTTTGCCTTTTGGACTTTATACTTGGTTTGGAATTTTGAAATGGGCAATTTGTTCTTTTGGCATATTCTTTGGTTTGACAATTTATGCAGTATGGTAGCTTTTGTGCATTTCATATTTTTGCAAACACTTTCTATCCCTCTTTGTGAACCAAGAGCAATCTTGTGATTTGCAGAGAGGGGAACAACTGATTCCGACCAGTTACTTTTAATGATGAGTCCTTTTTTATCTGTCTGCTCTTTTATTATTTCATCTTCCTTTGACTTCCTTTTTCTTCTTTTTGCAGGTGAAAAATAATTGAGCAACGGGGAGCAGCAAATAGAAGATGAAGGCTTAGGAAATTTTTAGGATAGAGTTTTATTTTACTTTTAATCAATGTAATAAATATTATTATAAATACTTGTAAATAATTACTGTATTTAAATAATACTTGTACAAATAATTAAAAATAAATAAAAGTCTTTTATCAATTAATCTCTTTTAACTCTACTGTCTATTTAATTATTTAAGCTTCCTTGAACTAAAATAACTGGAAGTAGATCCAATTATTCTAACTTAGATAACGTAAATAATTAACAAACATTATAGTCTTGCAATCAATTAATAACCTGGCGTCCCAAATAGCCACAAGCATTGCACAGTTAAATCAAAACAAACATCCACATTCTTTTGCCTTTACTGATTAAACCAACCACTGCAAGTTCTCAATTCAAATGCCTCAGCTCACATCCCAGAATAAAATGAAAAGAACTGTAGAATTAATTCTTTCTGAGAAATGTGCACACAAAACCCTAGTTCTTAATTAAATGTCAAGGAAGTGTCTGCCTGATCAAACCCTGAGCCAAACTCAAACAAAACCCTAGCAATCTGCTTGAACTGTTCCAGAGCCATGAAAACCCTAATTTGGATAGACTGATAAGAAAAAGTCTGTTTGAATGATTCTTGAGCCAATCTGAAAAGTCAGAGAAAACCCGAAGCTGTGATTTCTTGTGGAAAAATAAGAGGGCAAATTTTGGGGTACAACAGTTGCCCCTGTTCAATCTTCTTGAACCTGAAGAGTTAGATTGGCAAGTTTGCCTTTCGCGGCTCGAGGGTAAAAGGAGATTGGACACTAGAGTGCCCAAAAAATTTGCACTCGGTGATGTGATGGTAGAGGGGATGGGCTTAAAGATGCCATTTGGTGATGGGCTTAAAGATGCCATCTGGAGAGAGACAGAATCTTGTCAGGGGATGGGCTTAAAGATGCCATCTGGAAATTGCTGGTAGGAGGATGGGCTTAGAGATGCCATCTGGAAATGTGACAGAATCTTATCGGGGGATGGGCTTAGAGATGCCATCTGGAAATTGCTGGTAGGAGGATGGGCTTAGAGATGCCATCTGGAAATGTGACAGAATCTTGTCGGGGGATGGGCTTAGAGATGCCATCTGGAAATTGCTGGTAGGAGGATGGGCTTAGAGATGCCATCTGGAAATGTGACAGAATCTTGTCGGGGGATGGGCTTAGAGATGCCATCTGGAAATTGCTGGTAGGAGGATGGGCTTAGAGATTCCATCTGGAAATGTGACAGAATCTTGTTAGGGGATGGGCTTAGAGATGCCATCTGGAAATTGCTGGTAGGAGGATGGGCTTAGAGATGCCATCTGGAAATGTGACAGAATCTTGTCGGGGGATGGGCTTAGAGATGCCATCTGGAAATTGTTGGTAGGAGGATGGGCTTAGAGATGCCATATGGAAATGTGACAGAATCTTGTCGGGGGATGGGCTTAGAGATGCCATCTGCAGGGGTGTCGATCGCATAAGAGATTCCTTAGCGAGAACTTGCATACCTGTTGTTTGTAGAAGATTCCGCTGGGGAAGTCTAACTTTTGTCAAGATCTAGGAACTGTCTCGTGCTTACCGGGAGTATATCGCTGAGGTTATAGAACTCGTCCACACTATGACGGAGGAAAACATCAAGATCTAGGAACTGACTTGTGCTCATCGGGAGTATACCGTTGAGGTTATAGTACTTATCCACACTATGACGTAGGGAAACATCTTCATCAAGATCTAGGAACTGTCTCGTGCTCACCGGGAGTATACCGTTGAGGTTATAGAACTCGTCCACACTATGACGGAGGAAAACATCAAGATCTAGGAACTGACTCGTGCTCATCGGGAGTATACCATTGAGGTTATAGTGCTTGTCCACACTATGATGTAGGGAAACATCTTCATCAAGATCTAGGAACTGTCTCGTGCTCATCGGGAGTATACCGCTGAGGTTATAGAACTCGTCCACACTATGACAGAGGAAAACATCAAGATCTAGGAACTGAATCGTGCTCATCGGGAGTATACCGTTGAGGTTATAGTACTTGTCCACACTATGACGTAGGGAAACATCTTCATCAAGATCTAGGAACTGTCTCGTGCTCACCGGGAGTATACCGCTGAGGTTATAGAACTCGTCCACACTATGATGGAGGAAAACATCAAGATCTAGGAACTGACTCGTGCTCATCGGGAGTATACCGTTGAGGTTATAGTACTTGTCCACACTATGACATAGGGAAACATCTTCATCAAGATCTAGGAACTGTCTCGTGCTCACTGGGAGTATACCACTGAGGTTATAGAACTCGTCCACACTATGACGGAGGAAAACATCAAGATCTAGGAACTGACTCGTGCTCATCGGGAGTATACCGTTGAGGTTATAGTACTTGTCAACACTATGACGTAGGGAAACATCTTCATCTAGATCTAGGAACTGTCTCGTGCTCACCGGGAGTATACCGCCGAGGTTATAGAACTTGTCCATACTATGACGGAGGAAAATGTCGAAATCTGAGAACCTTATCTGAAATTCAAACGATGATAATTCAATTGAGATTTAAGAACCGGTCAGGTCTTCGACGTAACTGAGAACTTAACTGCGTCTTTTCCTGAAAGGTAAAGGTCAGTCATATGCAACGCATGATATGGATCAAGCAATGATGTTTTCAACATAAATGAGATTGTGTGGTATGATGCGTATATGCATGTATCATGATGTATGAGAATGTGATGAATGCGCATGTAAGCTGATGAGCTGTCTTGCTGAGGATTGCAAGAATTTTTTGATTGCTGCAGGTGTTGATCTGGAATAAGTGTCGGAATGTCGCCAAATCTGGATCACATCTTGAACTATATCTAGAAGGGAATCTTGAATAAGTTTCGGAATGTCGCCAAATCTGGATCACATCTTGAACTATACCTAGAAGGAAATCTGGAATAAGTATCGGAATGTCGCCAAATCTGGATCACATCTTGAACTATCTAGAAGGGAATCTTGAATAAGTTTCGGAATGTCGCCAAATCTGGATCACATCTTGAACTATATCTAGAAGGGAATCTTGAATAAGTTTCGGAATGTCGCCAAATCTGGATCACATCTTGAACTATATCTAGAAGGGAATCTTGAATAAGTTTCGGAATGTCACCAAATCTGGATCACATCTTGAACTATATCTAGAAGGGAATCTGGAATAAGTATCGGAATGTCGCCAAATCTGGATCACATCTTGAACTATATCTAGAAGGGAATCTTGAATAAGTTTCGGAATGTCGCCAAATCTGGATCACATCTTGAACTATATCTAGATTGGACACCGGGAAGGTGATGATCTTTGTTTTGTTAGGGGTCAGAAATTGGGAGTATACCAATCTTCTGAGGTGATGAGAATCTTCATGCTGTTAACGGTCATAAACTGGGAGTATACCAATCTTCTGAGGCTTTAAGGATGAGAGTCTTCATTCTTGAGAGAACAGATTTTTAGGAGCTTCAGTTGTCCGTTATTCTGTCGGTGGTTGTAACTTCCAGCAAGTGATGAAGGAATTGTTGAAGACCTTGGTTTTGACATTCGAATGCCCCAAGTGATGATGAAGGAGACTTGCCCCAAGTTAACTCTGCAAGTTGAGAGATTTTGTTGAAATCTTGACTGGACTGCCCCAGGTTAACTGAACTTTTGAAAGATCTGTTGAAACCTTGACTGGACTGCCCCAGGTTAACTGGATAGTGACATGTGATGCCCCTTGTTGATAGGAGTTTCGTTAATGGAAGTGTCATCCTTTTTGAAGTGATTTTGTTCACTGAGAGAGCTTTCGTTCATCGGATATTCGTGGTGTGAATTTCTCCGCTGTCAAATAAAAAGCCAAATGCAAACAGTGATATTCAAGCAATGCAAAGTTTATGTTTGTCTCGAAGTTTTGAAAAATGCGTTTTTTAGCAGAAAACTTTTCATAAGACAAAATCAACACAAGATTTAGAGCAAAGCCTTACAGGAGTCATGATACCTTTTTGTAACAGTATGCTTTCGAACTAACCCATGCTTCAATTAGGACTTTTGAAGGGTTGTATCGTGGCCTGGTTCACGGTTTAAGAAACAAAGGATAAAGGCTCAAAGTATATTTGTATCCACCCGCTCTTCGTGATGTTCTTCAATCCTAAGCTCAGTTAATTGTGCGTCGCACTCTGTTCGAGTTTGGAACGACTTTTGGGTGATGGTTCACCAATTGAATTTTATGAAAGGCAGTCATCATCTCCTTTTTCTTTTGCAACATTTTTTCATGTTGTTGAGGATTTGTAATGACCTCGTTCTTTTGATTTGTTATCCCTAACTTTTGCCTGACTGTTCCTATTTTTGAGATTACAGTCAACGGGATGCCCCGGCTTTCTTAAGCCTCCTTTGTAGGTTTTGGCTCAGTGGGCTTTTCTCTTTTGGGAGATTGACTGCCTACGTGATAAGGAGCCATCACTGTCTTTTGATTCTAGAGGAATGCTTTTCTCTTTTTGATGTCGTTCGTTGTATTACGAACTGAGAGCTTGCGACTTCAATGCGCACCTCTTTTGAATTAACTGAGAGACTACCCTGCCCCAGGTTTAAATCAAAGGTTTTGATTGTTTAGAACAGAAAACTCCTACTTCTTTGGCTTGAAGGGGTTGACTAGGGATTATCTTCCTTATAACTCCAGTGTTTGGGAATTGAAAGAAATGTCTGTACATCATCAGCAAGGTCTGTTCAAAAGCATACTGTATGAGAATATGGTATTGTTTTGTCATCCTCCCTCTAAAGGCTTGCAGCTTTTTATCAAGATTCAAATATCATAAAGAAAGTAGAAAGCATAGTTCAAGTGTAATGAAAATGAGTGGATCAAATCAAGACAAACATATGCAATGCATTAATGAAACAAAGTTTGACATTAACAGATAATTGTTTGAATAACAAAGAAATTACAACTTGAAAATTCAAATGGAACAAAAGTCTCCCAGTTTGAGCTTTGTCATTTCAAGTGGAGAACCCTTGGCAGAAGAATTCAGTCTGGCCATCTTGTGTGAACTCCAGCATCCCTTCGTCGATCAGATTTTGGATTTTGTACTTCAACGCCCAACAATCGTTTGTATCATGTCCAGGACTATCAGAATGATAGGCACACCTGGCATTTGGATTGTAGCTAGGAGAAAAAGTTTTGGGGTTCGGATGAGGGTTTATCACCGAAATCAGATTCATCTTCAACATGTGCTGCAATGCTTGTGACAATGGCATGTTGATTTGGGTGAATTGCCTTTGAAGTCTTTCCCCCTTTGGATGATTATCCGATTGGTGTTGACGAGGCCGTTGTTGGGCTCGTGATGTGGAAGCAAAGTGAGAAGGTCTTCTCTCTTTTAAACCGGTTTCTTGTCTCATGGGAAGCTGAGCAAGGCCTTGATTTCCAATCCTGAGTGTTTGCCCCATACGGTTGCAACCGTCTTGACGAAATTGATTGATAATGGTTCCAAACTCCTCTTGTCTTCGGGCTAGGCCTTGGATAAGAGCCATCAGCCCCAGCATCTGGGTTCTCATTGCTTCAACCTCAGTTCGCAGTTGTTCCAACTGTTGGTCCTTATTGTCTTCCAAATTTCTCTCGGCCAGGTCCCTTGCGAGGAGTACTTTCAACTCTTCCTGCCCCCTGGATAGGTTTAGGAACATCTCTTGAAGTTGAGAATTTTGAGCTTGGAGGCCCTTGATATTCTTCTCCAGAGCCATCTCTATTGAAATAAACAGTAAGGGAGTAAGGAAACCTGAAAAGGAAAAATCGTCAAGATGCAATGCATGATATGCGGATGCATGCTTTCAAGGATCTCTTGGGGTAAACACAAGAGAATGTTAGAGGTTGAACTTCGATCTTTGATTGGAGAACTTTGCACCGGTGGATGTCTTTCCACGAGAATCAAGCTCACCATGTCAAGTGGGTCATAGCCCCTGATTCAAGTTGTTGCACTTAATCTTTGATTGGAGAACTTTGCACCGGTGGATGTCTTTCCACGAGAATCAAGCTCACCATGTCAAGTGGGTCATAGCCCCTGATTCAAGTTGTTGCACTTGATCTTTGATGGCATTTGTTTAGAGGAGAAACCTCTTTCCCTTTGGTAGACGTCTGGTTCAACGTAGCCCTGCATCAAAAGAACCCTCGAGATCCTTGAAATGGTTAGTGAAAAATGCTATGGTATGATGTTATGATGTTATGTACATGTATGCAAAAGCAAGTAAGTGTATATACAGGCAATCATATTCACACAAAGCAAACAAGTCCTTAGTTTTAGGCTTGCATGGGGTTTGTAGGTAAGTACCCTCTTGAAGTTAGTTGGCTCATCCTGTCCTAAAATAGAAACCGGGTTCTAAGGAGCTCAATATCATTGGACTGTTTTCTATGTTCATTGTTTTGGTTTAGCCACTTAACCGGCGACCAAAATATTCCAAGAAAACAACCCTCAATGAGTATAGTATCGAGTATCTACCAACTTCGGACTGCACCAAAGTCGGTTATCTCACTACCCCTAAAAAGGCTAAGATGGTCAATTAAGGTTCTAAGAGTTCGTTAGTGCTTCACGACATCACTCAGTGGCCCCGTACTCTCCTTGATTGAACTCAAGGGTTACCGGTACTCACAAATATGTCACACTAACATAGCTTACTGCTTCAACCATGTCGGTATACCCCGCACAGTTCCCTCACAGTTTTATTGCTATTTACCTAAGAAGGTGCCCCAAATCCGGGTGTAGGATTTACAACAAACCCAAACAAGGACCCAAAGAGTAAAGCAATCAAGGCAATCAAAGCAAGAATGTAATGGTGATCTAAACCCTAAGGTAACCCCACTTTTGAATTTTATCCCCAGCAGAGTCGCCAGTTCTGTGATACGGTGGGAGAACTGACTTGAGGTTTTGCGTTTTGTATTCGCACTTGTTCGGTTTAGCAAGAGTCGCTACCGACTTTTTATTTTATCCTAAGGAAAGGTTAAAAAGCACAGGAAAAACCTTTTGAGATG
Organism: Vicia faba; assembly: GCA_948472305.1. Taxonomy (NCBI): domain Eukaryota; kingdom Viridiplantae; phylum Streptophyta; class Magnoliopsida; order Fabales; family Fabaceae; genus Vicia; species Vicia faba. The sequence continues at coordinate 170,071 of CATIWC010002042.1, read as the reverse complement.
TTTCGTGGGTTCGGGGGGTAGATTATGAAAAGGGAAGGTATTAGCACCCTTTTCATCCATGGTTATCCATGGGCTCTTAGTTTACTTGTTTTATATCACTTGCCTTGATTTTCAATTGCTTGAAATGGTGGTGTGTGTGTGTGTGTGTTTTGAAAATGTTTTGAAAAAGAGGCCTTGTCTAGGCAACCGTTGTAACAATTCTTTACTCGAATGTTTTACAAAGGTGTGTATCTTTTCGAAAAGATGTTTCAAATGTTTTTGTTTTGAAAGTGTTTGTGGAGTGGGTTTTGAAAAGTAGGCAAGTGTGTTTTGCAAGTTGGATCAAGTAACTAAGAGTTGTCTACCCCTAAATTTACTCAAAGGTTTTTTCATGTTTTTAACCCTTTTAACAGTATTGTTCCACCATTGTATTTGGTGGACAATCTTGTGTTAGGATGTTAACGGGACGGGCGCGGGTCATCGTATGGACCATGAATGCAATGGTGCCAAGTATCTTTGGCAATTTGCTTGAAGGGACTATGATCATTTCGTTTAGGCAACTTTCGAAAGCGTCATCGAGGGACTATGATCATTTGAATTGTTTTGTTTTGCCAAAGAAACTCAACGTGCAAGCATGGCCCATTTTGGAAGGCAACAAGCGGGAATACCCTAGGGGGTGCAAGTGTGAATTGTGTATTGATTGTCATGCATTTGTCTTGTGTTAGGTTATCTAGCGTTTGATTTTATTTACATACAAACCCTAGATCTATCATGGCATAATTCGAAAGCGATAAATTGCGGGAATTTAAAGTCCTAAACTATTACAAATAAATATCCCGAAGTGGGGGTACAAATATTTATAAATGGGGATGAGACTTTAATAGGAGAGTAGTGTCCAAATATTTACAACCAAATTGAATCGCATTCAATGTAAAATGTAATGTATAGCAATGTATAAGAATAAAGCAATGTAAATATATCAATGTATTTGTGTAAGTGTATGTGATTTATTTACAAGTGAGAAAAATGTATTTATTAAGCATGTACTTATTCTCTTTGTGTTTTTTTGTTAATATGTACAAACAAAGTTTTAATAAAAGAAAAGAAAAAATGTTTTAAGTTTAAGAAAATTAATATTTATGTATTTTAGTTAACATTTTATGTATAAGGAAAAATATTTAAATCCAAGTTTATTCTTATGTATTTTTAATTATACTAACTAAAATAAAAAGTAATTAAGAGAGTTTTATTTAAAAAAGTTAATGTATTATTTTTATTTACAAAAAAACAAAAATAAAATATATTAGTGTAAACTATTGAAAAATAAAATGATAAGTAAAAAGTATTAGTTTGATATAATAGAAAATAAATAGAAAAGAAAAGTTAAAGATTTAATGAGCTTAAGGGGGATTCATGGCCCAAATGACACATGCTGATTGAAACAAAAGAGGGGGGTGCGTGGAATTTGTATGGGCTTTAGGCAGCTGATGGGCGAACCGGCCCAAGCGTGTTTGCACAAATTTTTGTAAGGGTTCCATTCATTTTGTGTCATTTAGGGTTTGTTTGATTTACAGAGCGGCGCCGTTTCTCCATTGCTCTTCGTCTTCTTCATTTCTCAAGCCATAGCCACTGATGTAATCCCTTCGTCTCAGCTACCAACGCCATCATCGCTCCCTCCTCTCTAAGGTCACGCGGGCGGCAATTTCGAAGAAGGTAATGGTTCAAACCTAACGGATTTTTAGGGTTTCATTTGGTTCATGCATCTTTTATGTACTGATTCTTTATATCCTACCTGTTTCTGTGTGAGGTGTGGAAAAGAAAGAGGAAAATACTACCTTTGGAGTTCGTTGTTTTGGGGAGGAGGCAAGGCGAACCGGAGGCGTGTTGGACAGCTGAAGGCGGAGGAACGATGAAGCTGTGGGCTTCCCTGGTTTGTCTAGTGCCTTTGTCTTTACCTTTTTTGTTAGGTTTGATGATGATTGCCTGAAAAATTAGTTCATTCGTTTCTAAACACTTCTTTTCCTCTGATGATTTGCTTGCTTCTTTGCCCTGTATGCTTACTCTTCGCTTATGTATGCTTGCTTCCTATTTGCTTCTGAGTGATGGCTTTGAGTGTTGATGATGTTGGTATGATTCTGAATATTGTTTGTTGATGTTGATTTTGGAGTATTGCTTTTGTTGATTACTGGCCCAATGATGAGGTTACTCTGAGGGCTTTGGCTTGCTGTTTAGAGGCTTGAAGTTTTAGGCTTCAGTTTGTGGCTTAGGCTTTTTTCTGGCTTCAAGGTTTCAAGGTTTGAAAGCTGTTAGGTTAGAGACAGGTTAGCAGGTTTGAGGTGGTTCTGGTTTCTATTTAAGGCTTGACACAGGTTCACAGGCAGGATGCACACTTGAGGGCCTGTTTTGTTTGTAAGCTTGTATGGTTTTGATGATTAAGGCAGGTTTGAGAGGTCGGTGAAGGCTTCATTACAGGGTTCTGGTTTGAAGCTTGTGTTGTTAGTTTGTGTTACAGGTTGATGCAGGGCTTTGTTGTTTGTTTTTGAAACTGAGTTTAGGTTTCAGTTTTTGAGAATAGTTTTACAGGATTTGTGTTGTTTGAGGCAGGTTGATGGTTTTCAAGCTTTGAGCTGGTTTGTTATTTTGTTATGGCTTTGGTATACTTGTGGACTTCTGGTTTGAAACAGGTTATAGGATTTTTGTTTGTTTGAAGCAGGTTGGAGGCAGCTCTGTATGTTTTTGTTGATACAGATTTGTGGTATTTTTTGCTTTGTATTATTCTGCCTCTTCTTTGCTATGTTCTGATAAGTTTGTTTATATCTTAAGCCTAAGCCTCAAGCCTGTAAGCTACTTCCCTCTTTCTTCTCTCTCTTTATAGATTAAAAGCATATTATATTGCTTACTGTACTTTTTCTCTGAAAAGGTGACTGGCCTTGGAAAGTGATGTATCTTTGAAGGTTGCTTGCATTTGTAGTTTTCCTCTGCATAATTCCTGCTTTCCTGCATACTTTGTGTACTTTGTTGACAGCTTTGAATAGCCATTGGACAGTTTGGATAGTTTGACATCTTTGGCTTAGTTTGTGCAGTTCAGTTTGCAATATGTGACTTGGTTAGGCATTATGCTTCTTTGACAGCTTGTTTGCCAATGTACATCAGTTTGCCTTTTGGACTTTATACTTGGTTTGGAATTTTGAAATGGGCAATTTGTTCTTTTGGCATATTCTTTGGTTTGACAATTTATGCAGTATGGTAGCTTTTGTGCATTTCATATTTTTGCAAACACTTTCTATCCCTCTTTGTGAACCAAGAGAAATCTTGTGATTTGCAGAGAGGGGAACAACTGATTCCGGCCAGTTACTTTTAATGATGAGACCTTTTTTATCTGTCTGCTCTTTTATTATTTCATCTGCCTTTGACTTCCTTTTTCTTCTTTTTGCAGGTGAAAAATAATTGAGCAACGGGGAGCAGCAAATAGAAGATGAAGGCTTAGGAAATTTTTACGATAGAGTTTTATTTTACTTTTAATCAATGTAATAAATATTATTATAAATACTTGTAAATAATTACTGTATTTAAATAATACTTGTACAAATAATTAAAAATAAATAAAAGTCTTTTATCAATTAATCTCTTTTAACTCTACTGTCTATTTAATTATTTAAGCTTCCTTGAACTAAAATAACTGGAAGTAGATCCAATTATTCTAACTTAGATAACGTAAATAATTAACAAACATTATAGTCTTGCAATCAATTAATAACCTGGCGTCCCAAATAGCCACAAGAATTGCACAGTCAAATCAAAACAAATATCCATATTCCTTTGCCTTTACTGATTAAACCAACCACTGCAAGTTCTCAATTCAAATGCCTCAGCTCACATCCCAGAATAAAATGAAAAGAACTGTAGAATTAATTCTTTCTGAGAAATGTGCGCACAAAATCCTAGTTCTTGATTAAATGTCAAGGAAGTGCCTGCCTGATCAAACCCTGAGCCAAACTCAAACAAAACCCTAGCAATCTGCTTGAACTGTTCCAGAGCCATGAAAACCCTAATTTGGATAGACTGATAAGAAAAAGTCGGTTTGACTGTGTGATCGGTGGATCTAGAACTGACTGTTTAATGCTGGTTCGCGAAATGTCGCGGTAAGCAAGAGTCGCCACCGTCTTTTATTTTCTCCAACATGGACAGGACAAAAGCACAGCAAAATTCCTTATGAGATAGTTTCTCGGTTCGGGAGGTAGATTTATAGAAAGGGAAGGTGTTAGCACCCTTTCTATCCATGGTTATCCATGGGCTCTTAGATACTTGCTCATTGTGTTTTCAAAAGTGTTTGCTTTTCAATTGTGAGTGAGTTTGAAAAAGTTTCGTTTTAAAGATTTCAGATCGACTCTTGTATCAGTCCTCAAGAGTGTTTGAAAAATTGTTTTGAAAGCTTTTTTGAAAGTGTCGGTGTGAAAAGAGTTTTGATTTGTTTTTTTTTTTGAAACAGAGCAAGTATCTATGAGTCATATACCTACCCTAAGGAATTAGGCTGTGTAAATGTCCTTAAGGTAGTGCCATCCCACCATTGAGAGGTAGGTAGCACCACCGTTGGAGGTGTTCGGGTCAATTCGTTTGTAGGGACAGTATGGTCACCGGAGCAATAGTAGGACACCTTAGAAGCTACCCTTATGCCATGTTCATGGACATAAGGACTTACTAAAACGTCCTATACTCGACGACCACGTTTCGAGGGGCAAGGCAACAGTGAGGCGTACCCTAAGAGTGGTGTGTGAATTTGTGTATTGTTTTCAATTATGTTTTATCTTGTCATGCATTATGGTGATCTACGCTTTGTTTTTATTTGTGGCCATACATTCTTTCATGCAAAGTTTAGCAGTTTTAAGGGTGCGGAAATTAAAGTGCGGAAAATAAAGGTCCTACGCTATTACAAGGCGCGGGTCTATACATCGCCAAATTAACAAAGACCCGTTTTTTAATAAAATGCAGAAAGTAAATAAATTTCCTAATTACTATTACAAGGCTTGGGCAATTACATAATATTTAAAACGGACAATAAGGACAAACGCGCGAAAAGAAATTAGAATCGAATATTCGAGGGCGTTGGACCCTTTAAAGAAATTAAATGAAATTAAAAATTAATTAATTATTTAATAAGAAAAGGAATGTTTTTTTATGGTTTTTGGTATTTATGAAATAAAGAAAATTAAAATTAAAAGAAACCCTAATTCTAAATATTTTTATTTATTAAAGAAGAAGATTAAAGTTTTAACCTAATTTATACTAATTATTTAATTACATGTTTATTTACAAAATAATTAATAATTAATAATAATAAGAATAAGAAGAAATTATTTTATTAAGAAAAAGAAAAAAAAGCTAAAAACCTAATTTCTACATATTTTAGTTATTTAAGAAAAAAAACATTAAAATTTTAACCTAATTTTACTAAGTTGATTATTAAAAATTTATTTACAAAAATATTAATGAATTAAATATTCAATAAATATATTTTTTTTTTTTTATTTCTGATTTTTGTGTTATGAAAATTATTTTTGTGAATTAAATAAAACAATAGGACAAATAAAAGAATAAAAAGGAAAATTAAAATAAAGAACAAAAATATGCAAACCATGGGGGTGGCTGACCCAATTTAGAGGTGTTTGTAGAGTAATTTGGCCCATTGAAATCCCAAGCCCTTTTGACTTTTTGTGGTTGCGTGTGCATCAATTGACTAGCGTGCATGGTGGAATCCACATTCTGGCCATTGGATTGATCCCCTGGGACACTTGGCAGGCACAGGCATTGGGCACATGGTGGACCACTGGAGAGAAGTAACACCTGAACATGTTACAAACAAAATTATTGAGAAATATGGGGGACCTGGGAATCGAACCCAGGTCCCAGCGTTTACCAAGTGAACGTTCAACCATCTGAGCCATGTGCGCGCGTTGTATATGGAATGAATAAAGAGCATAATATATGAAAACAAGAATAATCACGCTGAAACAACAAAAACGCGCTAAAATTTTGAATGGTCCAATCACACTCAGACACGCTGCCTTCTTCTTCATTTGCCTGAAAAACAGAAAATAGATAGCGGGGGTTTTAAACCCCCACTAAATGGAACCTGCAAATAATAGCGAATAGGGCATGCTGTATTATAAAAAAGGCGCGAGGTTATGGTTGTATTCGTATGGAGTTTCTGAGTTCAATGACATAAGTCTTGAGATCCAATTTTTCCATATGAAGGAAACCCCAATTTAAAACCTCTGAAACCCTAAAATGCGTTCATGGTGAATTCCTGTTTAGGCAGCCATTCTTCAATTGAATGGTACCATTAGCTTCAGAATGTTATTGTTAGTATAAATCCACAGTTAAAAATCATGAATCATGCATAGAAATTAAAACACGATTATGGACAATTTTGAAAGGAAAGCAATTTTGTTCTACCAATTCCTTGTGCGTGGAGACTTGGTTTCGATTGCAAAAGCTTCCTAGTAGTGTCAGGAGTATATTGGAATGGCTTTTAGGCTTTGAAACGTGCAGTAGCTATGAAAATAGTTTCAAGGTTTTTTTGTGAAAAATGCAATTTGGTTCTTTGATTCCTGCGCAGCTTCTCCGTATGTGAGCATTAGGGTTATGTTGTATATGTATCTGAGCATGATTAGGTTAAGAAAGCAAGCCCAAGGATCCATGCATTCATGATTTTGAATATTTGATTTTCTATATCCTTTTTTCAATCTTTTATATGCCAATCATTGCCAATCATGTAGAAACTTTCCCTTTTGAGTGATGCACGAAATATTTGATTCATAATGGATGAAATCTCTGCACAAAAAGATTTGAAATATATTATTTGCTATTTTTTCATATTTAATTTTAATTAAGTGAATTAATAATAATAAGAATTCAAATAATTAATAAAAAATGAGAAAATAACTCCCTTGGAGGTCAATGGATCGTGCATAGCCTTTGGGTGATGATTCATGAAAGAAATTGAGGCCCATTAGCAATTTTGAGGCATTTGAAGCAAAGTTGACTTTTCAAAATTCCCAAAAATTTCCCAACTTCCACATGGCATATCTTGCTCAATGTTTAAGCTTTGATCATGTTCTTGGACATTTTGGAAAGGTATTGAAGTCCTCTAACCAATGTCTTTGGTCCCATGTCATTTTGATTTACCAATCTCAAGTTATGGTCTTTGACTTAAAGTGCCTTTTTGTTGACTTTTGAAAATGACCTATAATGTTGAAATTGATAACTTTTTGTGAGAGCATTTCTTGGACTTGGAGTGTGAAGATGAGTTGTAGGAAATGTCATTCTCTTCAAAATGAGCTTTGGATGGGATTTTTCTGATAAACCATATGGAAGTTATGCTCTGGTCAATTTGCAGTTGACTTTTTCAGCTGTCCAAAAATAGAAACTTTTGCATCTTGAGACTTTTTGAGCCATGATTTGAGAATCATGATCAGGAATTGATCAAATGATGTTTGTGGATTCAAAATAATATGTTGACCAAAATTTTTGACTTTTGACTGTCAAATGACCATTTTGCCCCTGCAGTTGACTGTGAAGCATTTAGGGTTTTTGACTGTGCACTTTGATGTTGTGAGTCTTGAAACTTGGCATATGGATGCTTGACAATGTTTATAGGCATGTGGGACTTGTTTGGACCCTTGGAAACTTCAATTTCTTTGCCAGCACCAAAACCCTAATTTTTGACTGTTATGAGGCAATTAGACTGTGCACCCCTTGGGAGATTTTGAAGCATGATCTTAGCAAACCTTGAAGAATATGGGAGGGCAAATTTTGGGGTACAACAGTTGCCCCTGTTCAATCTTCTTAGACCTGAGGATGTAGATTGGCTGGCGTGCCTTTCGTAATCTGAAGGTGGAAGATGATTGAACACTAGAGTACCCAGAAATTTGCACTCACATAGTAGAGTGTCAGCAGTATGATGGTGGGAATGGGCTTACAGATGCCATTTGGAGATTGATGGATAGGAAGATGGGCTTATAGATGCCATCGGGAGGTTGTCGATCGCGTAATAGATTCCTTAGCGAGAACTTGCGTACCTGAGAAAGAAAATGATTACCTGGTCTGTTACAGGAGTTGGTCTTCAAACTCTTTGTGTAGATGCGCCCTGGCTGGATACAGGAATCATATCTTTAAACTCTTCAGACGTGCCCTGGCAAGATACAGGAATCGAGTCTGGTAATGTTAGTCGTCAACAGATACACCCTGGCGAGATACAGGAATCAGATCCTCAAACTCTTCAGACGCACCCTGGCAAGATACAGGAATCGGGTCTGGTAATGCTAGTCGTCAACAGATACACCCTGGCAAGATACAGGAATCGGATCCTCAAACTCTTCAGACGTACCCTGGCAAGATACAGGAATCGGGTCTGGTAATGCTAGTCGTCAACAGATACACCCTGGCAAGATACAGGAATCGGATCCTCAAACTCTTCAGACGCACCCTGGAAAGATACAGGAATCGGGTCTGGTAATGCTAGTCGTCAACAGATACACCCTAGCAAGATACAGGAATCGGATCCTCAAACTCTTCAGACGCACCCTGGTAAGATACAGGAATCGGGTCTGGTAATGCTAGTCGTCAACAGATACACCCTGGCAAGATACAGGAATCGGATCCTCAAACTCTTCAGACGTGCCCTGGCAAGATACAGGAATCGGGTCTGGAATCGATCGTCAACAGATACACCCTGGCGAGATACAGGAATCGGATCTTTAGTTGCGACCGTTGATGGTAATTATCTTTGTATTAACCTTTGTCCTGAAAAGACAAAATGTTAGTTGTATGCGATGTCATGATGTATGACATGCGAGATGAGATTGTATATTTATTATGCGTATATGCATGCTTGTAATGTATGAAAATGTGTTGTTTATGAATGTATGTTTTCGTCTAGGAAAATAGATCCTTGACGGGTGCCGGGCAATTAAATCCTGGGCTGATGTGAATAGCGTTCTTTGTTTCCACTGGGGAGTGATGGTTGCAAGAATACCGGTAGGAGAAGATGACTCCGTTGAGGAATAAACTTGGCGAATAGATTACTCTGCAGGGAGAAATTACTCTAGCGATCTTGCTGGGGAACAATACTCTGTGGGAAGAGAGGTACTTTGCTGAGATGTTGATGATAACTCCGCTGGGGATACCGTTGTTATGTTGGAAGAAATTAATAGACTCCGCTGGGGATGGGGAGACTTTGCCGAGGAAGATCTCTCTGTGGCTTTTGGCTGAGAATAACCCAGTTATATCCTGGTAGGGAAATAACCTTTGAATAAAGCCGGGAGAAGCATTCGTGCTCTGCAGGGGGGAAGCTTCCAGAATCTACTGGGGATAAGCTTCCTGCTGGGGAGATGATTCAGCTTTCCTGGGGAAATCTTTAGACTGGACTCTCCTGGGGAAATTTTTGAGATATATTGGGGAGGTGGCTCTACTGAATGTCTGGTATACCGCCGGGGAACAATCTTAGATCAAGACTGCTGGAGATGCTTGTTAAGAATGTCGGTATAATTTGCTGAGGAATGTTGAGATCTGCTGGGAATACCCAACTTCCTTGAGGCTGACAGTATAACTCTGCTTGGGGAGAGTGTATTGACTTGCTGGCTCACTCTCTGGGGACTTAAGATATCTTGGTTATGTTCTTCAGCTGAACCTACCTTGGTACCTTGATGGACAGAGCAATTAGATCGCTTAGACAACTCATTATTGCCCCTGTTTCTAATGTTACCTGTAATTAATCCTTTGTTTCGTATGCAAATATTTATGAGTTAGCAATTAGTGTCAAATGCATATATCAAAAATTGAACTTTGGACGTTCTTCGCAAAACAAAACAGAAAAAGGGAAAAACAATTGGCAATTGGTCTGAAAAGTGTATTTGTATTGATTTTTGAATTTGCCCATAAATAGGTGTTTATGTACAAGAGGCTGACGTCCTAGTAAGAGAACGCCGTCGAACAAAAGAATTTATACAATTTGTACAAGGGAAAACAAAACAGCTATGTGAAAAGAATAATCCCACTGGGTTCCAACTCTGCTATCGCCTTTATATCTTCGAGCGTCTCATCACTTTGCTGCTCAGTTGACGATGAAGCTGATTGATCGATGCCGTTTGAACTTGATGTTAATACCGGATTCTGGATGCAAAGTGATCCAATGAGACATAGTATTACGCTTTAATCCCTAACTTTTGCCTGGACCGCCCTTTCGGGTTTTCAGTCCACCGGGATACCCATTTTTGCCCAAGCCGCCTTTTCAGGTTTTCGACTTGCCGGGTGTACATATTTTTTTTCATTTCATCCCTCATTTTGCCCGAACCCTTTTGGTTCGCCGGGAAGCCCTAATTTTTGCCTAGGTATGTCAACCTAGCGGGTCTTTTATCATGCGTAGTATCTTTTTACTATGTCTGCATTGGCAGGGTGAGGAAGGTCGTCACCATCCATGGTGGTCAGAATCATGGCTCCTCCTGAGAACACATGTTTAACCACAAATGGCCCTTCGTACGTAGGGGTCCATTTTCCCCTGGGATCACTCTGAGGAAGCATGATGCGTTTGATTACCAGATCCCCAACTTGATACTCTTGTGGTCTGACCTTTTTGTTAAATGCCCTGATCATCCGTTTTTGGTACGTCTGACCATGACATATAGCAGTAAGTCTCTTTTCGTCAATTAAGTTTAGTTGATCAAGTCGTGTCTAGATCCAATCATCTTCGCTCAGATCTGCATCCTTCATTATCCGGAGAGAGGGTATTTGCACTTCAATCGGTAAGACTGCCTCTATACCGTAGACCAAGGAAAAGGGAGTTGCCCCGGTTGACGTCCTTGCTGAGGTACGATACCCATGTAGAGCAAACGGTAACATCTCGTGCCAATCTTTATAAGTCACTGTCATCTTCTGCATAATCTTTTTGATATTCTTATTCGCCGCTTCGACAACCCCATTCATCTTCGGCTAGTAAGGAGAAGAGTTGTGGTGCTGTATCTTGAATTGCTCGCAGAGTTCAGTGATCATTTTGTTATTGAGATTGGTACCGTTGTCCGTAATGATCCTTTCCAGGACGCCATATCGACAAATCAGGTTATGCCGAATGAATCGTGCCACGACATTCTTGGTTACAGTGGCGTAAGAAGCTGCTTCAACCCACTTTGTAAAGTAATCAATCGCCACCAGAATGAAGCGATGTCCGTTGGATGTCGTAGGTTTAATCTCGCCGATCATATCTATGCCCCACATTGCAAACGACCAAGGTGATGTCAAGACATTCAGGGGAACCGGAGGAACGTGCACCTTATCTGCATAAACCTGGCACTTATGGCATGTCCGAGAATGTTGGTAACAGTCGGCTTCCATGGTGGACCAGAAATATCCTGCCCGAAGGATCTTCTTTGCCATTGTGTGTCCACTGGAATGTGTTCTGAAGGTACCTTCATGTAACTCTGTCATGATTCTTTCTGCCTCAGTCTTATCCATACAGCGCAGTAAGGTCGAATCATGGATACTCTTGCTGAGGAAGAACTTCGCTGCGAACCTTCTCAGAAACTTCTTGTCATTGACAGATGCACCTTCAGGATACTCTTGAGCTTCCAAGTACCTCTTCACCTCATGGTACCAGGGTTTCTCAGTTACTGTTTCAGCCTCAAGGTCACAACAATATGCCGGTTCGTCCAGTTTCCAGATGATGATCCGGGGAGCCTCATTGTCCCACTTGACTTTGAACATAGAAGACATCGTAGCTAACGCGTCCGCCAACTGATTCTCCTCTCTTGGAAAATGTTCGAAAGTTATCTCTGTGAAATGGGGGATCAATGTCAACACACATTCTCTGTAAGGAATAAGATTCGGATGTTTCGTATCCCACTCGCCTTTGATCTGATTGATCATGAGAGCGGAATCTCCGAAGACACTCAGAAACTTGATCCTTAAGTCAATCGCAGCTTGAAGACCCATTATGCATGCCTCATACTCCACCATGTTGTTGGTGCAATTGAAACATAGTCGGGCAGTAAGTGGAGTATGAGTGCCTTGAGGGGATATGATCACAGCGTCGATACCGTTACCCAAAGCGTTGGAGGCTCCATCAAAGTGCATAGACCATCGGGATCCTTCCTCGGGTCCTTCATCCGGTCCAGGCACTTCACAATCAGTCACAATCATGATGCTCTCGTCCGGAAACTCAAAGTTCATTAACTGGTAGTCATCTACTGCCTGATGTGCCAAGTGGTCTGCCAATACACTTCCTTTGATAGCTTTCTGAGTCGTATACTGGATGTCGTATTCTGTCAAGATCATTTGCCATCTTACTATTCTCCCAGACAGAGCAGGCTTTTCAAATATGTACTTTATTGGATCCATCTTTGAAATTAACAAGGTAGTGTGAGTCAGCATATACTGAGTCAGCATATACTGTCTCAGCCGGCGAGCAGCCCATACCAAAGCACAGCAAGTTTTCTCGAGCAGTGAGTATCGGGTCTCACAGTCGGTAAACTTTTTGCTAAGGTAATAAATGGCGTGCTCTTTTCGGCCAGACTCGTCATGCTGCCCCAGCACACACCCCATTGAGCTGTCAAGTACTGTCAGGTATAGTATCAGAGGTCTCCCTTCAACCGGTGGCATAAGAATGGGTGGTTCTTGGAGATACTCTTTGATTTTGTCAAAAGCGGCCTGACATTCATCATTCCAACGTACTACCTGGTCTTTCTTCAGCAGCTTGAAGATTGGTTCACAAGTAGCAGTTAGATGGGAGATGAATCGGGCAATGTAATTCAGACGTCCTAGAAAGCCTCTGACTTCTTTCTCTGTCTTGGGAACTGGCATCTCTTGAATGGCTTTTACTTTGGCAGGGTCCACTTGAATACCCTTGTCGCTCACGACGAAGCCTATCAACTTTCCAGACCTTACCCCGAAGGTGCACTTGTTCGGGTTCAACCTCAGCTTGTACAACTTCAGACGGTCAAACAACTTCTGCAAATGATCAAGGTGTTCCTCCTTAGTTTGGGACCTTGCAATCATGTCGTCGACATACACTTCAATCTCATGGTGGATCATATCATGAAATAAAGCAACCATGGCACGTTGGTAGGTTGCCCAAGCATTTTTCAACCCGAATGGCATGACCTTGTAGCAGAAGGTACCCCACTGAGTGACAAAGGTAGTCTTTTCCATGTCTTCAGGAGCCATCTTGATCTGATTATAACCTGAAAAACCATCCATGAAGGAGAACACTTTATGCTGAGCAGTATTGTCAACCAGAACATCAATGTGAGGTAGGGGAAGTCATCCTTGGGGCTTGCCCTGTTCAGATCCCTGTAGTCGACACACATTCTGACCTTACCATCTTTCTTAGGTACCGGCACTACATTGGCAACCCACTGAGGGTAAGAAGTCACTGCAAGAAAACCGGCATCAAATTGCTTCATAACCTCAGCTTTGATCTTTTCAGACATCTCTGGACGCATACGGCGGACCTTTTGTTTAACCAGAGGGCAGTCTTCCTTGGTAGGCAAATGATGGACCACAATGTTAGTATCCAACCCAGGCATGTCTTCGTAGGACCAGGCGAAGATCTCCATGTAATCATGCAACATCTGAACCAACCGTTGTTTCACGCTGAGCTCTAGATTGGCACCAATCTTAACTTCCCTTCTATCCGTCTCAGTACCCAGATTTATTGTTTCCACTGGCTCTTCATGTGGTTGAATTTCCCTCTCTTCCTGGAGTAACAGTCTTGCAAGCTCGCCAGGCACTTCACAATCATCTTCACCTTCGTCTTCGGCTAAGTTGATCGGATTTTCGAAGTTATAATTGGCAGTAGCAGAGTCGTTACCAGTGAGATCCAGAGTGGATTGAAACCTGTATAGGTGAGTGTGTGTAAATATAGCTATTTTGCAATATATAAAGAAAGAAAAGAAAGAAAGGGAGCACAAGATTTGAAATGCGAAAAACGTCCAGTGTCTTTATTCATGATATATGGAAATGACAGTTATAAGCCCTCACAAATGAAGCCAACGATGCCCCGGGTAAGACACCGGGCCATAAAGTTTCAGTTTATTGTTTATTACAAATAACAAAAACAAAGGAATTCATTACTGCGTAACAAAAGTAACAGGTAGGTTGTCTTTTGCAGTCCAATTGCTAGGTCCACTGTCGGCCGTCGGATGAATCCAGCTGTTGAACTCAGATTCTTCCACTTCGTCATCATCCCTGATAGCATTCACCCCATTGTCAGGTAAGGGAGCTGTCACTACATTGGGTTTCTCAGGTGCCTCAAACTGTACCTCCCTTGCATCGATAAGGTCCTGAACCTTGTTTCTCAGGGCCCAGCAATCATCAGTAGAATGCCCTGGGCTATCGGAGTGATAAGCACAGCGGGCATTTGGATTATACTTAGGGGATGCAGTATTCATAACCTTCGGAGCCTCTCTGACGGTCACCAAGTTGGTCGATAGCAATTGCGGCAAGATTTGTGACAAGGTCATACTCAGCCGAGTAAATTCTCTTCTGGGTCTCTCACCCCTTGGTTGATTGGGTTGCCGAGGAGCGGCAGCAGGCTTAGCAATTACCACCACGTTGACAGCTTGGCGGCGCTCTGGTTTATCTTGCCTCCTAGGCCCATACACAGCACTGGCCTCCTTTTTGAAGGGCTTCTTCTCAGAACTTGAAGACGCACCTTTCTGAATTTTTCCCGATTTCATGCCAGCCTCTATCCTCTCCCCAATCAGAATGAGGTCTGTGAACCCTGCAGATGAATTGCCAATGAGATGATTGAAGAATGGCCCGGATAGGGTCCCCAAAAACATATCTACCAATTCACGGTCAGTTAATGGTGGCTGCACCCTGCCAGCCAGGTCCCTCCACTTCTGCGCATACTCTTTAAAACCTTCTCCCGATCCTAGCGACATACCCTGGAGTTGGGTACGTGTAGGAGCGAGGTCGGCATTATATTGATATTGCTTGTAAAAAGCAGTAGCCAACTCCTCCCAGTTACGAACCTTGGTCCCATCCAGCTGATAGAACCATTCGAGATGAGTCCCTGAAAGACTCTCCTGGAAGAAGTGGATCCACAAGTTCTTGTCCACTGTATACGGTTGAATCTTCCGCACATAAGATCTGAGGTGTAGCTTAGGGCAGGACGCCCCATCATACTTGGCGAAAGATGGTGCTTTAAACTTGTGCGGGATGATCACACCAGACGATAAACCCAAGTCTCCGAAATCCAAACCAGGCACTTGTTGAATTTCCATGGCATTCAGACGGTCTTCCAACTGCTTGTATCTGTCTTTAGCTGGAGGATACTGTTCCTCATTAAAATCAATCTCGTTGTCAGAGACCATCGGACTTGGAGCCCTTCCCCCCTGGGGACTGCCTTTGCCTACAGAAGAACCAGCTTCCTCATTCTGCAGTGTGTTACCAAACCTCCGGCCCGTGTTGAATAGAACAGTTCTCTTCTTCTTCTTTTTGACCAGCAGAGCCTTCAGCTCCTCTTGACCTTGAGCCAAACCCATGATCAGCTCCTGAAATTGTGCGTTCTGGGCCTGAAGGGCCTTGATAGACTGCTCGTAGATGATTCAGGGTTCATGATGCTGAAATAAACAGCGAAGAACAGTAAGCAACCTGAAAAGAAGAGTACCTGCTATGCACATGATGAATGGAATGCGTATGATTTATGTTTTCAAAGACAATCGGGAATCAACTTTGTAAACAAAAAGGAACACACTTCATTAGATTCAACTTTGAAATTTAAATTGTTCAACAGGTTGCCCTTAGGCGTTACATAAAATGGAAACACTAAAAAGGGAAATAAAACTGTAAAAGAACATCTGAAGCTCATCATTGGTCCCAGGGTCTCCTCTTCTCAGTATGGATGTAGTCATTCAGAGCTCGCTCATTCTCCAACTGCTTTGTCAGCTTCTGGATCTTCAATTCCTGCTCGTTGAACTTTTCCCGATAAGAATCCCGTTCTTCTCGCAGTTGCGCCCAAGACCTCTTTAATGTCTCATAATCAGTAGGTATCTGAGGAGGGAGGACAGTTGGAGGAGCCCCATCTTTATCAGGATACTCAAGAATGACGGGTCTGACAGCTTCATATGGCATACCTAACTTCTGAGCACGGATACGGACCCATTTGTAGTAGGCTTCCATAGGTAGAGAAGTCTTTGGTCCCAACTCTTGTGGGTCAGCTTTATGAATTCTGTCCCAAGCCTTGATGAACCTACGACGCAGCTCGTCACTATCCACCTGAAACTCAAAACTGAGGTGAGGCACCAACATCTTATGAGGCCCTGCTCTTCTGGCTCTTCCAAACTGACGGAGAGCTAGACATGGATTATAAGAGATCCCTCCTTGGGTACCAATCAAAGGAACATTAGGATATTCTCCACAACGATCAATAACAGCTACCTCATCCAAACCTCTGAGAGTCCAAATGATGTCTTTATCAGTGAGAGACATTAACCTATGAGCCCAGCCTCTTCCTTCTTTGTTCTTCAGCACGAACTTAGGGAGGTGCGAAATAAACCACCTCACCAACAAAGGGATGCAACACCACAGGGTTCCTCGTCTTCGGGCAGTACGAGCATAAAGTTGTTGCAGGATATCACCCAAGAGAGTGGGCACAGGGTTCCGAGACATGAAGATCCTTATGGCAGTGACGTTAATGAAGTTATCAGGATTAGGAAACAAGACTAGACCATAGATTAAGAGAGCCAGGATGTCTTCATACGCCCTAAAGTCCAGGTCATTCCAGAAACTGTTAGCCTTAACAACCAGAAACTTGGCCAAGAAACCCTTGACTTTGCTTCTAGTTACCCAGTTGTCCATTACCTCCTGGTTGGTCAAGGGAAGGGTTGCAGCAATCTCCTCGAGCCTAAGAGTCTTTTCCCAACCAGTGTAGGGAGTCTGATCCAAGATAGGGATACCAAGCAAGTCAAAGAACTCTTCCAGGGTAGGGACCAGCTGGAAGTCTTGAAAGGTGAAGCACTGGTACAGGGGATCATAAAACTGTGTCAGGACACTCATCAGCTGTTGGTCCCACTTTGCCGTGACTAAACTGAGAAGAGAACCATGCCTCTGGATGAAGGAAGTAGTATCTGGAATTCTGCTAACCAACTCTTCAAGTAACTCAGGTGGGTGAACAAAATTGAACCAGATAGTGTTCCTTCGCATAGGCATCATGATGTCCTACAAAACAGAGCAAAGGTGAAACCCTCTTGTCTTTGAAATGGTCAGTCCTTATGTAGGATGCATGCAATGTTTATGATGGCATGGTGTTATGATAAAGCACACCACCAATATTCACAAAGGCAAACATGATAAGGCACACAAGTCACACAAGACAAGCCCTTAGAGTTTAGGCCAGCATGGGGTCTAGGTATTACCCTCTTTCAGTTTGTTGGTTCAGACCTGTCCTATCAGAAGTAACCGGGTTCTAGAGGACCCCAATATCACTGACTACCCTCAATCGGTCATAACTCCAGCATCGCAATCTTTTCTTGCGGCCAGAACCATCACGAGAGTTTAGCCTCAATGGGCGTAGCATACTGCTACTGTTCTATTGGCCAAGTTGGGTCATTTAAGGTTCCAAGGTCGGTTGGTGCTTAATGACTCCTCAGAAGACCCATATTCTCCTCGTTGCAACACAAGGGATATCGGTACAGACCAAGGCGCCACACCAACGTAGCCACTGCTTCACCCATGTCGGTCTACGTCGGACAGGTCCCTCACAGCTTATGCTACCTAACAGGGTATCCCCAGATCCGGGTTAGGATCTATGTAACTCCGATGCAGCCCACAATTTAAAGCAAACAAGTCAAAGCAATTGAAAACACAAGTGATCTTAGTCCTAAGGTACACCTCACTTTTATATTTTCCCCAGCAGAGTCGCCAGTTCTGTGATCGGTGGATCTGGAACTGACTGTTTAACGCTGGTTCGCGAAATGTCGCGGTAAGCAAGAGTCGCCACCGTCTTTTATTTTCTCCAACATGGACAGGACAAAAGCACAGCAAAATTCCTTATGAGATAGTTTCTCGTTTCGGGAGTGTGATACGGTGGGAGAACTGACTATGGTTTTGCGTTTGTTTTCGCAAATGTTTCGGTTGAGCAAGAGTCGCCACCGACTTTTTATTTTATCCTAAGGAAAGGTTTAAAAAGCACAGCAAAAACCTTTGAGATATTTTCTTGGGTTCGGGGAGTAGATTATAGAAAGGGAAGGTATTAGCACCCTTTCTATCCATGGTTATCCATGGGCTCTTAGGTACTTGCTTAGATCAACTTGCCTTAGTTTTCAATTGTTTGAAATGGTGCTTTGTGTGTGGTTTTGAAAATGTTTTGAAAAAGATGCCTTGTCTAGGCTACCCTTGTAACAATTCTTTACTCGAATGTTTTACAAAAGGTGTTTGTCTTTTTGAAAAGATGTTTCAAGGTTTTTGAAAGTTTGTTTTGAAAATGTTTGTGAAGTGTGGTTTGAAAAATAGGCAAGTGTTTTTGTTTTGCAAGTTGACAAGTACTTAAGAGCTATCTACCCTAAAGTTCTCAAAGATTTTTGTTATGTTTTAACCCTTTTAACAATTTTGTTCCACCATTGCATTTGGTGGACAATCTTGTGTTAGGATGTGAAAGGGACGGGCGCGGGTCATCGTTTAGACCATAATTGCAATGGTGCTGTGATCGGTGGATCTGGAACTGACTGTTTAACGCTGGTTCGCGAAATGTCGCGGAAGCAAGAGTCGCCACCGTCTTTTATTTTCTCCAAATGGAAAGGACAAAAGCACAGAAAAATTCCTTATAGAGATTGCTCTCGGTTCGGGAGGTAGATTATAGAAAGGGAAGGTGTTAGCACCCTTTCTATCCATGGTTATCCATGGGCTCTTAGATACTTGCTCAATGTGTTTTCAAATTGTTTGTTTGCTTTTCAATGTGGGTTTAAAAAGTTTCTTTGAAAAATTTCAGTTCGACTCATACGCCAGAGTGTTTGAAAAGTTTGCTTTGAAAGCTTTTGAAAATGTGTCAGTGTGAAAAGTCTTTTTGAGTTTGTTTTTGAGATTAGAGCAAGTATCCTTGAGAACCTACCTACCCTAAGGAATTCGTCTGTGTAAATGTCCTTAAAAGTAGTGCCATCCCACCATTGAGAGGTAGGTAGCACCACCGTTGGAGGTGTTCGGGTCAATTCGGGTTTATCGGGACATGGTGATCACCGGAGCAATGGGAAGACACCTTAGAAGCTATCCTCATGCCAGGTTCCCGGATCATGAGGACTTACTAAGACGTCCTCTACTCGACGACCACCTTTCGAAAGGCAACAGTGAGGCGTACCCTAGGGGTGGTGTGTGCGATTTGTGTGTCATGTTTCAGTTATTTGTCTTGTCATGTTTGTCGTGTTCTACGCTTGATTTTATTTTAAGTCCATTCATTCTTGCATGCATATTTAACAGTTATAAATTGCGAGGAAATAAAGCTAGACTATTACAAATGGCGCGGGTCCACATCGCCAAAATTAAACCGGACCCGATTTAGCGAAAAAATAAATAATGCGAAGAAATAAAGTGCGAAAAGTAAATTACAACGCTTTGGGGCAATTACATAATAATAAGCAATAAAGTAAATGCGCGAAAAATAATTAAAACAAAACTAGGGCGTTGGACCCTTTTACAAACAATAGTTAAAGTTAATGAATTAATTAAATAAAGAGGAATTAAAATTAAAATTAAGAAGAAAAATGTTTTTGGGTATCTTTATGTTTTTTAGATTTAATAAGAAAAAAAAAGTTAATTGAAATTAAATTAAGAAGCAAACCCTAATTCTAATATTTTTTATTTATTATGAAAGAATTAAAATATGACCTAGATTAAACCTAATTCATTCATGTACAATTTAAATAGGAAAATAAATAAATAAATAATAATTATTATTGTGGAAAAAGGGGAATAAAAAAAAGGAATTAACAATTAAAACCTAAATTCTACATTTTTTGGATTTTTATTAAAAAAGGAATTAAAATTAAAACCTAATTACACTAAACAATTTACATTCTAATTTATTCATGAAAATAATTAATATATAAATATTTATTAATTTTTGGCCTTTTCTGATTTTTTAGTGTTTTTATATTTTGTAGGAAAAATAAATTAATTGAATTAAGACAATGAAATAAATAAAACAACAAAAAATAAAAGTGAGAAGAAAAAATATAAAATGCAAACCCTGGTGGGGTGTTGCCCCAAATAAGGAGGTATAAATTTGGAAAGCCTGGCCCAATTGAATTTGAATTTGCTGACTTTCCATGATTCCATATGATGCGTTTGACTCATACCTAGGGTGTACCCCCCAATCTTCTGCCTTGAATGAGAGGTCCTGGACACGTGGGCTGCCTGATGGTGAGGAAACATAGTGTACCTGGACATTAGCGAAGTATAGGATCTCCTATTGAAAAATAGCATGGAATTTTTGCCAGACCTGGGACTTGAACCCAGGTCTTGAAGGTTACAAGCGCGTCTCCTTGCCAGCTGAACTATGCAATTTCATTTAATATATAATATAACATAAATAATATAAAAGAAAAATAAAGTTAGTGGAGACTTTTAGCGCGAATTTTCAAAACAACCTATCACGTGGTGACAACGAGGTTGTCTTCTTCGTTTTGTCTGAAACACACACGTATGGCCACGGTTTTCAGGCGTGGTCTTAGGCAAGCAACGAAAAAATAGCGACTAGCGCTATGGTATATATAAATTGGGCGCGAGGGTCAAGACTTCTTCGTCTTGATGTGCTGAATCCAGCCATGGCCATCTTGAGCCCTAATTTTACTTGGTTGAGAAACCCCCAATCTGGGAAACCTGTAACCCTAGTATGTGTCAATGGCGAATTCGCATATGGTGCTCAAAAACACAATCAAACGTATCAGTTAGTTTAGAAACATCAATATAAACATGAATCAACAAAGAAAAATGCAAAAAGATGATGGAATCATGCAATGCGATTTCAAAATTTTTGTGGTTCAGTCCAGGTTCTTGATACCGATTCTTGGTGTTTTGCTTGTTGTTAATGATTGAGAAACACTCAATGATGTCTCAGAATGCTAATGGGATGAGAGTTGATGCTTGAATCGGCCTAAAACCTTGAATTCAGTATTGAACTTTTTAAGGATTTTTGCAAGTTTGTAATGTCAATTGCTGCGCAGTATGGAGTCTAATAGCATTAGGGTTCTCCTCTAGTACTTGTATGGAAGCAATTAGGTTAAAAAGATTCAATAAAATCCATGTCCATAATTGTTTTCAATCTTTGATTTGTTAAGGATCTTTTACAATCTTTTTTCATGGTTCTTGTGTCAATTAGGTTTCAATCAAGCCAAAACCTTCTATATCAGCATGTGCACGAAATCTCAAGTCCAAATCATGCATAAAAAGATTTGTTTAGGTTAAGGTTATATTTTTCATGAATTAAAATGATTTAAATGAATATAAATTAATATAAATTCAAATAAATAATGAAAATACTTCCCTTTGGGCCTAGTGGTCGTGCATAGGCTTGGCATGAAGAAACTTGGAAGAAAATTGGGCCCATTTGCATTTTTAGGCCTTTTGCATCAATGTTGACTTTCAAAAATTTCCAAAAATTTCCCAACTTCCACAAGGCATAACTTGGTCAATTTTTAAGCTTTCCACATGTTCTTGGACATTTTGGAAAGGTCTTTGAGTCCTTTAACCAATGCCTTTGGTCCCATGTCATTTTGATTTACCAATCTCAAGTTATGGCCTTTGACTTAAAGTCACTTTTTGTTGACTTTTGAAAATGACCTATAATGTTGAAATTGATAACTTTTTGTGAGAGCATTTCTTGGACTTGGAACATGAAGATGAATTGTAGGAAATGTCCTTCTCTTCAAAATGAGCTTTGGATGGAATTTTTCTGATAATCCATGTGAAAGTTATGCCCTGGTCAA
Source organism: Vicia faba (assembly GCA_948472305.1). Taxonomy (NCBI): domain Eukaryota; kingdom Viridiplantae; phylum Streptophyta; class Magnoliopsida; order Fabales; family Fabaceae; genus Vicia; species Vicia faba. The sequence goes on along the minus strand of CATIWC010002042.1, from coordinate 148,124 downwards.
TTTCAGTTGACTTTTTCAGCTGTCCAAATATAGTAACTTTTGTATCTTGATGATTTTTTGAGCCAAATTTTGAGAATCATGATCAAGCATTGATCAAATGATGTTTGTGGCTTCAAAATGATATGTTGACCAAAAATTTGAACTTTTGACTGTCAAATGACCATTTTGCCCCTACAGTTGACTGTAGTGCAATCTAGGGTTTTGACTGTGCAATTTTGAGCTGAATGCCTTGAAACTTGACATGAGGGTACTTGACCATCTTTGTAAGCATATGAGACTTGATTGGGCCTTTGAAAAGTTCATTTGCTTGACCAGAACTCAAACCCTAGTTTTGAATGTATAGGAGACAGTTGAGCTGCACAACCCTTGGGGAATTTTGTGACCTTGACTTGGCAATTTCTTGATGAATATGGGAGGGCAAATTTTGGGGTACAACAGTTGCCCCTGTTCAATCTTCTTAGACCTGAGGATGCAGATTGGCTGACGTGCCTTTCGTAATCCGAGGGTAGAAGATGATTGGACACTAGAGTGCCCAGAAATTTGCGCTCACATAATAGCCATGATGATGAGGGAATGGGCTTATAGATGCCATTTGGATGCTGCTTGGGTAGGATGATGGGCTTATAGATGCCATCTGAACGTTGATCGCGTAGGAGATTCCTTAGCGGGAACCTGCATACCTGCAAAACAGAAAAATGAGTACCTGACACGTCGCAGGAGCTGATTTTAGATGCTTGATATAGATATGTCTTGACTGGTTACAGGAGCTGAGTCTGGAGCTTCAAACGCTGATGAATGAACCAGGGATGGTTACTGCCTTAGCATAAATGGTAAGAGAATCCTGAATGATTTCAGCCTCAACAACGCTCGTTGAGAAAATCTTGGTGAGAATTACCATCTTCGTAGTGTCAGGAAGAGAACCAAAGGACATTATAATCTCAAAGGGAGTCACCTCATTCACCGTTGGAGAGGGAACTATAGGAAATTATAATCTGAAAGGAAATATCACCTCACACGCCGTTGGAGAGGGGACCATAAGAGAATATCACCTCACGCTCATGCCGGAGAGGGAAACATCTGAAAAAAGGAATTACCACCTCACACGCCGTCGGAGAGGGGACCATAAGAGAATATCACCTCACGCTCATGCCGGAGAGGGAAACATCTGAAAAAAGGAATTACCACCTCACACGCCGTTGGAGAGGGGACCATAAGAGAATATCACCTCACGCTCATGCCGGAGAGGGAAACATCTGAAAAAAGGAATTACCACCTCACACGCCGTTGGAGAGGGGACCATAAGAGAATATCACCTCACGCTCATGCCGGAGAGGGGAACATCTGAAGAAGGAATTACCACCTCACACGCCGTTGGAGAGGGGACCATAAGAGAATATCACCTCACGCTCATTCCGGAGAGGGGAACATCTGAAGAAGGAATTACCACCTCACACGCCGTTGGAGAGGGGACCATAGGAGAATATCACCTCACGCTCATGCCGGAGAGGGGAACATCTGAAGAAGGAATTACCACCTCACACGCCGTTGGAGAGGGGACCATAAGAGAATATCACCTCACGCTCATGCCGGAGAGGGGAACATCTGAAGAAGGAATTACCACCTCACACGCCGTTGGAGAGGGGACCATAAGAGAATATCACCTCACGCTCATGCCGGAGAGGGGAACATCTGAAGAAGGAATTACCACCTCACACGCCGTTGGAGAGGGGACCATAAGAGAATATCACCTCACGCTCATGCCGGAGAGGGGAACATCTGAAGAAGGAATTACCACCTCACACGCCGTTGGAGAGGGGACCATAAGAGAATATCACCTCACGCTCATGCCGGAGAGGGGAACATCTGAAGAAGGAATTACCACCTCACACGCCGTTGGAGAGGGGACCATAAGAGAATTTCTACTGAGTCTTTATCAGAAAAATCTGTTTAGAGTCGATTTAACTGGACTAGAGAAGTCCTTGAAATATGTTTGAGAATTTCAACTGCATCTTTCCTGAAAGGTAAAGGTCAGTTATATGCGATGTATGATATGGATCAAGCCATGATGTTCTTAACATAAATGAGATTCGTATGATATGATGCAGTGCGTTATGCATGCTATGATGATGTATGTAAAGTTTTATGTATGTTTTCGTCTAGGAAAATAAATCCTTGACGGGTACCGGGAAGTCATATCCTGGGCTGATGTCGGGGAAGAGATTTTGCTTCCGCTGTGGATGATTGTTGCAAGAATACCGGTAGGAGAAGATAACTCCGTTGAGGAATAAACTTGGCAAATGAAATAATTCTGCGGGAGAAAAGATACTCTAGTGATCATGCTGGGGAGTGCTACTCTGTGGGGATAGCGATGCTTTGCTGAGTTGATGAAGATAACTCCGCTGGGGATATCCTTGTTGTCGGAAGTGTTGATAGACTTCGCTGGGGGTAGGAAGATACTTTGCCGAGGACGCTCTTTCCGTGGCTTTTAGCTGAGGATAACCCAGTTATATCCTGTTGAGGAAATAACTCTTTAAATCAAGCCGGGACGACGCGTTCGTGCTCTGCGATGGGATAAGCTTCCAGAATCTACTGGGGATAAGCTTACTGCTTGGGGAGATATGAATTCCAACTTTCCTGGGGAAGCTGGATTGGACTCTTCTGGGGAGTTTGATATGCTGGGGAAGTGATTCCTTTGAATATTGAGATACCGCCGGGGAACAATCTTTAGACCAAGACTGCCGGGGATGCTTGTTAAGAATATATGCTGCTGGGGAAGTATTGGGATCTGCGGGAGAATACTCAATTTCCTTGAGATTTGACAATAGCTTAGAGAAGAACGTACTGACTGCTGACTCTCTGGGGAATTTAAGATGTACTGGTCATGTTCCTTAGCTGAACCCATCTTGGTGCCTTGGAGGATAGAACAATTGGACTGCTCAGACAAATCTTTATTGCCCCTGTTTATATGGGAGAAGGCATCTGTGGGGTGCTGATAGTTGTTGATGGACAAACCTGCTTCTGGTAGACAGATGGCAGGACATAGTCGTACGCTTTAATCCCTAACTTTTGCCTGGACCGCCCTTTCAGGTTTTCAGTCCACCGGGATACCCATTTTTGCCCAAGCCGCCTTTTCAGGTTTTCGACTTGCCGGGTGTACATATTTTTCATTTCATCCCTTCATTTTGCCCGAACCCTTTTGGTTCGTCGGGAAGCCCTTATTTTTGCCTAGGTGTGTCAACCTAGCGGGTCTTTGATTTTGCGTAGTATCTTTTCGACTATGTCCGTGCTTTCAGAATGTAGGGAGTTGCCCCTGTTGGAAGTATTTTGTCATGCTACCGGAAGGTGTTTGATCAGGCAAGGTTCACTGTTGGACTGCCCCAAGTGACTCAGGCGGAGATTTGCCCCAAGCTGGTTGGCATCTTGAGAGATTCCTTGAATCTTGATTGGATTGCCCCAGATAATGGACAATAGTCAGGTCCTGCCCCTTGATTGGAGGTACTTCTGTTCATTAGGCATTCGTCGTGCGAATTTCCCTGTTGTTCAAACAAATAGTCATATGCAAACAAAGTTATATCAAAAATGCAAAGCTTATGTCTGTCTTGAAGATTTTGAAAAATGCATTCTTTTTTCATAAAACAAGTGAATGTTTGTACAACGTGATGTCAACTCCGCATTTACCATAGGCCTTAAGGAGTCAGGATACCTTTCGTAACAGTATGCTTTCGAACTAAACCATGCTTCAGCTAGGACTTTTAAGGGTTATAACGTGGCTTGGTTCACGGTTTAAGAAACAAAGGATAAAGGCTCAAATTATTTGTACCCACCCGCTCTTCGTGATGTTCTCCAAACCTAAACTCAGTTGATCGTGCGTTAGACCTTGTTTGAGTCTTTGCTTTGATGTTCCAATAATGGTTCAGATGTTGATGATTTCTTTTGAATAGGCAGTCATTTTTTGCTTTGGTTGAGGGTTTGTGAGACCTCTTTCTTGATTTTTATTATCCCTTTCTTTTTGCCTGAACTGTTTCCTTTTTTGGAATTACAGTCAGCGGGATGCCCCGGTTTCATAAGTCCCCTTTGTAGGTTTAGACTTTTTGGGCTTTTCATTTATGAATTTTGATGATGACTGCCTGTCCTTTTGATTGTTCTGAACCATCACTGTCTTTGTTCGTTTTGTAAAGATGCACTTGGATCAACTGAGAGAACTACCCTGCCCCAGGTTATGATTAAGGGTTTTGATTTTCGAAAATAAAAACTCCTACTTCTTTGGCTCTGATGGGTTGACGAGGGATTATCATCCTTATAACTCCAGTGTTTAGGGGTTGAAATAATGCCTGTACTTCATAAGCGGGGTCTGTTCAAAAGCATACTATAATGATCGCGGTATCGTTTTCGTCATCCTCCCTCAAGAGGCTTAGAATTGTTAATCGAGCGTTGATCATCAGAAAAAATATGAAGATAATTTGCATATAGTGAATACGAATATATTACTTCAAAACAGACATATGCAATGCATTAATGAAATAACAATGTTTAACAATGAACAAATGTTTGAATAATCAAAAGGGAATTACAACTTGAAAAATCCTAATGAACAAAAATTTCTAGTTTGAGATAGCCATCTCAGATGGAGAATTCTCAGCGGAAGATTTTCATCTCGCCATCCGGCATGAACTCTATCACCCCTTCGTCAATCAAATCCTGAATTTTGTTCTTCAAGGTCCAACAGTCGTCTGTAGCATGCCCCGGGCTGTCTGAATGATAAGCGCAGTGGGTGTCGGGGTTATACCTCGAAGCTGTCCTGTTGGGATTCTTCGGAGGGTCCCTTAGAGTGATCAGATTGACCTCCAGCAAGCGCTTCAGTATAAAGGATGAGGGTATATCAGTCTCCGAGAAATGTCTTCCGGGCGCATTTCGTTTACGTTGACTACCCCGTTGAGGCTGGGCTCGTGACCCTGAAGCAAGCTGAGGAGATTTTCCTTTGTCTTCTTGCCCCGCATGTGGTTGAATGATGGCTGGAGCTTCCACCTTGGCTGTTTGCCCTACTGGATTATTTTGAAGCAGCTTGGTGACGAGAACCCGGAGCTCTTCTTGTTTTTGAGCTAAGTCCTGAATGAGAGTCATTTGGCCCACCAACTGCCCCATCATTTGGATCTTCATGGTTGCCAACTCAATTTGTAGCCCTTCCAGCTGGTCGTTCCTGATGCCCCCTGCATTCCCTAAGGTCAAGTTCCTGGTGAGGAGAGCCTTTATTTCTTCTTGCCCCTGGGATAGGTTCAAGAACATTCCTCGCAGTTGGGTGTTCTGAGTACGGAGATCTTGGTTGTCTGGTTGGAAAGCCATTGCTGAAATAAACAGCGAAGATGGTGAGTGACCTGTAACAAGGATACCTGCTATGCAATGATGTGTATGATATGCATGCAATGTTTTCAAGGACCTCGCGGGGTAAACAAGAAAGTTTGTTAGCATTTGGATCCGGTAGCTTGATTGAAGGAACTGCATGTTGTTGAGAGTCCTTCTTCAAGGTCAAAGGCTCACCATATCCAGTGGGTCATAGCCCCTGACAACCTTGGCTAGGGGAACCTTCTTCAAGTGTCAAAGCTCACCATATCAAGTGGGTCATAGCCTCTGACAACTTTGGCTGGAGGAAAATAAATCCTCTTTGCCCCTTGCTAGATGTTTGATTCATCATGACCTGCATCATAAGCCCTTGAGATCCTTGAAATGGGTTAGGATGTATGCAATGGTATGCAATGGTATGATGTCATGCTATGCATGGGGTGATGTAGGTAAACCCTGTTATGAGTCCCAGTTAAGGACTATAAACAAACCCTGCAAGAAATTCAGTATACTTTGTTATGAGTCCCAGTTGAGGACTATAAACAACACCTGCAAAAAATTTGGTAAACCCTGTCATGAGTCCTGGTTAAGGACTATAAACAAGACCTACAAGTAATTTGGTAAACCCTGTCATGAGTCCTAGTTAAGGACTATAAACAAGACCTGCAAGTGGTTAGTACACCCTGTTATAAGTCCCAATTAAGGACTATGAACAACACCTGCAAGACATCAAGGGTGATAATAAGCATGCAAGTAGTCAAGTACGAAGGCACGCAAGTCACACAAGAGAAGCCCTTAGGGTTTAGGCCAGCATGGGGTCTGGGTAGTACCCTCTTGAAGTTGGTGGGTTCATACCTGTCCTAATCAAAGTAACCGGGTTCTAAGGTTCCCAATATCACCGGATTGCTTTCATTGTTCATCGTTTCGATTTAGCCACTGAACTGGCGACCGAAATATTCCAGGAAAGCAACCCTCAATTGAGTGTAGTATCGAGTATCAACCAGCCTCGGACTGCACCAAAGTCAGTTATCTCACTACCCTAAAGAGGCCAAGATAGTTCAATTAAGGTTCCTAAGGTCTGTTGATGCTTCACGACACCACGCGGAGGCCCCGTACTCTCCTTGACTGAACTCAAGGGTTACCGGTACACACCAAAGTGCCACATCAACGTAGCAGACTGTTTCAACCATGTCGGTATACCCCGCACAGTTCCCTCACAGCCTTGTTGCTACTTTCTAAGAAGGTATCCCCCAGATCCGGGTTAGGATCTATAGAACTCCCAAGCAACCCACAATTTAAAGCACACAAGGAAAACAATTGAAAACAAAGTTATGAACTAACCCTAAGGTACACCTCACTTTAAGTTTAAGTCCCCAGCAGAGTCGCCAGTTCTGTGATCGGTGGATCTGGAACTGACTGTTTAACGCTGGTTCGCGAAATGTCGCGGAAGCAAGAGTCGCCACCGTCTTTTATTTTCTCCAAATGGAAAGGACAAAAGCACAGAAAAATTCCTTATAGAGATTGCTCTCGGTTCGGGAGGTAGATTATAGAAAGGGAAGGTGTTAGCACCCTTTCTATCCATGGTTATCCATGGGCTCTTAGATACTTGCTCAATGTGTTTTCAAATTGTTTGTTTGCTTTTCAATGTGGGTTTAAAAAGTTTCTTTGAAAAATTTCAGTTCGACTCATACGCCAGAGTGTTTGAAAAGTTTGCTTTGAAAGCTTTTGAAAATGTGTCAGTGTGAAAAGTCTTTTTGAGTTTGTTTTTGAGATTAGAGCAAGTATCCTTGAGAACCTACCTACCCTAAGGAATTCGTCTGTGTAAATGTCCTTAAAAGTAGTGCCATCCCACCATTGAGAGGTAGGTAGCACCACCGTTGGAGGTGTTCGGGTCAATTCGGGTTTATCGGGACATGGTGATCACCGGAGCAATGGGAAGACACCTTAGAAGCTATCCTCATGCCAGGTTCCCGGATCATGAGGACTTACTAAGACGTCCTCTACTCGACGACCACCTTTCGAAAGGCAACAGTGAGGCGTACCCTAGGGGTGGTGTGTGCGATTTGTGTGTCATGTTTCAGTTATTTGTCTTGTCATGTTTGTCGTGTTCTACGCTTGATTTTATTTTAAGTCCATTCATTCTTGCATGCATATTTAACAGTTATAAATTGCGAGGAAATAAAGCTAGACTATTACAAATGGCGCGGGTCCACATCGCCAAAATTAAACCGGACCCGATTTAGCGAAAAAATAAATAATGCGAAGAAATAAAGTGCGAAAAGTAAATTACAACGCTTTGGGGCAATTACATAATAATAAGCAATAAAGTAAATGCGCGAAAAATAATTAAAACAAAACTAGGGCGTTGGACCCTTTTACAAACAATAGTTAAAGTTAATGAATTAATTAAATAAAGAGGAATTAAAATTAAAATTAAGAAGAAAAATGTTTTTGGGCATCTTTATGTTTTTTAGATTTAATAAGAAAAAAAAAGTTAATTGAAATTAAATTAAGAAGCAAACCCTAATTCTAATATTTTTTATTTATTATGAAAGAATTAAAATATGACCTAGATTAAACCTAATTCATTCATGTACAATTTAAATAGGAAAATAAATAAATAAATAATAATTATTATTGTGGAAAAAGGGGAATAAAAAAAAAGAATTAACAATTAAAACCTAAATTCTACATTTTTTGGATTTTTATTAAAAAAGGAATTAAAATTAAAACCTAATTACACTAAACAATTTACATTCTAATTTATTCATGAAAATAATTAATATATAAATATTTATTAATTTTTGGCCTTTTCTGATTTTTTAGTGTTTTTATATTTTGTAGGAAAAATAAATTAATTGAATTAAGACAATGAAATAAATAAAACAACAAAAAATAAAAGTGAGAAGAAAAAATATAAAATGCAAACCCTGGTGGGGTGTTGCCCCAAATAAGGAGGTATAAATTTGGAAAGCCTGGCCCAATTGAATTTGAATTTGCTGACTTTCCATGATTCCATATGATGCGTTTGACTCATACCTAGGGTGTACCCCCCAATCTTCTGCCTTGAATGAGAGGTCCTGGACACGTGGGCTGCCTGATGGTGAGGAAACATAGTGTACCTGGACATTAGCGAAGTATAGGATCTCCTATTGAAAAATAGCATGGAATTTTTGCCAGACCTGGGACTTGAACCCAGGTCTTGAAGGTTACAAGCGCGTCTCCTTGCCAGCTGAACTATGCAATTTCATTTAATATATAATATAACATAAATAATATAAAAGAAAAATAAAGTTAGTGGAGACTTTTAGCGCGAATTTTCAAAACAACCTATCACGTGGTGACAACGAGGTTGTCTTCTTCGTTTTGTCTGAAACACACACGTATGGCCACGGTTTTCAGGCGTGGTCTTAGGCAAGCAACGAAAAAATAGCGACTAGCGCTATGGTATATATAAATTGGGCGCGAGGGTCAAGACTTCTTCGTCTTGATGTGCTGAATCCAGCCATGGCCATCTTGAGCCCTAATTTTACTTGGTTGAGAAACCCCCAATCTGGGAAACCTGTAACCCTAGTATGTGTCAATGGCGAATTCGCATATGGTGCTCAAAAACACAATCAAACGTATCAGTTAGTTTAGAAACATCAATATAAACATGAATCAACAAAGAAAAATGCAAAAAGATGATGGAATCATGCAATGCAATTTCAAAATTTTTGTGGTTCAGTCCAGGTTCTTGATACCGATTCTTGGTGTTTTGCTTGTTGTTAATGATTGAGAAACACTCAATGATGTCTCAGAATGCTAATGGGATGAGAGTTGATGCTTGAATCGGCCTAAAACCTTGAATTCAGTATTGAACTTTTTAAGGATTTTTGCAAGTTTGTAATGTCAATTGCTGCGCAGTATGGAGTCTAATAGCATTAGGGTTCTCCTCTAGTACTTGTATGGAAGCAATTAGGTTAAAAAGATTCAATAAAATCCATGTCCATAATTGTTTTCAATCTTTGATTTGTTAAGGATCTTTTACAATCTTTTTTCATGGTTCTTGTGTCAATTAGGTTTCAATCAAGCCAAAACCTTCTATATCAGCATGTGCACGAAATCTCAAGTCCAAATCATGCATAAAAAGATTTGTTTAGGTTAAGGTTATATTTTTCATGAATTAAAATGATTTAAATGAATATAAATTAATATAAATTCAAATAAATAATGAAAATACTTCCCTTTGGGCCTAGTGGTCGTGCATAGGCTTGGCATGAAGAAACTTGGAAGAAAATTGGGCCCATTTGCATTTTTAGGCCTTTTGCATCAATGTTGACTTTCAAAAATTTCCAAAAATTTCCCAACTTCCACAAGGCATAACTTGGTCAATTTTTAAGCTTTCCACATGTTCTTGGACATTTTGGAAAGGTCTTTGAGTCCTTTAACCAATGCCTTTGGTCCCATGTCATTTTGATTTACCAATCTCAAGTTATGGCCTTTGACTTAAAGTCACTTTTTGTTGACTTTTGAAAATGACCTATAATGTTGAAATTGATAACTTTTTGTGAGAGCATTTATTGGACTTGGAACATGAAGATGAATTGTAGGAAATGTCCTTCTCTTCAAAATGAGCTTTGGATGGAATTTTTCTGATAATCCATGTGAAAGTTATGCCCTGGTCAATTTCAGTTGACTTTTTCAGCTGTCCAAATATAGTAACTTTTGTATCTTGATGATTTTTTGAGCCAAATTTTGAGAATCATGATCAAGCATTGATCAAATGATGTTTGTGGCTTCAAAATGATATGTTGACCAAAAATTTGAACTTTTGACTGTCAAATGACCATTTTGCCCCTACAGTTGACTGTAGTGCAATCTAGGGTTTTGACTGTGCAATTTTGAGCTGAATGCCTTGAAACTTGACATGAGGGTACTTGACCATCTTTGTAAGCATATGAGACTTGATTGGGCCTTTGAAAAGTTCATTTGCTTGACCAGAACTCAAACCCTAGTTTTGACTGTATAGGAGACAGTTGAGCTGCACAACCCTTGGGGAATTTTGTGACCTTGACTTGGCAATTTCTTGATGAATATGGGAGGGCAAATTTTGGGGTACAACAGGTGCCAAGTATCTTTGGGCAATTTTTCTTTAAGGGACTTGATCATTTTTAGGAAACTTTTCGAAAGCGTCGTCGAGGGACTATGATCATTTGATTGTTTGTTTTTTTTTTGCCCAAAGAGACCTAACATGCAATATGGCCCATTTATTGAAGGCAACAAGTGGAATACCCTAGGGGTGCAAGTGTGATTAGTGTTGTCCATTTTCATGCTTTGATTATCTTAAAATTAGGTCAAACTATTTTGTTGTTTTTGATTCGCATACAAACCCTAATTCTAGCATGGTATAATTAGAAAGCATTAAAGTGCGAAATTTAAAGTCCTAAACTATTACAACACAATATATGGGAAGGGGGGTACAAATGTTCAAATGGGGGGTATTTAGACAAGGAATTTAAACCTAGCTATTACATCAATTTGGAATTATTTACAAGATAATCAATTGCACAAATTAAATAGAAATAAGATAAATATGCAAGATGCAAAAAAATGTTTTTATGTGTATGAAAAAAGAGTATTTTTATATGTCAAATAAACAAAAATAAAAAAAGTATTATTTTTTGGGTATTTTTATGTTTAGGGTAAAACCCTAATTTTATTAAGTAAATGCATTAATTATTTAATATGTACAAATATTTATCAATTATATACAAAATAAAATAAAAATGAAGTATATTTGTCAAAAAGGTATTTTTAATATTAAATATTAATAAAAAATAAAAGTGTGTATATTTCATATTTTTTACCTAAATATTCTAATAAATATAGATGTATTATTATTATTTACTAAATATATATTATATGTATAAAATAATAATATTTAATATTTTATAAAAAAAGTATTTTTGATATAAAATGTTTTCAAGGGAGAAATAAAATAAAAATCAGAAATAAAATAAGTTTGCATTATTTTTGGTATTTTTAAATAAAAGTATATCTATTTATTTATTTATGTACAAAAGACTACTTTAAACAAATAAATACCTAATAAATATGAAAATGGTATAAAAATATTTTTTATATTTTTAATATTATAAAAAAAAATAAGTCAGAATAAAAAAAGAAAAGTCAAAAAATCATGAAAATAAGCAAAATGGGCCTAGGGGGTGTAAAAGCAAACAAATGGTGTAAACAGAAATAACAACACAGGCCCAGCCCACGTGGAGCTTCTTCAACCTCCAGCCATTCTTGTACAAAAAACGCGCGTTTTGTACCCTGATTCAAACATCCTGATTCCTGGCTTTTTAATGAAAACTCACAACATCAAAAATGTTCAGCATCAAACAACGAATCCATACATACCAAAAACTTGATCTAACTCTCAAAAATGAGAGAGAATTCCTCCATTCCCAAATCTTAACCTAATTTTTTATCAATGTTCAGACATCAAATTCTCATGGCACACGTAACATAAATGAAAACTAACTACATGGGCATGTTCAGGGCTATGAATGTGACATATTTTCTTCACAAACCTAAAGCTAACAATGCGTGGATAGAGAGATACGTGTTCATGAACTTACCTGTTTAGTTGAAGTTGTATCTGGTGATTGAGGTACTTTCAGTGCAAGATGATGATTGGTACAACTTCCTTGATGTCCATGGATGCTATTCCAAGCTTTACTTTGTCTTGAAACCTTTTGAATCGTGCTATGGAACTTCAGCTACAAAACAAGAAAATGAAAATGGTGATGTTGCATGGGAGTGTTACAGGTCGTGTTTGAGGTTTGGATTAGCTTCAAGGGATGTTGTGGGATGTGTTTGACAAGTTTTTAGCAAGAATGCATGGAAGGTTTGAGCTATGGAACTCAAACTGCAGCAGATGCTCTGTTTGGGCAGTTTGAGGGTGATTCTGTGAATGGGGAGGCAATGGAGATATTAGGGTCGTGTTCTAGCTCAGAATGGATGTTTAGAATATGTTTGGTAACTTTGCATAAGGCTTGGTTTGCTGAGATGAAAGTTGTTGTACAAAATGCAAGCTTTCTTACACTTTAAGCAAGAGATGGTAAGTTGGTGTTTCTAGCTTGTACAGGCCCCCATTCTATGCTGAACCACTTAGTCTTGATCAGTGTAATTAGTCCATAAACTTGTGCCAAAGAGATCTTAACTGTACTTGCTTGGATTTGCTTTAGACATAAAGTTCACTTTTGCAAAAATGGATAAAATGCTTTATCTAAAAATGGATTAAACCTTTATGCAATGCTTGAACACATAGAATATGGTCTTGGCACAATGAGTTTGCATTAAATTTATGAGTGTAAAAGAGATTTAGGGCCTGTAATCAAGAAATGCATGCTGATTTGAAAATTGCCTAAGTGTATGAACATGGAATTTGGTCATGAACAAAGTGAGTTTTTCCCATATTGTCAAATTCGATTCTCCCTAACCATGAGGTTGTTTGATGAGTTCTTGGACATTTTGGAAAGATTGGAATGTGTACTACAATCCATCTTTGAAATGCAAATTGAAATTCCAAGTGTAAGTATGTGTAAAATGGTCTTAAAGTTAGGTAAAAACCTTGCCTAAAATAGGTCAAATTTTCTCTAAGTTAAGAATGGTTTGGTACCCTTGTTCCAAAAATTGTAACTTGAGATACAAGCCTCTTTTGGGAAAACTTTGTGAATCAAAGTTGTAGATTATACAATAGGCTACAACTTTCATGTTTTGACTTTTGCTTGAATCCAAATGAATCTTGGTGAGAAAGTGGGGCAAAGTTAAGAAAAAATTAGGGTTTTTCATAACTTAGAAAAATTCTAAGTTATGAAAAATCTTCATTTCAAACCCTAATTTGCAATTCTTGATTTCTTGATGAACAAGTTTCATGATTTGTCATGTTTTGATGAAAAATGAATCTTGACATTTGATTTTGACCAAAAAGTCAAAGTTTGACTTTTCAGTATACAATCAAAATTGATCAATTGACTGGGAAATTCAACTGTCAATCTTGTGTATTTGGGATCTTTTGAACTTGTTGAGCATGTCAAGACAATTCCATGGGGTCCTTGAGTCTATATGTGAGTTTGAATTGCCATTGGTTAGGTCAAACAGTCAAAAATTGCCTTTGTGCAGTCAAAACCCTAAAAATGACCATTTTGCCCTTTTGGTGATCTGATCAAATTGCTTGTGGAATTGTGATCCAAACTTGATCAAATGGTCCATGTGAGTTCATAATGTTGATGTGGGTCAATTTTCATGAGATTTGACTGTCAATTGGCCACAGTTGCTTTTTCCCAATACAACTGATTTCTAGGTCAACTGTCCAGTTGACTGGGCAAAATTTGGAATCAAGACTTGAAACTTGATGTGGATAAACTTGGGAGTACAATATGAAGCATGAAAGTCATCTTAGGCATTTTAGGCCAAAACATCTTTGTGCAAACACAAACCCTAATTTGGGTCAACAATGCAAGGAGAAGTCTTGAGCAGATGAAACCCTAACTGGATCTTGAGCTCCAAGGGCTTTGTGATGAGAAATTATTGAGAAATGGGAGGGCAAATTTTGGGGTACAACAGTTGCCCCTGTTCAATCTTCTTGAATCCGAAGAGTTAGATAGGCAAGTTTGCCTTTCGTGACTCAAGGGTAAAAGGAGATTGGACACTAGAGTGCCCTTAAATTTGCACTCGTCAAAGCAATGGATGGGGGAATTGGCTTAGAGATGCCATTTAGTGATGGGCTTAAAGATGCCATCTGGAAGGGTGACGGAATCTTGTCGGGGATGGGCTTAAAGATGCCATCTGGAATGAGTATCAGAAAGGTGTCCATGTTTCGGACCATCTCTGAACTGGGGGTCTGAACAAGCAATAGATTGACATCCATATCTGGAGGCATCCGTAAACTGTTTTCAAAAGTTGCATCTGAACAAGCGATAGATTAACATCCGTTGTGGGGAAGAATCCATAAACTGTTTTCAGAAGTCTTGAGAAGAATCTGAACAAGCGATAGGTTAACATCCGTTACTGGAGAACCCGTGAACTGTTTTCATAAATCTTGAAGTTGAATAAGCAATAGAGCAGCATCCGTTGTTGGGAAGCATCCGTAAACTGTTTTCAAAAGTTGAGAAGAGTCTGAACAAGCGATAGATTAACATCCGTTGTAGGGAAGAATCCATAAACTGTTTTCAGAAGTCTTGAGAAGAATCTGAACAAGCGATAGGTTAACATCCGTTACTGGAGAACCCGTGAACTGTTTTCAGAAATCTTGAAGTTGAATAAGCAATAGAGCAGCATCCGTTGTTGGGAAGCGTCCGTAAACTGTTTTCAAAGGTTGCATCTGAACAAGCGATAGATTAACATCCGTTGTTGGGAAGAATCCATAAACTGTTTTCAGAAGTCTTGGAAGATAATGATTTTTGTCTGTCGACTGATCCTACCTGAAAAGGTAAAGGGTTAGTTGTATGCAATGTCATGATGCATGATGCAACGTATGTTATATGATATGAATGTAAATGAATGCGCATGTAAGCTGAAGAGCTGTCTTGCGAGGGATAGATGAATCCGAGATAGCTGAAGATAAAAGCATCTTGACTGCTGTCGAGAAGAATAATTCCTGGTTGTTGCTGGGGAATAAGGAGCTTGGGTTGTATACCAATCTTCTGGGGAATCCCTGTCTTGAGGAGATCTTCACTGGAGAACCTTCGAATGTACAATGAGGAACTGAAAACTGAAAGTCTTCAAACTTGCTTGGGGAATACCAGACCTTCAATCGTCGAGGGGCCTTAGAACCACTTGCGGGGACTTGGAATTTCCTTGGTGACTTGTAGGGTAAAAGAATTTCTGATGATTTCTACTGGGGATTTTAGAACCTGGTAGACTTAAGCTGGGGAGATAAGACTGAGAATCTCTAGTCTAGTGAGAAGCATTTATGTGGGGAAAAGGTTCACTAGTCTGGCTCCGCTGGGGATTGATAGTTTGAAGTTTTAGCTCTGCTGGGGATACTAAAACTTAAACTCTTAGGGGAATTGAGTTCTGGAGGATTCTCTGGCCGGGGATAACAAAGATAAACTCCTCTGGGGATTGTATTAATAAGTTATGCTGGGGAACTTTGATGAACTCCGCTGGGGATAGGTGTTGTACCCCAAAATTTGCCCTCCCATATTCTTCAAAGATTTGCCAAGTCATGCTTCAAATCTCCCCAAGGGTTGCACAGTGCAAAGGTCTCCTATACAGTCAAAGTTAGGGTTTGTGTTCTGATCAAGAAAATGAAGTTTTCAAAGGTCCAATCAAGTCTCATATGCCTACAAACATGGTCAAGCATCCTCATATCAAGTTTCAAGACTTTCAGCACAAAACTGCACAGTCAAAACCCTAATTGCACTACAGTCAACTGTAGGGGCAAAATGGTCATTTGACAGTCAAAAGTTCAAATTTTTGGTCAACATATCATTTTGAAGCCACAAACATCATCTGGATCAATGCTTGATCATGATTCTCAAAATTTGGCTCAAAAATCATCAAGATGCAAAAGTTTCCTTATTTGGACAGTTGAAAAAGTCAACTGTAAATTGACCAGGGCATAACTTTCACATGGATTATCAGAAAAATTCCATCCAAAGCTCATTTTTAAGAGAAAGACATTTCCTACAACTCATCTTCATATTCCAAGTCCAAGAAATGCTCTCACAAAAAGCTATCAATTTCAACATTATAGGTCATTTTCAAAAGTCAACAAAAAGGGACTTTAAGTCAAAGGCCATAACTTGCGATTGGTAAATCAAAATGACATGGGACCAAAGGCATTGATTAGAGGACTCAAAGACCTTTTCAAAATGTCCAAGAACATGAGAAAAGCTTAAAAATTGAGCAAGTTATGCCTTGTGGAAGTTGGGAAATTTTTGGATATTTTGAAAAGTCAACATTGATTCAAATGACCTAAAATTGCTAATGGGCCCATTTTTCTTCCACAATTCATTGTCCCAAGCATGTGCACGACCACTTGGCCCAAAGGGAAGTTTTTATTCATTTTTTATTTATTTATTTGAATTTTTATTTATAATAATTTATTTAAATCAATTAAATATATGAAAAATACTTAACTTAACCTATCAAATCTTTTTGCACATGTAATCTACTCAATAATTCGTGCATAATTCAATATGGAAAGATTTGGAATGATTGGATCATGATTGGTACAAAATTGTATGAAAAAGATTGAAAAAACAAAGCTTGAAAATCAAATCTTCAAAACCATCAATGAAAGAGATTTTGCTCAGAATTGTTGACCTAATTGACTCAATACAAAAGCCAAAACACAAACCTAATCATCCTACACACGCAGCTGCTCAGAAAACTCCATTCACAAATTGGAATTTTTTGCAAAAAACTCATAACTGAAAACATCTTTGCAGGTTGATTCAAGGCACGATTTCTATCTCATTAGCTTCCTCAAGCATCACTGAACGTTTCCCAATCAAGAACATTCTTCAAAGCTTAAGGAATTGGTATACAGAACTTGAAATATCTCATGAAAAATTCATAATCGTGTTTTAAAATCTATGCATTTTCATGGCATTTTAATTATTGATTCATGTTCCTGGTATGATTCTAAAGCTAACCCATGTGTTTAATTGAATTTTTGCAAGCTATAGACGATTATACCATTGTCAATTTCTAGGGTTTACAGGACCTCGGATTAGGGCTTTTTAAAGGAGGAAAAATTAGAGTGTGAAACCACCACCATTGGAATCAGCGTGTCTGGACGAAGAAGAAGCCATGCTCGCGCTCAATTTATGAGCGTCATAGGGCTAATCGTTATTTTTCCAAAACCGGCCTAAGAAAACGCTCAGAAAACCGTTGCTTAATATGTTCTTATTTCAGGAAAATAAAACATGCGAAGAAGACGAACTCGTGGCCAGCAACCATTGGCTCTTTTAAATTTCGCGTGTTTTGAACCACTAACCATTGTTTTCTTATTATATTATTCTTCGTTTATTTTATATACAAAGCGCAACAATTGGTTTAGTGGCAAGGCACATACGCTGGCAACATCCATGACCTGGGTTCGAGCCCCAGGTCTTCAATACTCTCAATATTATTTTGCAATTAATGATCATATGCAGGTCCAACATCAAGACGTACCATACACCCTCCAGATCAACCCATCCACGTGCATATTGGAATCAAATCAAGGGCATAGGTCTGGGGAACACCATAAACCCCAATCAACGCGCCAGCACACTACCTGGAAAGTCAATAAGGCCAAATCCTTAATGGGCTCAAATGCTTGGGCTGTACCTCCATGTTGGGGACTACCACCCCCCTTGGTTTGCAAATTCTTAACTTTCTTTATTTTTTTTATTTTTTTGTTTGTTTAATTAATTTAATTATATTTTCATAAAAAACACAAAACATCATAAAAAAATCAGATAAGAGAAAAATGATAAATATTTTTATTTCTAGTATTTTTATAAATAAATGTGCATATAATTAAATTTAGTGTAAATTAGGTTTAATTTTAATACTTTTAATAAAAAATCTATAAAAAAATAGAATTAGGGTTTAATTAATAATTTTTCATCCTTTCTTTCTTTTCCTTCATCAATAATTAAATATTTATTTTATTTATTTTTATAATCAAATTTGCATATAAAAATTAGGTTTAATTTAGGTTAAAAACTTCAATATTTCTTAATAAATTAAAAAATAACTAGAATTAGGGTTTGCATCTTATTTTAATTTTAATTAATTCTTTTCTCATATTAAGTCTTAAAAATCATAAAATACCAAAAAAACAAAAACAATTTCTTTTCTTTTTAATTAATTAATTCCATATAATTTTAATTTTGCAAAAAGGGTCCAACGCCCTCGTTCGTAATTTCTTATGCGCGTATTTATTTTATTTCTTGAATATTTATGTATCTCTCCCAAGGCCTTGTAACATTTTGATTACTTCTCGCACTTTTAATTTCTTTATTTGTTGTCAAATCGGGTTCGAGAAATTTTGGCGATGTGGACCCGCGCCTTTTGTAATAGCTTAGAATTTACTTTTCTCGCAACTTTTAACTGTTAATCAAAGGCATGAAAGAATGTATGGACAAAAAATAAAAACAAGCGTAGAACACCAATAACATGACAAGATAAATGCAAATGAAAACGACACACGAATCACACACACCACCCCTAGGGTACGCCTCATTGTTGCCTTGCCTCGAAAGGTGATCGTCGAGTAGAGGATGTCTTAGTAAGTCCTCATGATCCGGGAACCTGGCATGAGGGTAGCTTCTAAGGTGTCTTCCCATTGCTCTGGGGATCACCATGTCCCGAACCTTCGAATTGACCCGAACACCTCCAACGGTGGTGCTACCTACCTCTCAATGGTGGGATGGCACTACTTTAAAGGACATTTACACAGACGAATTCCTTAGGGTAGGTAGGTTCTCGTAGATACTTGCTCTAAATTTCAAAACAAATTCAAAAATACTTTTCACACCAACACCTTTTCAAAAAAGCTTTCGAAAGCAATTTTTCAAACACTCTTGAGGACTGATACAAGAGTCGAACTGGAATTTTCAAAGAAACTTTTTAAAACCCACAGTTGAAAAGCAAACAAACCATTTTTGAAAACACAAATGAGTAAGTATCTAAGAGCCCATGGATAACCATGGATAGAAAGGGTGCTAACACCTTCCCTTTCTATAACCTACCTCCCGAACCGAGAGCAATCTCTTTAAGGAATTTTTCTGTGCTTTTGTCCTTTCCATTTGGAGAAAATAAAAGACGGTGGCGACTCTTGCTTACCGCGACATTTCACGAACCAGCGTTAAACAATCAGTTCCAGATCCACCGATCACAGAACTGGCGACTCTGCTGGGGATTAAACTTAAAGTGAGGTGTACCTTAGGGTTAGTTCATAACTGTGTTTTCAATTGTATTGATTTGCTTGCTTTACTATTGTGGGTTGCATCGGAGTTACATAGATCCTAACCCGGATCTGGGGATACCCTGTTTAGGTAGCATAAGCTGTGAGGGACCTGTCTGGCGTATACCGACATGGGTGAAGCAGTGGCTACGTTGGTGTGGCGCCTTGGTCTGTACCGATATCCCTCGTGTTGAAACGGGGAGAATATAGGTCTTCCAAGGAGTCATTAAGCACCAACAGACCTTAGAACCTTAAATGACACAACTTGGCCATTAGAACAGCAGCAGTATGCTACGCCCATTGAGGCTAAACTCTCGTGATGGTTCTGGCCGCAAGAAAAGATTGCGATGCTGGAGTTATGACCGATTGAGGGTAGTCAATGATATTGGGATCCTCTAAGAACCCGGTTACTTTTGATAGGACAAGTATAAACCAACAGACTGAAAGAGGGTAATACCTAGACCTCATGCTGGCCTAAACTCTAAGGGTTTCTCTTGTGTGACTTGCGTGCCTTCGTACTTGACTATTTGCATGCTTGTTATCTGACACATGAACTACTTGTAGGTTTTGTTTATAGTCCTTAATTGGGACTCATAACAGGGTTACTAAGTTTCTTGCAGGATTTGTTTACGGTCCTTAAGGGGGGCTCATAACAGGATTCACTGAATTTCTTGCAGGTTTTGTTTATAGTCTTTAATAAGGACTTATAACAAGGTTTACCCATGATTACCCCATGCATCATGACATCATACCATTGCATACATCCTAACCCATTTCAAGGATCTCAAGGGCTTGTGATGCAGGTCATGATGAACCAACTGTCCAGTAAGGGGCAAAGGGGATTTATTTTCCTCTAGTCAAGGTTGTCAGGGGCTATGACCCACTGGATATGGTGAGCCTTTGACTCTTGAAGAAGGACTCTCAACAACATGAAGTACCTTCAATCAAGTCACCAGTTTCCAACTCTAACAATTTGTTTACCCCTCGAGGTCCTTGAAATCATTGCATGCATATCATACATATCATTGCATAACAGGTACCCTTTCTCTGCAGGTTGCTTACCTTCTTCGCTGTTTATTTCAGCAGTCTTGTCATGAATCCTGAATCCTCAACCGAGTACACTATCAAGGCCCTCCAGGCTCAGAACGCCCAGTTCCAAGGGCTGATCATGAATTTGACCCAGGGGCAACAAGATCTGAAGGCTATGCTCTTGAAGAAGGAAAAGAAGAAGAAGAGGACTGTCTTGTTCAGCCCTAGACGCAGATCTGGGAACACACTGCAGGATGAAGCTGAGAGGACGAATCCATCTGTGGGGAAAGGCAGTCATCAAGAGGAAAGGGTTCCCAGTCCAGTGGTCTCCGACAACGAGACCGATTTCAACGACGAACAGTACCCTCCGACTGAGGATAGGTACAAACAGTTGGAAGACCGGCTAAGTGCTATGGAGATACAAAAAGTGCCTGGCCTGGACTTCGAGGATCTAGGTCTGTCTTCTGGGGTAGTGATCCCGCACAAATTCAAGGCACCTGCCTTTGCAAAGTACGACGGGGCATCCTGTCCTAAGCTGCATCTCAGGTCATACATGAGGAGGATCCAGCCCTACACGGCCGACAGGAACTTATGGATCCACTTTTTCCAGGAAAGTCTCTCGGGGACTCAGCTTGACTGGTTCTATCAATTGAATGGGTCCAACATCCGTACCTGGGAAGACTTAGCCACTGCATTCTACAAGCAGTACCAGTACAATGCCGACCTTGCTCCCACGCGCACTCAGCTTCAGGGAATGTCTATGGGTGCAGGTGAAGGTTTCAAAGAATATGCCCAAAAATGGAGGGACCTTGCTGGAAGGGTACAACCACCTCTGACTGACCGCGAGCTCGTCGACATGTTCTTGGGGACCCTGTCTGGTCCATTCTTCAACCACCTGATTGGGAATTCTGCTGCTGGGTTTACAGATCTGATCTTGACCGGGGAAAGAATAGAAGCTGGCATTAAGTCAGGGAAAATACATAATGGTGACTCCTCGAACACTGAGAAGAAACCATCCAGAAGAGAATCTAGTGCTGTCAACGCAGTAGCTATTGCAAAGTCGGCCGGTACTCCTCAGTGTCACCACCAACAAAGGGAAGAAATACCTAAGAGGCAATTTACTCCCCTCGGCATGACCTTGTCACAGATATTGCCACAGCTGCTGGAAACCAAGTTGGTAACTCTCATGGATCCCCCGAAGAATCCTAACAGGACACCTTCAAGGTACAATCCCAATGCTCGTTGCGCCTATCATTCCGACAGCCCGGGGCATGCTACAGATGACTGTTGGACTTTGAGGAATAGGGTTCAAGATCTGATTGATGCAAAGGAAGTCTGTTTACCTCGGGATTTGGTAAACAACCGCTGATCCTCCAAATGGTTACTTATTTGGTTACTCGCAGGATCGATCAGATTGATCCTAGGACATAGGTTGATTTTGAAGTTTTGATTAAATTGGATAAGGCTTTAAATAAAGAGGCTTTAAATGAAATAAAGAGGTTTCAAGTAAATTGCATGAAGAAAGGACTTGGTAAAATAAACAAGGCTTAAAGTAAAAGGCTTCGACAGGAATGTAGAGAGGAAAGCAAGTAAATTTCTGGAAAAAGTAAATGACTTTGATTAATAAAATTGGTGTTTCACACATACATTTCTCAACAATTCTTTCTCACACGCTGGGTACTCGAATCTATATGAGTGACTTTGTATAGAATTGTGAACACACGCGAGAACTTACATGACTACTACTATTTATACTAAAAACATCCCAAGTAACCGTTGGGCAGTTACACTGCTTCGAGATGATTCCACTTGGCACGTTCTCAACGTTCGACGCTCCAGATCTTTGCACGCTACACGTGGTAACTGCTGGAAACCGTTTTCCCTCCAAAAGCTTGAATTTCAAACTGCTCCACTCTGAACCATCGAACACTTTCGTCGAGAGACATCTTCGACAAGAAACTCCTTCGACGTCGAAGGCAACCAACTTCTCCCTTGGAAGAAATCTTCTAAGTACTTTGCCATCTTTCGACGGGCAATTCGACAGACTTAGCCAGTCGAAAACATCCTTCAGCTTTAATGGCTGACATCAACAAAACAAAGGTGTCGAATTTAGGAGCCAACAAATTGCCCCCCAAGAATGCCTTATTTCGACTCTGAAAGAAAAAGGCATTCTTTGAAACGCCATTCAACACCTGTCTTTTCACGCTTAGTCACAAATTAACTTGTGCACTTTTTGTTGTTTTCTACCAACTATTGGCAATCCCAAGAAAACCATCATTTATCCGTACCTAGGACGTCACTTTCAGTACGACGTGCAGTACCAAACGTCATTTCAGAATTTGTCATTATGACAATTCCCAAAAACGAGGACGCACGCTGCGTCCCTCTATTTCTGCAGAACGGCTAAAACAACAGGGGGCTGCCACGCATCCCACTAGCTCCTGTAATAATTAAATGGCATTTAATGTCCTCGGTTTTGGAGATTTTCCCCCACTACTATAAATAGCAGTAAGTACCCCATTGTGGGACTTTTTACGCCATCTAGCTTTCAAACTTCTCTGTTTTCATACAACTTGTCATCTTTGCAAAAAACATTTCCTCCTTCACTTCGTCTTCAACCTCAACACTAACAATGGCATCTGCTTCCAATGCTCCTGGCGCTACTGTACCATCTGAAAACGCTAAACCTAAGGTTTTCGTCACTGCTCCAGTAGTAACTTCTACAGGCAAACGAAGGGTTCCTGAACCCTTGGACATCGCCGTTCGCGATGCCTACTCACGCCACCTTATGATCCCGGTTGGATACTCCAACCAGATCTTTGCTATGTCTGGCCCCATGTATCCAAGTATCTCTGAGGCTATGAAGATCAAGAGCTATTTCCCGGTAGTTGAGAAACTCAAACCGGTTGCATGTGCCAAGAAAGACGCAGAAGACAATGAAGATCCTGCACATGAAAAAATCGACCTCCGCTTCTTCAACAGAGGTGTTAGGGCCTTCAGTTCTGGCCCTAGCCTTACTCCTGATTACGTTGCTTGGCTAGAAAAGATGGAGAAGCACCAAACTTCGATCTGGAAGGATATGGGGATCTTCGACCTGGTGATGCTGTCGAAGACAGGTTTGAACTATTCTCCGGAGATGCTGATAGCTTCTCTGCTGTTCTGGGACTACTCCCACTTTACTTTCCATCTTCCCTGTGGGATGCTAACCCCCACACTCTTCGATGTGGCCGCTATTACTGGCCTTCGACCCACCGGGGATTACTTCGATCCGGAGGAGATGTCGGAAGATCAAATTGGCTTTTCTGACACCAAACCAACATACACCACTTTCATCAACCACTATCACGACAGGTCGACAGATGCTGTGTCGGATGTCGAACACATAGCGTTTCTAGCCCTATGGCTGACTCGCTTTGTATTTTGCTCGAAGTCTTTACAGGTGACCAAAAAGATGGTCACTCTCGCTACTCAACTGCATCATCGCCAAAATATCTGTTTGGCAGAACTGATTCTGGCTAGCCTCTATGATTCGATCAGCAATGGGGCAACTCTTCTAAAAATTATCGAGAACAGGGCCAGTTTGCTACTTGCTGGGCCTTTTTGGCTGCTCCAACTGTGGCTCAATGCCACTTTCGAATCTTTCTTGCCTAAGAAGGTTCAGATAAATGAGCAGGCTCCAGAGATAGCGAACAGACGCGTCGAAGGAACCAGGCTGGCTCTGTTGACACCTATGGAAGATGGACTGGAGTTTCAGCAAACCTTCACCAACTTCGTTCTGATGTTTGCTCGAAGGAAAGAGTTTGTTTCAACTATGGCTCCATTTGCTCGACGGCAGGTAGGCCCAGCATGGTTCACAAGGCCACATCCAAGGACGTCGAGTGGTCCTAATGTTGACGAACATACAATACTGTGGGAGGCGTTCCTCACACCAAGGATCATGCCTCTTCGATTCAGGAGTTCTAAGACTCACTTGAGTCTGATTGCATACCAACCAAACCTGGTATCTCGCCAGTTTGGTATTATCCAAACCCTACCTTCTCCGATTTTTCCACAAGAGAAGTCAATGTTGTACTTCTGCAATGATTACACCGAAGAAGCTGCCATCAAGCATATCGGAAGATATGCTGGTCGAACAGTTCTCTCGTTGTTTAACTACCAGCTCAATTTTCTTTGCTCACCATCCTTCGAGGAGTGGTGGAAAAGCTATTATGCTGAGGAGTTCTTCGACGAGAAGGATTTCATGGATGAGCTTCAGAAATCTTTTGTCCTTGTGTTGGACAAAATAAAGAAATGTAAGTTCATCCTTTTACATTACTTTGTTTTTTTTCGACTGCTAGCCTGTTAACTTTTTTATTTGCTTTCAGTTGTTCGAAAGCCTGTAGCCAAGAAGGCTACAGAAGGCCAACAGGGGGGAGGCCCTTCAATAAAACCTCCACCGCCGGCGAAGACTACAGCGCCGGCGAAGACCACAAACAACCAACAGGGGGAAGGCTCTTCGAGGAAGCCTTCTATATCGGTAACCAGACTTTCATTATTTCCTCCTGGCTTTCTATTTTTGACTTTCGATGCAATTATTAAATCGAATTCCCATTGGTTTTCTAGGCACCTTCGCCCAAGAAACGGCCAGCACTGGTGGTCGAATCTGGGAGCGATGAAGAAAGTGATTCTCCTCCTGCCCCTCTAAAAAGGAGAAAGTTGACGAAGGATGCTCCTGTTCCTGCTCCTGCTCCTGAAGGTCGAACCATCAGGATAAAGGTTGTTGGGAGAAAGCCTAGGCCACCTCCAGTGATCATTGAGGAGCCAACGGAGGAGGAACTAAACGTTCTTCTTAACAAGCCTGTCGAAAGCGACAATTCCAGCCCTGGGGCTGAAGCCAATTTACAGGTAATCTCTTAGACCCTTTTATAACTTAGGTATAGATACCCATATTCGATTGTGTCTCTTTCGATCTCTGAAGATTTGTCTTCTTTCCTTTTTCAGGACACCACTGAAAGTTCTCCACCAAGGACCTCTGAAACGCTGGAATCTGCTGAACTCAGCAGGCCACAAGAAAAAGGCTTGGGAAATGACGAAGCCCATACTGAAAATGAGGCCAATGCTGAAACGGTAGAACAACCAGCAGAGGAACCTCAAACGGAGGAACAACAGCCAGAAGCAGTTCAGGTGGTGGATCTGTCAGAAGAGAATCATGAAGAAAGGGACCAAGGCAATGCTGGCGAAGAAAATC
This sequence comes from Vicia faba, assembly GCA_948472305.1. Lineage (NCBI taxonomy): Eukaryota > Viridiplantae > Streptophyta > Magnoliopsida > Fabales > Fabaceae > Vicia > Vicia faba. The sequence goes on along the minus strand of CATIWC010002042.1, from coordinate 122,574 downwards.
AAGGTGCTGCTGGCGAAGAGAACCAAGGTGACACTGTCGAAGGGCACCAAGGAGACGCTAGCGAAGAGCACCAAGGTGACGCTGGTACTGCCCCAGTTCGAGTCGAAGAACAACAAGTCGAGGCATCTAACACTCAACAGCCTCAAACCCAAGACAATGCTGTTGCAAGGGTTACCTCAACGAAGCACAGGTCAAAAGAGGACTTAGAACTCTTGAAACAAACTGACCCTGTTAGCTATCTCAACGCAATCATCGAGAGCAAGAGTTCGTCTGATGCTAGTCAGGAGATTCCTACCCTGTCGGGGAAGTCTACTGAAACCTCTCCTCTCGATGAAGCTTTGGCGAAGGTTAAGGCCCAGTTCTTCAAGAAGGATTTGATAAAGGCTTTAGAGGGGGACCCCACTGCTCCATCATACTTGAAGGATGTCTTGAATGCTGTCGACTTGTTAGCTGTAGCCCCAGAACTTTCAGGCTTGATCATGGAGTTACACTCTATGATTGATCAAGTCTCAGCAGATTACAGGCGTCAAAGGGGGTTTAACAGTCAGCTTGAGGTGTTGTATGGCAAAAGCTCCTCTGCGTGGACTGCTGTCTCGGATACGACTTCTCGAATTGCGGAGTTGTCGAAGCAAAAAGCATCTACGCAGGAAGAAGTCGATGCCATCGATCGAGAGAATGCTTCCTTCCGGGCACAAATCGAAGAAATAGAGGCGAAGATAAATGCCAACACTATACGCAAGGAGGAACTTCTTTCGACCATCTCAGACACCGAGAGCCAAACTGAAATCAAACAAGGCCTGGAATTCGCTGAGAAGGCCCAAGGCTTCGACGCTCAGATTGCCAAACTAGTGCAGGAGAACGCCTGGTGCAAGAAAAGGTTGGAGCAGCAGCAAGCCAAGTACCTTCGACTCAAGGACTCTATTCCCTTTTGATTGATTCTCTTTTGTAACCATATTTTGTAATCTATATTCGACAACATTGCCATCTTGGCTGAAATTTATAAAATTTCCATTTTGGCATTTTTATGGTTAATTTAGTCTTGTTCTTTTATTATTTTATTTTTATCTCTTGAAGTGTAGGTTTGTATTTTTTCAAATATTTACCATTTACTCTCAAGAGCCTTTTATCTCCACCTAACTCTTCGACTTCATAGGCTCCACCAGAAAAAGTTTGGATAACTCTGAAGGGTCCTTCCCATTTGGGTGACCATTTCCCCATGCTTCGATCCCTTCGATCCATGGGAAGAATTACCTTCCAAACTAGTTCTTCAGGCAAAAATACCTTAGGTTTTACCTTTTTATTATAAGAGTCTTCTACTCTTTTCTTCTGAAGCCTGAGTAGGTCGAGAGCGCGTAATCTCTCTTCGTCTAAATCCACTAGTTCGTCTAACATCATGTTCCAATAGACTTCAGAAGGAATATCATAATGCCTCTGAACCCTTGCAGATTGAAGACAAATTTCTGCTGGCAACACTGCATCATGGCCAAAAGTTAGCCTATACGGTGTTGTACCAGTGGCTTCTTTTGGGGACGTTCGACAAGCCCACAGAATCTGGTCTAACGTCTTATGCCAATTCTTTGGTTTCTTCCCAACATGTTTCTTTATCAAGCCAATCACCACTTTGTTAGCTGCTTCGACTTGACCATTCGCCTGTGCATAATAAGGCGTGGATGTTAGGAGTTTGAAACCTGTTTCCTGAGCAAATTCTTGCATCTTTCGACCAGTAAAAACTGATCCTTGATCAGTTGTTATTGTCTCGGGGATTCAATACCTAAAGATAATGTTCTTTTGAATAAATTCAATGACATTTTCCTGGTCTACATTGACTAAAGGGATAGCTTCGATCCACTTAGTAAAGTAATCAATGCCTACCAGTATGTATTTCTGACTCTTTGATGATGCTGGTCGAATCTCTCCAATGAGGTCCAACGCCCATCCTCTAAAAGGCCAAGGCTTCACTATCGAGTGAAGTTCGCTTGCTGGTACATGTTGGATGCCTGTATGGACTTGACACTCTTGACAACCCTTGGCGAACTCAACACAATCTTTCAGCATAGTGGGCCAATATAGTCCTTGTCGAAACAACAACCATTTCATCTTATGGCCTGCTTGGTGAGCCCCACATGCCCCAGCATGCGTAGTTGAAAGGGCTACGTATGCCTCAGTTTCACTTAAGCATTTTAACAATACCCCTTCAGGCGTTTTCTTGAATAACTCATTACCCATGAGTGCATAACTCAACGCCCTGTACTTTGTTTTTCGTTCTGTCGAAGCTCCTGGATTTTGAAGATAGTCCACAATGGGTTTCCTCCAATCTTGCTCTGACAAATTATCAATGAACGAAATCTCGAAGTTACTGTGATCAGCATATCCTAGTCTCGTTGATTCCAAGTCTGATGGTGATAGACAAGTTGCTTTTATCTTTTCTCGAACTTCGATTGCTCTTTGTAATCTCGTTTTTGAAATCTTATACCCAGATGCAATTTGTGCCAAGTCATTGGCTATTTGATTTTCGACTCTGGGTATGTGTCGAATATTGATCGTTTCAAATTTTTTCAATAAACGATTTACTATCACAAAGTATATAATGAGATTCTCTCTTATGCATTTATATTCCTTTGTGACTTGCTTAATGACTAACTCTGAGTCTCCCATGATTTCGACTCGAGTTGCCCCCAATTCCAACAATATCTCAAGGCCAGTAATTAGAGCTTCATACTCAGCCTCATTGTTCGAACAAGAACCTGATATTTTGTACTTGAATGTTGTTGGAATTTTATCTGGAGAAATAATCAAGACTCCTACCCCTGTTCCATCTTTATGGCTGGAACCATCGAAGTAGAATTTCCAAGGCTCTATCTCCACATAATTAATATCCTCGACTTGAATTGAGTGGTCGACTATGAAGTCTGCAACCACTTGTCCTTTTACTGCCTTAAGAGGCATAAAGGTCAAGGAGTATTCAGTTAATGCTAATGCCCACTTGCCAATTCGACTGTGCAAGATAGGTTTCGACAACATATACTTGAAAACATCAAAATGAGACGAAACATACACATCAACTGGTTTTATATACTGCTTGAGTTTTGTACAAGAGAAATACAGACATAGACACAATTTTTCAACTTCACTATATCTAGTTTCTGCATCGTTCAAAACTCTACTGAGATAATAAATGTGTCTTTCGACTCCATTCTCATCCTCTTGGGCTAATATGCTTCCCAGAGTTTTGTCGGATGCAGCTATGTACAATCTCATACTCCTATTGCTACAAGGAGGCACCAGAATAGGTGGCTTAGTGAGGTACCCTTTGATTTTGTCGAAGGCTTCTTGTTGCTCTTGCCCCCATTCGAACCCCTCTTTATTCAGTCGCAGTAAGGGTGAAAATGCCTGAGCTTTCCCACTTAGATTAGATATAAACCTCCTTAAAAAATTTATCTTGCCTAAGAGAGATTGCAGTTCCTTCTTATTCGACGGCGCTTTCGCTTCCAAAATTGCCTTCGTCTTGTTCTGGTTGATTTCGATTCCTTTCTTGTGGACAACGAAGCCCAAGAAATCTCCAGCTTTCACACAGAACGCACACTTCAAAGGGTTCATCTTCAGACCATGTTCTCTCATTCTTTCGAATGATTGTCGAAGGTGGTCAATATGATTCTTCCTGGAAACAGATTTTATAACAATGTCATCAATATATACTTGCATAAAAGTGTTAATAAAATCATGGAAGATAGTATTCATTGCTCGCTGGTACGTTGCCCCAGCGTTTTTTAGGCCAAAAGGCATCACTACCCATTCGTAAGTGCCTAAGGCCCCAGGGCATCGAAAAGCTGTTTTCGACACATCCTCTTCAGCAATGAATATTTGATTATATCCTGAATAACCATCGAGCATACTCAGGTATTCATAGCCAGCGGCAGAATCGACTAGCATTTCCGCCACAGGCATAGGATATTCATCTTTGGGTGTAGCAGCATTCAAATCTCTGAAATCTATGCATACCCTTAACGTACCATTTTTCTTAATTACTGGCACAATGTTTGCAATCCATTCGACATACCTTGTAACACGGATGAATTTTCATTTCAGAAGTCTTTCGACCTCCATTTTGATCTTCGACAGTATTTCTGGAGCGAAGCGCCTTGGATTTTGCTTGATTGGCTTCTTCCCAGGTTTGATTGGCAACTGAAGTTCTACCAATCCTCTGTCGAGACCAGGCATTTCGTCATAATCCCATGCAAAACAGTCTTTAAACTCTTTCAGCAATTGGATTACTTCCAACCTAAGTTCTGGATCGATTTTGGCGCTGATGTAAGTTGGCCTTTTCTCTGATCCTTCGCCTAAGTTGATTTCTTCTAAAGGGTCTTGCGCTAACATTTTAATGTTGTTCGCCAAGGGGTCCTTTTCGAAGCCCAAAGGCTCATCGTCATAGATGGCGTTGAGCCTCTGTTTCTGCGTTTCTTCTGGCATGATATCAGGAGGTTTTGGATCGAAATCCTTTCCTGGGCCTACAGCAGATAATTGTTGATCATTGGCCTGTGTGGCCATGTACTTTACTTCGGCTTCGAGAGCCGTTATCATCTTGGTTTCGGCTACATAAGCCGAAATTCGCTTCAAAGATTGTGACTCAGTCATCATCACTGAATTCGCTTCCCCAACCAGTTGGTTGGATATCAGTTAACCCACTGAAGTCTATGTGGGACAAGTCTTCTCTGTCCCATTGGAAACCATGCTCAGGATGCAGGTATAGGGAACAAAAAGTGTTTGGCGCTGGCGCCATGTCGAAGTCAGGTGTTGGACATGGCCCTATGTGAGCCAAGTTCTTGTCGAAATCTGCCAAACCCAGGTGATTCACTTCGCCAAGGTAATAGCTTTGATCTGCCTCTATGTTTTCGACCATTCCATCTGGACGCCATAGCAGCAGCCTTTGGTGCATTGATGAAGGCACAGCGCCAACACCATGAATCCATTCACGGCCCAACAAAAGATTGTAGTTAGGTTTGGCCTATATGACCATAAACATCGTTGGTCGAAGGATCGACCCTACTTTGATATCTAGCTGGATCACTCCCATAGTGGTCCCTATGCCGCCCTCATAGTTCGACAGGACCATGTTGTGAGGCTTAATGTCCTCATCCCTTTTGCCAATTTTCCTTAGCATAGAGTGAGGAATAATGTTGATGGTTGCCCCACAATCCACCAATATTTTATTCACAGTAGTTTCTTCGAGTTTAGCCCTTATGAATAAAGGCTTGAGGTGATTTTTCATCGCCTCTGTAGGTGGCTCGAAGAAGCCATTTTGTTCCTCAGTAGTGCCATTGTCCATGACAAAATAGCACACTGGCCTATGTTTGGCCATTTCTTGCTCCACTTCCCAGTCACTTGCTTCGACTTCTACCTGTCGATTGAATTCTCTGGGCAGCACTGAAACTATATTCACCATTATGTCCAAAGTATCATCAGACTCAGCATCGTCTTCGTCTTCGACTTCCCTTTGGTTAGGCCAAACTAGCCTGTTGGTTACTGGCTCTCTTTCTAGAGGTTTCCTTTGCTTCCTTTGAGGAACGTTCGAACTGGTTTCTGCCTTTGGTTCGTTGGCAGCCTCCCTTTCAGCTTTTCGTCTCCTTTGATATCTCCTCCATTGAGATCGAGACATGGGGTTTTTACCTTTGTAGTTGCTGGACACTTGTGCAACCTTAGGTGCAGCAACTTGAGGCTCTTTCTTTTGAGTCAAAGAGGAACCTCTTGGCACATCGAAAGAATGCCATTTCTCCTCACTTGGCCTTTTCCGACCAGAGGTTTTGTACCAAGTATCTACTGGCACATTTGTTGGAGGCCTAAAAGTCAATGGCCTCTTTTCTTGGTTAGAACCTCTTTGGGAGGCTCTTCTGGGATCATGTCGAAGGTCAACATTCTCCTTTCTCTTATTCGCTGCTCTTACGCCTTGAATGTGCTCAGCAGCTTTTTTATCAAAGATCGAACTGCATCTTGGACACAGCATCACCTCTGATTTCTTTTTCTGGCATCTTTGTAGAAAATCTGCCAAGTTTTCATTTTCCCGAGGGAAAGCAGTCTTATTAGCTTGTTCTTGCCTCATGGCCTCTTCTGATGCTTTTGGGTCAGAAAGTTCGACCATATTGATATTCATTGTATCTTTGTTAACAAGAGTTAACTGCTTCATTTGTCTCTCCAGATTCTCCGTCTGGCCTTGAACGGTGGCCAAGTGGGAACTGGGTTTTGATCCAGTTTTTTGTGCTTCAGCAGTCTCCGACTTCGGGTTTTCGACCGCTTTCTGGACAGCTTCAATTGTCTTCCTGGATAAATTTCCAGAAAAACTGCCAAAGATTGGCATGTTGATGTGGTCCTTTGAGACTTCGACCATGGTAATTCCTGGCTTCTTCGACTGGATCCTGGTTGCCTCTATCACGTTCACCTCAGAGGGTTCAGCATAGTGGGCTTCAGCCTGCAATGGATTTGAGTCGACAGCCATGGGGGATTTGTCAGCAAACTTCAATCTCCCTTCTTCGATAGCGTCTTGCACAAGATTCCTGAAAAGAAAACATTGAGAAGTTTTATGGCCCAAAAAATTATGATATTTACAAAAACCTCTCTTCTTTCTTTGATCAAGAGGAGGCACTTTTACCCCTGGGGGTACTATCATTTGGCCATCTTTAACCAGCAAGTCGAATATTTCATCACATTTTGTGATGTCAAAACTATAAGTCTTTTTTGGGAACCTATCGTTGGTCCTTTCTGGACCAATGGGATTTTTCCCACTTGAGGGGACTAACAGTTTACAAGAGTATGGTGGCCCTTGTTTCAGTTCTGCTAAATCGACTTCTCCTTCTTCGACAGTTAAAGTATCGTCGAAGGATTCTAGATCTTCGTCATCCATCTCAACATACGCTATCCTCTCTCTCTTGTGAGTTTTCGTTGCCTTAGCTTTTTCAGCTTTGAGGCGTTCTACCTGTCAAACTCTATCGGCCAGTTGGGCCATGTCTCTTAGGTACTGGGTGTCTAGCTTCTTCCTAATGGAATAATCTAAACCGCATGCGGCTATTTCGACCAACTCATGCTCTGGCACTTGTGTAAAACATCTCGCCTTGAGCAACCTAAACCTATTTAGATATTCGTCTATAGGTTCAGTGAAACGTCTCTTCACACTGGCCAGTTCTTTCAGGCTTATCTTGGTTTGCCCCATGTAGAATTGTTCATGGAACAATCTTTCCAATTGGGTCCAATGATGGATCGAATTGGGGGGGAGAGTTGTAAACCAAGTAAAAGCGTTCTTTGTTAAAGAACTAGGTAAGTACTTGATCCTTAGGTTTTCGTTATTCGAAATGTCACCCGCTTCGATCAAATATCTCGCCACGTGCTCGACAGTAGATTCTGTCGTGTCCCCAGAGAACTTAGTAAATTTAGGGACTTTGCATCTAGGAGGTAAGTCCGTTTGTAACACATATTCTGACAATGGAGATGTAAAGTTGGGCCTTCGAAAGCCCATGTTCATCCCATTCTGAGTCATGATCCTTTCAATCATGGTTGCCAGATTGTTTTCCAAACCCATGTTTTGGTATTGGATATGCTGAACCACTTCGTCAGCATTTTGGTTTCTGTTAACTAACCTTACCTCTGGGGTTATTACCCTAGGTTCCTCGATAGGTTGTTCAAATCGTGCCCTAAGGTTTTCTTCGACAGGCTGTTGAACCTGGTTAATGGTGGTTTCTTCCTCTAAAAATATCCCCTGGTTTCCCCTTATTTGCGCCCTTTGGGGTTGTCGAATCGGTTGGGGTACTCCAAAGAAATCGGCCAAGCGCGCCATTTGCGCTGTCATTTGCTGATTCGATTGAGTAGTGTTTTGTATTAGAGGGTTTAGCACTGTACTCAAAGTTTGTGCCAACATTTGCACCATATCATGGTTGCTTTCGTCCATTTGTTGCCTCAAGACGGCTGTCGAGGCATTTGTAAGGCCATGGGCTCCTTGGGACGTTCCTCCTAAGAGTTGGGTCCTATTTCTATTCGCCATGCCTACTCCAGAGCCTTGGAGTGGCGAAGAGGCACTCACTAAAGGGTCTGAAAAAGTGGACGCAGCATTCGTCAGGCTTGCCACTTCAGAAGTTGGCATACCATAGAATGGAATAAATCCTGGGGGAACCAAAGGCCTTGTGCCTAAATTTCCCCTTGGTGGGGGAGTTCCCAAAGGCATCCTGGGGCCTGTTAACGAAGGTATTGGCCCCGTGGTTGTGACCGATACTGCTGGTGTCGAACCAACATTTGTCGCTTCACTTACGGTCATACTAACCGTTGCTCCCACATTCGTTTGTGGGATTTCGTTATTGTTTGGCGGATTCGCCATCTCTTCCCTTCTTCTGGCAGTATTGTTATCGTTAGTGTATATTCTACCACTTCTCAATAACATACAACTCGAAAAGATGAGATTATTTTCAACAATCAACACACTGTCCCACCAGGTGTGCCAATTTGTTTACCTCGGGATTTGGTAAACAACCGTTGATCCTCCAAATGGTTACTTATTTGGTTACTCGCAGGATCGATCAGATTGATCCTAGGACATAGGTTGATTTTGAAGTTTTGATTAAATTGGATAAGGCTTTAAATAAAGAGGCTTTAAATGAAATAAAGAGGTTTCAAGTAAATTGCATGAAGAAAGGACTTGGTAAAATAAACAAGGCTTAAAGTAAAAGGCTTCGACAGGAATGTAGAGAGGAAAGCAAGTAAATTTCTGGAAAAAGTAAATGACTTTGATTAATAAAATTGGTGTTTCACACATACATTTCTCAACAATTCTTTCTCACACGCTGGGTACTCGAATCTATATGAGTGACTTTGTATAGAATTGTGAACACACGCGAGAACTTACATGACTACTACTATTTATACTAAAAACATCCCAAGTAACCGTCGGGCAGTTACACTGCTTCGAGATGATTCCACTTGGCACGTTCTCAACGTTCGACGCTCCAGATCTTTGCACGCTACACGTGGTAACTGCTGGAAACCGTTTTCCCTCCAAAAGCTTGAATTTCAAACTGCTCCACTCTGAACCATCGAACACTTTCATCGAGAGACATCTTCGACAAGAAACTCCTTCGACGTCGAAGGCAACCAACTTCTCCCTTGGAAGAAATCTTCTAAGTACTTTGCCATCTTTCGACGGGCAATTCGACAGACTTAGCCAGTCGAAAACATCCTTCAGCTTTAATGGCTGACATCAACAAAACAAAGGTGTCGAATTTAGGAGCCAACAAAGTCCAGCTTGACTCTCCAGAGGCTCCCAATGTGACAACTGCTCCCTTGCCAAGACATGGCTAGGATTGGATTTATTGTTCATTCGAATGTTCAATTTGTAATCTTCTTTCAATTGTTCAAACATTTTGTTTCATGTCAAACATTGTTATTTCATTAATGCACTACACATGTCTGTTTTGAAGTAATTATTTCGTATTCACTATGTGCAAATTATTTTCATATTTTTCTGATATCAACTCTCATTAATTCTAAGCCTCTTGAGGGAGGATGACGAAAACGATACCATAATCTACAGTATGCTTTTGAACAGACCCCGCTGATGAGGTACAGGCATTGTTTCAACTCCTAAACACTGGAGTTATAAGGAAGATAATCCCTCGTCAACCCCTTCGAGCCAAAGAAGTAGGAGTTTTTCTTTTTGAAAATTAAAACCCTTATCATAACCTGGGGCAGGGTAGTTCTCTCAGTTGATCCAAGTGCATAACGAATGGCACCAAAGAGATCCTTACGAAAAAAGAAAGACAGTGATGGTTCCGAACAATCATAAAGAAAGGCAGTCATTACTTCTCAAAATAAAAACCCATTAAGTCAAAACCTATAAAGGGGACTTACGAAACTGGGGCATCCCGCTGACTGTAATTCCAAAAAAGGAAACAGCTCAGGCAAAAAACAGGGATAACAAAATCAAAAAGAAAGAGGTCTTATAAACCCTCAACAAAAAGGAAATGACTGCCCATTCAAAATAAATTATCAACATCCGAACCATCACCGGAAAATCAGAGCCAAGACTCAAACAAGGTCTAACGCACGATCAACTGAGCTTAGGTTTGAAGAACATCACGAAGAGTGGGTGGGTACAAATAATTTGAGACTTTATCCTTTGTTTCTTAAACCATGAACCAGGCCACGTTATAACCCTTAAAAGTCCTAACTGAAGCATGGGTTAGTTCGAAAGCATACTGTAACGAAAGGTATCCTGACTCCTTAAGGCTTGCTATAAAATATGGAGTTGACATCACGTTTTACAAACAATCACTTGTTTTATGAAAAAGAATGCATTTTCAAAATCTTCAAGACAGATATAGGCTGTGTATTTTAACATAACTTTGTTTGCATATGACTTTTTGTTTGAACAGCATAGAAGTCCGCACGACGAATGCCTAATGGAAAAAAACATCTCCAATCAAGGGGCAGGGCATGACCATGGTCCATCATCTGGGGCAATCCAATCAAGATTCGGAGAATCTCTCAAAGGTCAAATAGCCTGGGGCAAATCTCCGCATGAGCCACCTGGGGCATTTCAACAATGAATCTTGCCTGATCAAATACCTTCTGGTGGCATGACAAAACACTGCTAACAGAGGCAACTCCCTACATTCTGAGAGCGTGGACATAGTCGGAAAAAATACTATGCACAATCAAAGACCCGCTAGGTTGACATACCTAGGCAAAAATAAGGGCTTCCCGGCGAATCAAAAGGGTTCGGGCAAAATGAGGGATGAAATGAAAATCTGTACACCCGGCAAGTCGAAAACCTGAAAAGGCGGCTTGGGCAAAAATGGGTATCCCGGTGGACTGAAAACCCGAAAGGGCGGTCCAGGCAAAAATTAGGGATCAAAGCGTACGAATATGTCCTATCATCTTATTACCTGCTGTTGTACCCCAAAATTTTCCCTCCCATATTCCTCAAGAAATTGCCAAGTCAAGCTTCAAAATTCCCCAAGGGTTGCACAGTGTATGAGCCTCCTAAGCAGTCAAAATTAGGGTTTGTGTTTTGATCAAGAAAATGAAGTCCTCAAAGGTCCAATCAAGTCTCATATGCCTACAAATATGGTCAAGCATCCTCATATCAAGTTTCAAGGCTTTCAGCACAAAATTGCACAGTCAAAACCCTAAATTGCACTACAGTCAACTGTAGGGGCAAAATGGTCATTTGACAGTCAAAAGTTCAAATTTTTGGTCAACATATCATTTTGAAGCCACAAACATCATTTGATCAATGCTTGATCATGATTCTCAAAATTTGGCTCAGAAATCATCAAGATGCAAAAGTTTCCTTATTTGGACAGTTGAAAAAGTCAACTGAAATTGACCAGGGCATAACTTTCACATGGATTATCAGAAAAATTCCATCCAAAGCTCATTTTGAAGAGAAAGACATTTCCTATAACTCATCTTCATACTTCAAGTCCAAGAAATGCTCTCACAAAAAGTTATCAATTTCAACATTATAGGTCATTTTCAAAAGTCAACAAAAAGGGACTTTAAGTAAAAGGCCATAACTTGGGATTGGTAAATCAAAATGACATGGGACAAAGGGCATTGGTTAGAGGACTCAAAGACCTTTCCAAAATGTCCAAGAACATGAGAAAAGCTTAAAAATTGAGCAAGTTATGCCTTGTAGAAGTTGAGAAATTTTTGGATATTTTGAAAAGTCAACATTGATTCAAATGACCTAAAATTGCTAATGGGCCCATTTTTCTTCCATACTTCATCATCCATGGCATGTGCACGACCACTTGGCCCAAAGGGAAGTATTTCTTCATTTTTTATTTATTTATTTGAATTTTTATTTATATTAATTCATTTAAATCAATTAAATATGTGGAAAATACTTAACTTAACCTAACAAATCTTTTTGTACATGTTTTACTCTCAATATTTCGTGCCTAACTAAATAAGGAAAGATTTGGAGAGAATTGGTATGATTGAGAATAAGAACACATGGAAAAGATTGAAAAAGATCCTAGAAAATCAAATTTCCAAAAACCATGAATGCATTGGATTTGTTCTATTTTTCTTAACCTAATGGACTCAATACAAAAGCCTAAACACAACCCAAATGTTCACACACACGCAGCTGCTCAAAAACCTGGAAATCAAACTTGAAATTTTTCTCTAAAAACTGAATTCTGAAAACTCACTTCCAGGGCGATTCAAGACATAATTTTTGTTCCATTGGCTTGCTGAAGGTCCATTGAACGTGTCCCAATCAAAAACACTCATCAAAACCTCAAGAATCGTTGTACAGAAGCTAACCTTTCTCACTTTTTTTTCATTATCGTGTTTTGCATTCTATGCACTTTCATGACGTTTTGTTCATATGTTCGTGATCAGTGAAGTATTTGCAAGCTAACCATATGCTTTAATTATATTTTTATGTTGTGTACACGATTATGCCATGATTACTTTTTAGGGTTTACAGGATTTGAAATTGGGGGTTTTTGAATGAGGAAAAATTAGAACCCCTGAGTACCACCATTGGCATGAGCACGTCTGGACGAAGAAGAAGCCCCTATCGCGCCTAATTTATGGACCCCCTAGACCTAATCGTTATTTTTCCAAAACCGGCCTAGGAGAACGCATGCAAAACCGTTGCCTAACATATTTGTTTTTTCAGGAAAATAATACAAAGAAGAAGATGAATTCGTGGCGTGCATTGGTTGGCCCTTTTGAAATTCACGCACAAAGACCCACTAACGCTTTTATTTCTTTTATATTATTTGTTTGTTATTATATATTAACATGTACAGATTAGCTCAACTGGCAAGCGTTGTTGTTGTTAATCCTCATGACCTGGGTTCGAGCCCCAGGACTTCAATATCCCAATATTATTTTTCAATAAAAGTTCACATGCGCTTCAAGACTGAGGACGTACCATACACTTCCAAATCCAGCATGCCACGCGTTCAGCTTCATCCATCACAAGGCTCAGAATTGAGGAACATGGTAGATCCAAGTCAATGCTTCAACATACTACCTGGCAAAAGTCCAAAAAGGCCAAGTTTAATGGGCCAGATTACTGAACTTGAACCTCCATGTTGGGGACTACCACCCCCCTAGGTTTGCATATTTTTCATTTTCTTTATATATATATATATATTTTTTTTTTATAATTCTATTATTATTTGTTTAAATTAATTATTATTTTCATAAATATAAAAAATACATATAAAAATCAGAAAAGATTAAAAATACAATAAATAATTTTAATATTTTCTTAAATAAATTTGCATGTAATTGAATGTAGTTTTAAATTAGGTTTGCAATTTTAATTCTTTTAATAAAAAATATAAAAAAACATAGAATTAGGTTTAATTAATGTTTTTATTCCTTTTTAATTTTTCTTTTTTATAATAATATTATTTATTTTATTTATTTTTATAATTAAATTTGTATACAAAAATTAGGTTTAATTTAGGTTAAATTCTAATGTCTTCTTAAAAAATTAAAATAAAATAGAATTAGGGTTAGCGTTTAATTGCAATTAATTTTTTATATTAAATTCCTAAAATACTAAAAAATACAAAAAAATAATTCCCTTTCCTCTTTTTACTAATTAATTTCATCATGTAATTTAATTTTGCAAAAGGGTCCAACGCCCTCGTTCTTAACTTCTTATTAATTCGCGTTTTTATTTTATTTCGATTAAATATTTATGTATCTCTCCCGAAGCCGTGTAAATAATTGCTCGCACTTTTAATTCTTTATTTACTTTATTTCTTTATTTTATGTCAAATCGGGTCCTGGTTAATTTTGGCGATGTGGACCCGCGCCTTTTGTAATAGCTTTAGATCTTTATTTTCCCGCAATATTTTTAATTGTTAAATCAAAGCATGAAAGAATGTATGGACAAAATAAAAACAAGCGTAGAACACCAATGAACATGACAAGATAAATACAAATGAAAACGACACACAAATCACACACCACCCCTAGGGTACGTCTCACTGTTGCCTTGCCTCGAAAGGTGATCGTCGAGTAGAGGATGTCTTAGTAAGTCCTCATGATCCGGGAACCTGGCATGAGGGTAGCTTCTAAGGTGTCTTCCCATTACTCCGGTGATCACCATGTCCCGAACCTCGAATTGACCCGAACACCTCCAACGGTGGTGCTACCTACCTCTCAATGGTGGGATGGCACTACTTTAAAGGACATTTACACAGACGAATTCCTTAGGGTAGGTAGACGACTCTAGATACTTGCTCTAATTTCAAAACAAATCAAAAATACTTTTCACACCGACACTTTTCAAAAAGCTTTCGAAAGCAAATTTTCAAACACTCTTGAGGACCGATACAAGAGTCGAACTGGAATTTTCAAAGAAACTTTTTAAAACCCACTGTTGAAAAGCAAACAGACAATTTTGAAAACACAAATGAGCAAGTATCTAAGAGCCCATGGATAACCATGGATAGAAAGGGTGCTAACACCTTCCCTTTCTATAATCTACCTCCCGAACCGAGAGCAATCTCTTTAAGGAATTTTTCTGTGCTTTTGTCCTTTCCATTTGGAGAAAATAAAAGACGGTGGCGACTCTTGCTTCCGCGATATTTCGCGAACCAGCTTTAAACAGTCAGTTCCAGATCCATCGATCACACCTGCTCACCAGAAGAAGGTTTGTCCATCAACAGCTATCAGCGCCTCACAGGTCTTCCTCTCCCACCTCAGAAACAGGGGCAATGTTGAGTTGTCCAAACGATCTAATGGCTCTGTCCACCAAGGCACTAGGATAGGTTCGGCTGAAGAACAACCAAGACATCTTAAGTCCCCAGAGAGTGAGCCAGCAAGTCAGTACACTCTTCCCGAGCAAAGCTACTATCAAACTTAAGGAAAGTTGGGTACCCTCCAGCAGGTCTCAACATTCCCCAGCAGTAATATACATATTCTTAACAAGCATCCCCGGTAACCTTGGTCTAAAGATTGTTCCCCGGCGGTATATCAAACATTCAGTGGAGTCACTCCCCCGATACAGTTCAAAATTTCCCCAGAAGAGTCCAATCCAGTTCCCCAGGAAAATTGGAATCCATCTCTCCAAGCAGTAAGCTTATCCCCAGTAGATTCTGGAAGCTTATCCCCCTCAGAGCACGAACGCATTGTCCGGCTTTATTTAAAGAGTTATTTCCTTAACAGGATATAACTGGGTTATCCTCAGCCAAAAGCCACGAAAAGGTCGTCGTCAATACAGTCTTCTTATCCCCAGCGAAGTCTATCAACACTTCCAACACAACAAGGATATCCCCAGCAAGTTATTCTCAACAATTCAGCAGAGTATCCCTGTCCCCACAGAGTATCGCTCCCCAGCATGGTCGCTAGAGTACATTTCTCCCCGCAGAGTTATTCCATTCGCCAAGTCTATCCCCCAACGGAGTTATCTTCTCCTATCGATATTCTTGCAACTATCATCCCCAGCAGAAGCAAAATCTATCCTTCAACATCAGCCCAGGATTTGACTTCCCGGCATCCGTCAAGGATCTATTTTCCTAGACGCAGATACATTCATAAACATCACATTTTCATACATCATGATACCTGCATATACGCATCATGTCATACAAATCTCATTTATGTCGTTGCTCGACCCATATCGTGCACTGCATATGACTGACCTTTACTTTTCAGGAAGGATACAGTTAAATGATCAGCTATGTCAAAGTAGACAAATTCAGTCAAAGTAGACAAATTCAGTCAAAATAGACAAATCCAGTCAAAGAAGACATGTCCAGTTAAACTACTTCCTAAATTCAAAGAAATCAATCCGTCATTAAAGACATCTCGTCAGTATAGACACCCGTCATTGAAGACAACTCGTCAAAGAAGACAAATCCAGTTAAAATTACTTCCACTCGTCGTTATAGACACTCGTCGTGATAGACACTCGTCGTGATAGACACTCGTCGTGATAGACACTCGTCGTGATAGACACTTGTCGTGATAGACACTCGTCGTGATAGACACTCGTCGTGATAGACACTCGTCGTGATAGACACTCGTCGTTATAGACACTCGTCGTTATAGACACTCGTCGTTATAGACACTCGTCGTTATAGACACTCGTCGTGATAGACACTCGTCGTGATAGACACTCGTCGTGATAGACACTCGTCGTGATAGACACCCGTCGTGATAGACACTCGTCGTGATAGACACTCATCATGATAGACACTCGTCGTTATAGACACTCGTCGTTATAGACACTCGTCGTTATAGACACTCGTCGTTATAGACACTCGTCGTTATAGACACTCGTCGTGATAGACACTCGTCGTGATAGACACTCGTCGTGATAGACACTCGTCGTGATAGACACTCGTCGTTATAGACACTCGTCGTTATAGACACTCGTCGTTATAGACACTCGTCGTTATAGACACTCGTCGTTATAGACACTCGTCGTGATAGACACCCGTCGTTATAGACACTCGTCGTGATAGACACCCGTCGTTATAGACACTCGTCGTTAAAGACCACCCGTCAATGGAAATAAACTGTCAGTAGAGACAACTCACCAACCTTTCTGAATACCAGATCCGATTCCTGTATCTTGCCAGGGTGGATCTGAAGAGTTCGAGGATCCGATGCCTGAATCTTGCCAGGGTGTATCCGTTGAAGACTAGCATTACCAGGCTCGATTCCTGTATCTCGCCAGGGCACGTCTGAAGAATTCAAAGCTCCAGCTCCTGTAACCAGTCAGGACACATCTATACCAACCATCTGAAAACCAGTTCTTGCAACGTGTCAGGTACTCATTTTTCTTTTGCAGGTATGCAGGTTCTCGCTAAGGAATCTCTTATGCGATCAACATCCAGATGGCATCTATAAGCCCATCATCCTGTTCACCAATCTCTAAATGGCATCTGTAAGCCCATTCCATCATCACACTGCTACTATGTGAGCGCAAATTTCTGGGCACTCTAGTGTTCAATCATCTTCTGCCCTCGGATTACGAAAGGCACGTCAGCCAATCTGCATCCTCAGGTCTAAGAAGATTGAACAGGGGCAACTGTTGTACCCCAAAATTTGCCCTCCCATATTCTTCAAAGATTTGCCAAGTCATGCTTCAAATCTCCCCAAGGGTTGCACAGTGCAAAGGTCTCCTATACAGTCAAAGTTAGGGTTTGTGTTCTGATCAAGAAAATAAAGTTTTCAAAGGTACAATCAAGTCTCATATGCCTACAAACATGGTCAAGCATCCTCATATCAAGTTTCAAGACTTTCAGCACAAAACTGCACAGTCAAAACCCTAATTGCACTACAGTCAACTGTAGGGGCAAAATGGTCATTTGACAGTCAAAAGTTCAAATTTTTGGTCAACATATCATTTTGAAGCCACAAACATCATCTGGATCAATGCTTGATCATGATTCTCAAAATTTGGCTCAAAAATCATCAAGATGCAAAAGTTTCCTTATTTGGACAGTTGAAAAAGTCAACTATAAATTGACCAGGGCATAACTTTCACATGGATTATCAGAAAAATTCCATCCAAAGCTCATTTTTAAGAGAAAGACATTTCCTACAACTCATCTTCATATTCCAAGTCCAATAAATGCTCTCACAAAAAGCTATCAATTTCAACATTTTAGGTCATTTTCAAAAGTCAACAAAAAGGGACTTTAAGTCAAAGGCCATAACTTGAGATTGGTAAATCAAAATGACATGGGACCAAAGGCATTGGTTAAAGGACTCAAAGACCTTTCCAAAATGTCCAAGAACATGAGAAAATCTTAAAAATTGAGCAAGTTATGCCTTGTGGAAGTTGGGAAATTTTTGGATATTTTGAAAAGTCAACATTGATTCAAATGACCTAAAATTGCTAATGGGCCCATTTTTCTTCCACAATTCATTGTCCCAAGCATGTGCACGACCACTTGGCCCAAAGGGAAGTTTTTATTCATTTTTTATTTATTTATTTGAATTTTTATTTATAATAATTCATTTAAATCAATTAAATATATGAAAAATACTTAACTTAACCTATCAAATCTTTTTGCACATGTAATCTACTCAATAATTCGTGCATAATTCAATATGGAAAGATTTGGAATGATTGGATCATGATTGGTACAAAATTGTATGAAAAAGATTTAAAAAACAAAGCTTGAAAATCAAATCTTCAAAACCATCAATGAAAGAGATTTTGCTCAGAATTGTTGACCTAATTGACTCAATACAAAAGCCAAAACACAAACCTAATCATCCTACACACGCAGCTGCTCAGAAAACTCCATTCACAAATTGGAATTTTTTGCAAAAAACTCATAACTGAAAACATCTTTGCAGGTTGATTCAAGGCACGATTTCTATCTCATTAGCTTCCTCAAGCATCACTGAACGTTTCCCAATCAAGAACATTCTTCAAAGCTTAAGGAATTGGTATACAGAACTTGAAATATCTCATGAAAAATTCATAATCGTGTTTTAAAATCTATGCATTTTCATGGCATTTTAATTATTGATTCATGTTCCTGGTATGATTCTAAAGCTAACCCATGCGTTTAATTGAATTTTTGCAAGCTATAGACGATTATACCATTGTCAATTTCTAGGGTTTACAGGACCTCGGATTAGGGCTTTTTAAAGGAGGAAAAATTAGAGTGTGAAACCACCACCATTGGAATCAGCGTGTCTGGACGAAGAAGAAGCCATGCTCGCGCTCAATTTATGAGCGTCATAGGGCTAATCGTTATTTTTCCAAAACCGGCCTAAGAAAACGCTCAGAAAACCGTTGCTTAATATGTTCTTATTTCAGGAAAATAAAACACACGAAGAAGACGAACTCGTGGCCAGCAACCATTGGCTCTTTTAAATTTCGCGCGTTTTGAACCACTAACCATTGTTTTCTTATTATATTATTCTTCGTTTATTTTATATACAAAGCGCAACAATTGGTTCGGTGGCAAGGCACATACGCTGGCAACATCCATGACCTGGGTTCGAGCCCCAGGTCTTCAATACTCTCAATATTATTTTGCAATTAATGATCATATGCAGGTCCAACATCAAGACGTACCATACACCCTCCAGATCAACCCATCCACGTGCATATTGGAATCAAATCAAGGGCATAGGTCTGGGGAACACCATAAACCCCAGTCAACGCGCCAGCACACTACCTGGAAAGTCAATAAGGCCAAATCCTTAATGGGCTCAAATGCTTGGGCTGTACCTCCATGTTGGGGACTACCACCCCCCTTGGTTTGCAAATTCTTAACTTTCTTTATTTTTTTTATTTTTTTGTTTGTTTAATTAATTTAATTATATTTTCATAAAAAACACAAAACATCATAAAAAAATCAGAAAAGAGAAAAATGATAAATATTTTTATTTCTAGTATTTTTATAAATAAATGTGCATATAATTAAATTTAGTGTAAATTAGGTTTAATTTTAATACTTTTAATAAAAAATCTAAAAAAAAAATAGAATTAGGGTTTAATTAATAATTTTTCATCCTTTCTTTCTTTTCCTTCATCAATAATTAAATATTTATTTTATTTATTTTTATAATCAAATTTGCATATAAAAATTAGGTTTAATTTAGGTTAAAAACTTCAATATTTCTTAATAAATTAAAAAATAACTAGAATTAGGGTTTGCATCTTATTTTAATTTTAATTAATTCTTTTCTCATATTAAGTCTTAAAAATCATAAAATACCAAAAAAACAAAAACAATTTCTTTTCTTTTTAATTAATTAATTCCATATAATTTTAATTTTGCAAAAAGGGTCCAACGCCTTCGTTCGTAATTTCTTATGCGCGTATTTATTTTATTTCTTGAATATTTATGTATCTCTCCCAAGGCCTTGTAACATTTTGATTACTTCTCGCACTTTTAATTTCTTTATTTGTTGTCAAATCGGGTTCGAGAAATTTTGGCGATGTGGACCCGCGCCTTTTGTAATAGCTTAGAATTTACTTTTCTCGCAACTTTTAACTGTTAATCAAAGGAATGAAAGAATGTATGGACAAAAAATAAAAACAAGCGTAGAACACCAATAACATGACAAGATAAATGCAAATGAAAACGACACACGAATCACACACACCACCCCTAGGGTACGCCTCATTGTTGCCTTGCCTCGAAAGGTGATCGTCGAGTAGAGGATGTCTTAGTAAGTCCTCATGATCCGGGAACCTGGCATGAGGGTAGCTTCTAAGGTGTCTTCCCATTGCTCTGGGGATCACCATGTCCCGAACCTTCGAATTGACCCGAACACCTCCAACGGTGGTGCTACCTACCTCTCAATGGTGGGATGGCACTACTTTAAAGGACATTTACACAGACGAATTCCTTAGGGTAGGTAGGTTCTCGTAGATACTTGCTCTAAATTTCAAAACAAACTCAAAAATACTTTTCACACCAACACCTTTTCAAAAAAGCTTTCGAAAGCAATTTTCCAAACACTCTTG
Source organism: Vicia faba (assembly GCA_948472305.1). Taxonomy (NCBI): domain Eukaryota; kingdom Viridiplantae; phylum Streptophyta; class Magnoliopsida; order Fabales; family Fabaceae; genus Vicia; species Vicia faba. The sequence goes on along the minus strand of CATIWC010002042.1, from coordinate 102,113 downwards.
AGGACTGATACAAGAGTCGAACTGGAATTTTCAAAGAAACTTTTTAAAACCCACAGTTGAAAAGCAAACAAACCATTTTTGAAAACACAAATGAGCAAGTATCTAAGAGCCCATGGATAACCATGGATAGAAAGGGTGCTAACACCTTCCCTTTCTATAACCTACCTCCCGAACCGAGAGCAATCTCTTTAAGGAATTTTTCTGTGCTTTTGTCCTTTCCATTTGGAGAAAATAAAAGACGGTGGCGACTCTTGCTTACCGAGACATTTCGCGAACCAGCGTTAAACAGTCAGTTCCAGATCCACCGATCACAATAGGGAAAAAATTTCCGAGTGCGATCTTCCGTGGCAATTAGCTGAGGATAACCCAGTTATAAGCCCTTGTGAGGAATAACTTTGAATAAAGCTCGGGAGAGACGTCCGTACTCTGCAGGGGATAAGCTTCCAGAATCTACTGGGGATAAGCTTCAAGACTTGCTGGGGATATGGATTCCAAATCTCCTGGGGGGTTTCCTTTGAAAGGGTATCAAGATATCCAACTGCACCTTTAACCTATCAGTAATCCTCTTTCTTGATTCATAAGGAAATGATTATGTTCAAATGCATATGCCAATTTAACAAAACATTGGACGTTTCTCAAAATAAAATAAATAGTGCAAGAGAAAAGAAGAAGGAAATGACACAAATTCTTGGGAAAAGTATTTGTATTAACTTTCTCTGAGTATATTTGTACAAAGGAGACAATCATCCTAGTAAGAGGATTTTGTCGTAAATATTGAAAGATTTATACAAAATAAAGATGGCTATGTGAAATAATTCCATGGGATTCCATTCCGCTATAGCCTTCACAACTCTAAATATCTGTCCATCCAATGTTTCGTTTACCGATGACTGGATTGATCAGAAACCTGGAACTGGTTGATGAAGAGATTGTCTTTGAAGTGATCCAATGAGACATAGTCATACGCTTTAATTCCCTAACTTTTGCCTGAATCGCCCTTTCGGGTTTTCGATCCACCGGGAAACCCCTTTTTGCCCAAGTCGCCCTTTCGGGTTTTCAGCTTGCCGGGTGTACATATTTTTTTTATTTTTATCCCTAATTTTTGCCTGAACCGCCCTCTCGGGTTTTCGGTTCACCGGGATGCCCATTTTTGCCCAAGCCGCCCTTTCGGGTTTTCGACTTGTCGGGTTATTTTATGCGTAGTATCTTTTGACTATGTCTGCGTTCGCAGGGTGCGGCAAATCGTCACCGTCCATGGTGGTTAGAATCATCGCACCACCAGAAAATATGCTCTTGATCACAAATGGTCCTTCATATGTAGGAGTCCATTTGCCCCTAGGATCACTTTGCGGCAAGATAATCCGCTTGACTACTAGATCTCTGACTTGATACACTTGACGTCTGACTTTCTTATTGAAGGCCTTGATCATCCGTTTTTGATACGTCTGACCATGGCATATAGCAGCGAGTCGCTTCTCGTCGATCAAATTGAGTTGATCAAGTCGGGTCTGAATCCAATCATCTTCATTCAAACCTGTGTCCTTCATAATCCTTAGAGAAGGAATCTGAACTTCCATAGGCAGGACAGCTTCCATGCCATATACCAACGAAAATGGGGTTGCCCCGGTTGAAGTACGTGTCGTTGTATGGTATCCATGTAGAGCAAACGGTAACATCTCATGCCAGTCTTTGTAAGTGACTGTCATTTTCTGAATGATCTTCTTAATGTTTTTGTTCGCAGCTTCAACAACACCGTTCATCTTCGGCCGATAGGGAGATGAATTGTGATGATAAATCTTGAACTGTTCGCACAATGCGGTGATCATCGTGTTATTCAGATTTGTACCGTTGTCTGTGATGATCCTGTCTGGAACACCATACCGACATATGAGATTTTGCTTGATAAAGCGGGCAACCACATTTTTAGTAACAGAGGCGAAGGAAGCTGCTTCGACCCATTTGGTGAAATAGTCAATGGCAACCAGGATGAAACGATGTCCGTTGGAAGCCGTGGGCTTGATTTCTCCAATCATGTCAATGCCCCACATTGCAAATGGCCAAGGAGCAGTCAGAACGTTGAGAGGAACCAGAGGGATATGAACTTTGTCAGCGTAGACTTAACATTTGTGGCAAGTACGGGAATGTTGATGGCAGACAGCTTCCATGGTAGACCAGTAATAGCCTTCCCTTAGGATCTTCTTAGCCATTGTATGCCCGCTCAAGTGAGTGCCAAATGTGCCGTTGTGTATCTCAGTCATGATCAACTCTGCTTCAGCTTTGTCTACGCATCGGAGTAAAACACAATCATGGCTTCGTTTGTAAAGGATGCCATTGCTCAGGAAGAATTTGGCAGCAAATTTCCTTAAGAACTTCTTGTCATTTACGGAAGCTCCTTCGGGATAATCTCTAGTCTGGAGATACCTTTTGATTTCATGGAACCAGGGTTGTTCCACTACTTTTTCGGTATTAATCTCGTGACAATGCGTAGGTTCATCCATTCGCTCGATGGTGATTTGGGGATCTTCGTTATCCCAGTTGAGTTTAAACATGGAGGACATTGCAGCTAGAGCATCTGCTAGCTGATTCTCTTCTCGCGGGAAATGCTCGAAGGTAATTTGCTCGAAATGAGGCAACAATTTCAAGACATGTTCTTTGTATGGGATAAGATTAGGGTGCTTGGTACCCCACTCTCCTTTGATTTGACTGATAACCAAAGCCGAGTCCCCAAATACGATCAAAGATTTGATCCCCAAGTGTATAGCAGCCTTGAGACCAAAGATGCAAGCTTCATACTCAGCCATGTTGTTTGTGCAGCTGAAGCAAAGTCGGGCCGTGAAAGGTGTGTGACAACCTTCCGGGGAAATGATTACCGCGCCGATACCGTTTCCAAGTGCATTTGAAGCACCATCAAAGTACAGGGTCCATCGGGATCCCTTTTCGGGTCCGTCATACGGTCCGTCACTTTCAATGCTGTCCAAATTCATGATGTCCTCGTCTGGGAAGTCAAATATCATGGGTTGATAATCTTCGATAGCTTGATGAGCCAGATGGTCAGCTAGTACACTCCCTTTTATAGCTTTTTGGGTGGTGTACTGGATGTCATACTCAGTTAGGATCATTTTCCATCTGGCTATCCTTCCAGATAAAGCAGGCTTTTCGAAGATATACTTGATAGGATCCATTTTGGAAATCAACAGGGTAGTATGAGTCAACATATACTGCCTTAGTCGGCGAGCAGCCCATACCAAAGCGCAGCAAGTTTTCTCGAGCAGTGAGTAGCGAGTCTCACAGTCGGTAAACTTTTTGCTAAGGTAATAAATAGCATGCTCTTTTCGACCAGACTCGTCATGCTGGCCCAAGACACACCCCATTGAGTTATCCAAGACGGTTAGATACATGATCAATGGTTTTCCTTCAACGGGTGGCATCAGAATAGGAGGTTCTAGCAAATACTCCTTGATTTTATCAAAAGCAGCTTGGCAATCGTCATTCCATTCGACTACTTGATCTTTCTTCAAGAGTTTGAAAATTGGCTCACAGGTAGAAGTCAGATGAGAGATGAATCTGGCAATATAGTTCAAGCGCCCCAAGAACCCTCTAACCTCCTTTTCAGTACGGGGAGCAGGCATCTCTTGTATTTCTTTCACTTTTGCTGGATCGACTTCAATGCCTTTGTTGCTTACAATGAATCCTAGAAGTTTACCAGACCTAACTCCAAAAGTGCACTTACTTGGATTCAGCCTGAGTTTGTATTCTTTCAACCTGGCAAACAGCGTTTCTAGATGTTCAAGGTGCTCCTCCTCTGTTTGTGACCGAGCTATCATATCGTCTACGTAAACTTCAATCTCATGATGTATCATATCATGAAACAAAGCTACCATGGCGCATTGATAAGTTGCCCCTGCGTTCTTCAGCCCGAACGGCATCACCTTGTAACAGAAAGTGCCCCATTGTGTGACAAAAGTTGTTTTCTCCATATCCTCGGGGGCCATTTTGATTTGATTGTAGCCCGAGAATCCAACCATGAAGGAAAACACTTTATGCTGAGCTGTATTGTCGATCAAAATGTCAATGTGTGGTAGCGGAAAATCATCTTTGGGGCTGGCCCTATTCAAATCCTGGTAATCCATACACATCCTGACTTTGCCATCTTTTTTAGGTATTGGCACGATGTTAGCGACCCATTGAGGATAGGACGTAACAGCCAGAAAGCCAGCGTCGAATTGCTTCATCACTTCTGCTTTGATCTTTTCAGACATGTCAGGCCTCATTCGGCGGACTTTTTGCTTGATCGGTGGACAATCCTCTCTTGTGGGGAGACAGTGAACCACGATGTCTGTGTCTAAACCCGGCATGTCTTCATAAGACCAAGCGAAGATTTCAACATACTCATTAAACAACTGTATCAGGCGTTCCTTGACACTTGGTTCCAGATTGGCACCCACTTGCACCTCCTTCCGGTCTTCCTCGGTCCCTAAGTTGACAGTTTCCAATGACTCTTCGTGCGGTAAGATGGCCCTTTCGTCCTGCTGTAGAAGTCTGGCTAATTCCCCTGGTACTTCACAACCTTCGTCATCTTCATACTCGGCTTGATTGACCAGATCTTCAGAGTTATTGAAGGATATAGCAGAATAGTCACCCATGGAATCCGGAGTGGATGGGTACCTGCATTTGTGAGTGTGGGTGTGTGTAAGGGATAGCCATCCTTAAAAAATGCAAAAGGAAAGAAAATGAACACAAGCAGTTTATCAAATGAAAAACGTCCAATGAATCATTAAACATGGCATATGGATATGAAAAATAATCAAAACCCTTACAAATGGACCTACATGCCCCGGGCAAGGCATGAGGTGAAAAGATAGTGTACGGATTGTTTGAAAATAAATATTACAGACCAATAGGAAATGTTTGACAGATAAATTACTGATGAATAAAAGTGATGGGGACAAAGTCTTTTGCCTCCCAGTTGCATAATCCTCCTTTGACAGTTGGGTAAATCCACTCTTTGATGTTGCTCTCTTTGTCTTCGTCCTCCAAAGCGTTGATTCCGTAGGGAGAAATTTTGACTGGCGCTCTTTCAATCTTCGAACGGCGCATAGCTTTCTGGCCCGCGGTAGTGAACCCTAATCCAAATTTGTCTGTCTTATGTGGAATATCAGGCAACTGCCCCCATGCTGAATTCTTCCCCTCCTTTATTGCGGCCTTTGCGTCCTCCAGAGATGCCATCCTGGCCATCTGCCTCGGTGCTTCAGCTGCCAACTTTGCTACTGTTAATTTAGGAAGGACTTTTTCGAAATGCTGGAAAGGCGTCTCAATGAACTCCCCCTCTACCTCCACATACCGGAAGGAGTTCAAGTGGCTGATCATGTACTCCTCTTCGCCATAGACGGTTATGATCTTTCCCCTGACAGGATACTTTAACATCTGATGTAAGGAGGAGGTGACTGCCCCGGCATGGTGTATCCAAGGCCTACCCAACAAGCAAGAGTATGACGGACGGATGTCCATCACATAGAAAGTAGATTTAAACACCTCAGTGCCTATCTTGATGGGAATTTCAACCTCCCCATGGACCATTCTCTTCGAACCATCGAAAGCTCTGACAACAATGTCACTCGGCTTCAACTCTAGCCCTTCACAATCTAGTCGGTCCAAAGCTTTCTTAGGCAGTATATTCAGCGACGAACCAGTGTCGACCAAGACATGTGCAAGAGTAGTTCCTCGGCACTCGACTGAAATGTGTAAAGCATCATTGTGGTTTCTACCTTTAGGAGTTAGGTCGGCATCAGAGAAACCTAATCCATTGTCCGCAGTAAGGCTAGCCACGCAATTTTGGAATTGATCTGCAGAGGTTTCCTGGGGCACATGGGCTGCCTTCAGGAATTTTATCAAAGCTTTAGCGTGCGCTTCCGAGCAAAGTAGTAGTGCCAGCATGGAGATCTTTGAGGGGGTTTTCCCTAGTTGTTATACCACATCGTAATCACTCCTTTTGATTATCTTCAAGATCTCATCCATTTCCTTCTTGGAGGTTTCCGGAATGACCAAGGGTTGAGCCCTCGTCCTGACGAGCTCATCTTGGATTCCCTTACCTTTATCAACAGCGGTAGGAGGGACAATACTAGGAACAACAACATCTTCAATCAATGGGGTTCTAGCGGAGAGTTTTATTGGTGCAGGGATGACCTTGTCAGCAGATGAGGGTCCAAAGATTGCTCTTGGAGGGGAAATCTCTGGAGAAAATATTCTCCCGCTCCGGGTGATTTTGCTCGTGCCTGCAATGTTTCCAATGCTGGCTTCTTCATCATCCGAACTTTCTTCAGTTATTTCGATTTGTTTAATACCATGGTAGTAGACGTCGCCGCCATAGTTCCATGGTATTGACTTCTCAGAAACATAGGGGGCAGGCCCTGGCATTGTTATCTTCAAAGGAACAGATTTCGTAGCTGGCGTAATCTTAACGGGCTTTCTGACGGCCTTGGAAAGATTGGCGTGAATGGTTATGATTGAGACATCTTCAGTATGGGTTGGAGTGGCAGAAACTTTTTCAAACAAAATTTGTCGACTGTCCATTAGGCCTTGGATGCCTTTCTTCAGTAACGGACAATCAAACGGCAGAGAGTAACAACAATAGCAGTCTTCTTTACATCCCCGGAAGATCCCGACCCTTAACAGATTCAACTTGACGGTTAACAATGGAGTTAACAGATCATTGACATCAGCAACATACAAATCTTCTTCAATGGCATTGACATTTCGGTCGTGCTTCAGCATTGGAGCAGATATCACGTTCGGCTTCTCCGGAGCGTCAAACTCCACCTCCTTCGCCTCTATCAGGTCTTGGATTTTATGCTTGAGCGCCCAACAATCGTTGGTGTCGTGCCCGACACTGTCAGAATGGTAGGCGCATTTAGCATTAGGATGGTAATGCGGAGAGGACGTATTCACATTCTTTGGTGCCTCTTTGATAGTGGCGAGATTCAACTTCAACAGATGGGGAAGCACTTGCGCTGGCGTCATATTAATGCGGGTGAACTGCCGTTGTGGCCGTTCCACCCGTTGTTGATTTGGTCTGGACTGGTTATAGCGAGGCTGCTCACTTGAAGGGTTTTGAATCATTACGGCCCCCACGGTCGGCCGGCGCTCAGTCTTCCCTTCTCTTCTTTGGGAGTATACAACAGTCGTTTCCTTCTTGAAAGGCTTCTTCTCAACACTTGCAGCGGCACCCTTCTGAATCTTTCCTGACTTGATGCCAGCTTCTATTCTTTCGCCTGTTAAGATCAAATCGGTAAACCCCGCGGAAGAGTTACCAATCAGATGATTGAAAAATGGCCCAGATAGGGTCCCTAGAAACATATCAACAAGTTCACGGTCGGTTAAAGGAGGCTGCACCCTGCCAGCCAAATCCCTCCATTTTTGTGCATATTCTTTGAATCCTTCGCCTGTTCCCAATGACATACCCTGAAGTTGGGTACGCGTAGGAGCAAGGTCAGAATTATACTGATATTGTTTGTAGAAGGCGGTGGCCAAGTCTTCCCAGTTTCGGACGCTGGTTCCCTCTAGCTGATAGAACCACTCCAATTGAGCCCCAGAAAGGCTGTCTTGAAAGAAATGGATCCAAGGGTTCTTATCTGCCGTATAAGGTTGGATCTTTCTTACGTAGGACCTGAGATGCATTTTTGGACAGGACAGCCCATCATACCTCACAAAAACTGGCACTTTGAACTTTGGGGGAATCACAATCCCGGCAACCAAACCCAAGTCTTCGAAATCCAAACCCGACACCCTTTGTAGCTCCATGGCGGCCAACCTGTCTTCTAAACCTTTGTATTTATCATCAGCTGGAGGGTATTATTGATCAGAGTAGTCTTCATCCTCTTCGACCTCCTCTTCTTCCACATCGGACTCGGAAGGTACCGCAGCCCCACCTCCTTTACTGGTCCCTTCATCAGAAGTAGGAGGAAATTCAAGCACTCTCCTGGCCTCTCCGTCAAATCTTCTCCCTAAAGTAGCCACCCCGAGTCTCTTTTTCTTCTTTTTCACTGGGTCTTTATTCCCCAGCAAGGTCTTTAGATCCTCCTGACCCTTAGCCAAGGTCATCAGGAGTTGCTGGAACTGTGCATTTTGAGCTTGCAGGTCTTTGACTGTTTGCTCGAGATCCATCCTACTGAAATAAACAGCAGACAGATAAGGAAACTTGGAGTGAGACCTGCTTATGCACATGATGAATGATATGCTTATGTATGCAATGCATTCAAGGATTTAGAATATTCAAACTTGTTGCAGACAAAGAAGATGCACGTCATATTAATAAGAATAAATTTGTTAGTACATAGATGCCCCATGGGCCAAATATTACAAAAACAACTTCTCAAGGTAAAAAGACATTACGCATCCTCTTTGGTGCGATGTAGGTGTTGAGGGCCTCTTGCTCATGGAGTCGGCGGGTAAGCTCTAGAACCTTCTTCTCGCTAGCGTAGAAGCTGGCTTCAAAAGTGTCCCGTTCCTCCTTGAGCTGAATCCAACTTTTCTGCATTTCCTCCCATGATGTAGGCATGTCAGGATGTAGGATGGTGTAGGGAACCTCTCCTTCCTTGACGGGCTCTTTAATCACAGTGAGAACATGAGGATAAGGCATCATTAGACTTTGGGCTCGGGCTCGTACCCACTTGAGATAAGGTTCAAGAGGGATGGAGTTCTTGTGTCCCAGTGTCTTGCTATCAACCTTGTTGGGCATCCTCCAAGCTCTGATGAATCTTTGGAGAAGTCCTTGCGCATCGTTGTCGAAGTCAAAAACTAGGTCAGGAATCAACATGTCGTGAGGGCCATCCCTCCGTGCATATCCAAATTGCCTCAAAGCTAGGCAAGGGTTGTAGGTAATGCCCCCTCTAATGCCAAGTAATGGGACATTAGGGAACTCTCCACAACGATCGACGATGATGACATTTTCTCTGGACCGAGAACACCAATGTACATCAGAGTGAGTAAGAGTCATCAACCGTTGGGACCACCTTAAGCCTTGGTCATTCCTCAAGACAGATTGTGGAAGGTGAGAAATAAACCACCTTGCAAGGAGAGGAGTACAGCACATGAGAACACCCCTCTTTCTCATTGTTCGTGTGTAAAATGAGTGAAGAATATCCCCAAGCAATGTTGGTATTGGATTTCTGGACAAGATTTTGACGGCGTTGACATCTACCAATTGGTCAGAATTTGGGAACAAGACCAACCCATAGATAAGGAGTGCCACAATTTCCTCAAAGGCTTGTAGGTCCAATGAATTCCAACATTCTTGTGCCTTCTCAAACAAGAATTTTGCTAAGAATCCTTTGACGCCGCTTCTGGTTTCCCAATGCCCCTTGATGTCAGATGGTTGTAGATGTAATGCTCGAGCAACATCTTCCGGCTTTGGTTCCTTTTCCGTACCGTTGAAGGGTAGTTGATTAAAGATAGGGATTCTTAGGAGTTGAGAAAACTCCTCCAAAGTGGGCACCAACTGGTAATCGGGGAAAGTGAAACAGTGGTGAAGAGGGTCAAAGAACTGGAATAGCACTTTCATCATGTCTTCTTCAATGTTGGTGTTGACTAAGCTGAGCAGTCTACCATGTCTTTCACTGAAGGATGAGCTTTCCGGAATTCTTGAGGTGAGCTCCTTGAGTTGAGGAGAGATTCTCACAAGGTTGACTTGGATGGTTTTTCTGCGAGGAATTTCCATGACCTACAAAACAAGAACAAAGATGAAGATCCAAACCCTTGAAATGGTTAGTGAATGCATATGATGCTTTATGATGTTTATGATGTATGCACAAACATATGTACAAGCAAATCACACCAAACCCTAGTTTCAGGCTTGCATGGGGTTTCATAGGTAAGTACCCTCTTGAGTGTAGTTGGCTTAAAAACCTGTCCTATAAATAGTAACCGGGTTCTAAGGAGCTCAATATCACTGGATTGTTTTCATTGTTCATTGTTTTGGTTTAGCCACTTAACTAGCGACCAAAATATTCCAAGAAAATAACCCTCAATGAGTGTAGTATCGAGTATCTACCAACTTCAGACTGCACCAAAGCCGGTCATCTCACTACCCCTAATAAAAGGCCAAGATGGTCAAGTAAGGTTCTAGGTCATTAGTGCTTAGTGACATCACTCAGCGGCCCCGTACTCTCCTTGATTGAACTCAAGGGTTACCGGTACTCACAAATATGTCGCACTAATATAGCTATTGCTTCGACCGTGTCGGTATACCCCGCACAGTTTCCACAACGTATTGCTATCTATGAATGTTTCCCAAAATCCGGGTGTAGGATTGCAAACCCAAACAAGAGAGCCAAGATATAAAGCAATCAAGACAAACAATTAATCATGCAAGAGGGTGATCTAAGCCCTAAGGTTACTCCACTTTTAAAATTCTCCCCAGCAGAGTCGCCAGTTCTGTGATACGGTGGGAGAACTGACTGTGGTTTTGCGTTTGTTTTCGCAAATGTTTCGGTTGAGCAAGAGTCGCCACCGACTATTTATTTTATCCTAAGGAAAGGTTTAAAAAGCACAGCAAAAACCTTTGAGATATTTTCTTGGGTTCGGGGAGTAGATTATAGAAAGGGAAGGTATTAGCACCCTTTCTATCCATGGTTATCCATGGGCTCTTAGGTACTTGCTTAGATCAACTTGCCTTGGTTTTCAATTGTTTGAAATGGTGCTTTGTGTGTGGTTTTGAAAATGTTTTGAAAAAGATGCCTTGTCTAGGCTACCCTTGTAACAATTCTTTACTCTAATGTTTTACAAAAGGTGTTTGTCTTTTTGAAAAGATGTTTCAAGGTTTTTGAAAGTTTGTTTTGAAAGTGTTTGTGAAGTGTGGTTTGAAAAATAGGCAAGTGTTTTTGTTTTGCAAGTTGACAAGTACTTAAGAGCTATCTATCCTAAAGTTCTCAAAGATTTTTGTTATGTTTTAACCCTTTTAACAATTTTGTTCCACCATTGTATTTGGTGGACAATCTTGTGTTAGGATGTGAAAGGGACGGGCGCGAGTCATTGTTTAGACCATAATTGCAATGGTGCCAAGTATCTTTGGGCAATTTTTCTTTAAGGGACTTGATCATTTTTAGGCAACTTTTCGAAAGCGTCGTCGAGGGACTATGATCATTTGATTGTTTGTTTTTTGTTTGCCCAAAGAGACCTAACATGCAATATGGCCCATTTATTGAAGGCAACAAGTGGAATACCCTAGGGGTGCAAGTGTGATTAGTGTTGTCCATTTTCATGCTTTGATTATCTTGAAATTAGGTCAAACTATTTTGTTGTTTTTGATTCGCATACAAACCCTAATTCTAGCATGGTATAATTAGAAAGCATTAAAGTGCGAAATTTAAAGTCCTAAACTATTACAACACAATATATGGGAAGGGGGGTACAAATGTTCAAATGGGGGGTATTTAGACAAGGAATTTAAACCTAGCTATTACATCAATTTGGAATTATTTACAAGATAATCAATTGCACAAATTAAATAGAAATAAGATAAATATGCAAGATGCAAAAAAATGTTTTTATGTGTATGAAAAAAGAGTATTTTTATATGTCAAATAAACAAAAATAAAAAAAGTATTATTTTTTGGGTATTTTTATGTTTAGGGTAAAACCCTAATTTTATTAAGTAAATGCATTAATTATTTAATATGTACAAATATTTATCAATTATATACAAAATAAAATAAAAATGAAGTATATTTGTCAAAAAGGTATTTTTAATATTAAATATTAATAAAAAATAAAAGTGTGTATATTTCATATTTTTTACCTAAATATTCTAATAAATATAGATGTATTAGGGTCGTGTTCTAGCTCAGAATGGATGTTTAGAATATGTTTGGTAACTTTGCATAAGGCTTGGTTTGCTGAGATGAAAGTTGTTGTACAAAATGCAAGCTTTCTTACACTTTAAGCAAGAGATGGTAAGTTGGTGTTTCTAGCTTGTACAGGCCCCCATTCTATGTTGAACCACTTAGTCTTGATCAGTGTAATTAGTCCATAAACTTGTGCCAAAGAGATCTTAACTGTACTTGCTTGGATTTGCTTTAGACATAAAGTTCACTTTTGCAAAAATGGATAAAATGCTTTATCTAAAAATGGATTAAACCTTTATGCAATGCTTGAACACATAGAATATGGTCTTGGCACAATGAGTTTGCATTAAATTTATGAGTGTAAAAGAGATTTAGGGCCTATAATCAAGAAATGCATGCTGATTTGAAAATTGCCTAAGTGTATGAACATGGAATTTGGTCATGAACAAAGTGAGTTTTTTCCATATTGTCAAATTCGATTCTCCCTAACCATGAGGTTGTTTGATGAGTTCTTGGACATTTTGGAAAGCTTGGAATGTGTACTACAATCCATATTTGAAATGCAAATTGAAATTCTAAGTGGAAGTATGTGTAAAATGGTCTTAAAGTTAGGTAAAAACCTTGCCTAAAATAGGTCAAATTTTCTCTAAGTTAAGAATGGTTTGGTACCCTTGTTCCAAAAATTGTAACTTGAGATACAAGCCTCTTTTGGGAAAACTTTGTGAATCAAAGTTGTAGATTATGCAATAGGCTACAACTTTCATGTTTTGACTTTTGCTTGAATCCAAATGAATCTTGGTGAGAAAGTGGGGCAAAGTTAAGAAAAAATTAGGGTTTTTCATAACTTAGAAAAATTCTAAGTTATGAAAAATCTTCATTTCAAACCCTAATTTGCAATTCTTGATTTCTTGATGAACAAGTTTCATGATTTGTCATGTTTTGATGAAAAATGAATCTTGACATTTGATTTTGACCAAAAAGTCAAAGTTTGACTTTTCAGTATACAGTCAAAATTGATCAATTGACTGGGAAATTCAACTGTCAATCTTGTGTATTTGGGATCTTTTGAACTTGTTGAGCATGTCAAGACAATTCCATGGGGTCCTTGAGTCTATATTTGAGCTTGAATTGCCATTGGTTAGGTCAAACAGTCAAAAATTGCCTTTGTGCAGTCAAAACCCTAAAAATGACCATTTTGCCCTTTTGGTGATCTGATCAAATTTCTTGTGGAATTGTGATCCAAACTTGATCAAATGGTCCATGTGAGTTCATAATGTTGATGTGGGTCAATTTTCATGAGATTTGACTGTCAATTGGCCACAGTTGACTTTTTCCCAATACAGCTGATTTCTAGGTCAACTGTCCAGTTGACTGGGCAAAATTTGGAATCAAGACTTGAAACTTGATGTGGATAAACTTGGGAGTACAATATGAAGCATGAAAGTCATCTTAGGCATTTTAGGCCAAAACATCTTTGTGCAAACACAAACCCTAATTTGGGTCAACAATGCAAGGAGAAGTCTTGAGCAGATGAAACCCTAACTGGATCTTGAGCTCCAAGGGCTTTGTGATGAGAAATTATTGAGAAATGGGAGGGCAAATTTTGGGGTACAACAGGGAGGTAGATTTATAGAAAGGGAAGGTGTTAGCACCCTTTCTATCCATGGTTATCCATGGGCTCTTAGATTTTTGCTCATTGTGTTTTCAAAAGTGTTTGCTTTTCAATTATGAGTGAGTTTGAAAAAGTTTCGTTTTAAAGATTTCAGATCGACTCTTGTATCAGTCCTCAAGAGTGTTTGAAAAATTGTTTTGAAAGCTTTTTTGAAAGTGTCGGTGTGAAAAGAGTTTTGATTTGTTTTTTTTTTGAAACAGAGCAAGTATCTATGAGTCATCTACCTACCCTAAGGAATTAGGCTGTGTAAATGTCCTTAAGGTAGTGCCATCCCACCATTGAGAGGTAGGTAGCACCACCGTTGGAGGTGTTCGGGTCAATTCGTTTGTAGGGACAGTGTGGTCACCGGAGCAATAGTATGACACCTTAGAAGCTACCTTTATGCCATGTTCATGGACATAAGGACTTACTAAAACGTCCTATATTCGACGACCACGTTTCGAGGGGCAAGGCAACAGTGAGGCGTACCCTAAGAGTGGTGTGTGAATTTGTGTATTGTTTTCAATTATGTTTTATCGTGTCATGCATTATGGTGATCTACGCTTTGTTTTTATTTGTGGCCATACATTCTTTCATGCAAAGTTTAGCAGTTTTAAGGGTGCGAAAATTAAAGTGCGGAAAATAAAGGTCTTACGCTATTACAAGGCGCGGGTCTATACATCGCCAAATTAACAAAGACCTGTTTTTTAATAAAATGCAGAAAGTAAATAAATTTCCTAATTACTATTACAAGGCTTGGGCAATTACATAATATTTAAAACGGACAATAAGGACAAACGCGCGAAAAGAAATTAGAATCGAATATTCGAGGGCGTTGGACCCTTTAAAGAAATTAAATGAAATTAAAAATTAATTAATTATTTAATAAGAAAAGGAATGTTTTTTTATGGTTTTTGGTATTTATGAAATAAAGAAAATTAAAATTAAAAGAAACCCTAATTCTAAATATTTTTATTTATTAAAGAAGAAGATTAAAGTTTTAACCTAATTTATACTAATTATTTAATTACATGTTTATTTACAAAATAATTAATAATTAATAATAATAAGAATAAGAAGAAATTATTTTATTAAGAAAAAGAAAAAAAAGCTAAAAACCTAATTTCTACATATTTTAGTTATTTAAGAAAAAACATTAAAATTTTAACCTAATTTTACTAAGTTGATTATTAAAAATTTATTTACAAAAATATTAATGAATTAAATATTCAATAAATATATTTTATCTTTTTTTTTTATTTCTGATTTTTGTGTTATGAAAATTATTTTTGTGAATTAAATAAAACAATAGGACAAATAAAAGAATAAAAAGGAAAATTAAAATAAAGAACAAAAATATGCAAACCATGGGGGTGGCTGACCCAATTTAGAGGTGTTTGTAGAGTAATTTGGCCCATTGAAATCCCAAGCCCTTTTGACTTTTTGTGGTTGCGTGTGCATCAATTGACTAGCGTGCATGGTGGAATCCACATTCTGGCCATTGGATTGATCCTCTGGGACACTTGGCAGGCACAGGCATTGGGCACATGGTGGACCACTGGAGAGAAGTAACACCTGAACATGTTACAAACAAAATTATTGAGAAATATGGGGGACCTGGGAATCGAACCTAGGTCCCAACGTTTACCAAGTGAACGTTCAATCATCTGAGCCATGCGCGCGCATTGTATATGGAATGAATAAAGAGCATAATATATGAAAACAAGAATAATCACGCTGAAACAACAAAAACGCGCTAAACTTTTGAATGGTCCAATCACACTCAGACATGCTGCCTTCTTCTTCATTTGCCTGAAAAACAGAAAATAGATAGCGGGGGTTTTAAACCCACACTAAATGGAACCTGCAAATAATAGCGAATAGGGCATGATGTATTATAAAAAAGGCGCGAGGTTATGGTTGTATTCGTATGGAGTTTCTGAGTTCAATGGCATAAGTCTTGAGATCCAATTTTCCATATGAAGGAAACCCCAATTTAAAACCTCTGAAACCCTAAAATGCGTTCATGGTGAATTCCTGTTTAGGCAGCCATTCTTCGATTGAATGGTACCATTAGCTTCAGAATGTTATTGTTAGTATAAATCCACAGTTAAAAATCATGAATCATGCATAGAAATTAAAACACGATTATGGACAATTTTGAAAGGAAAGCAATTCTGTTCTACCAATTCCTTGTGCGTGGAGACTTGGTTTCGATTGCAAAAGCTTCCTAGTAGTGTCAGGAGTATATTGGAATGGCTTTTAGGCTTTGAAACGTGCAGTAGCTATGAAAACAGTTTCAAGGTTTTTTTGTGAAAAATGCAATGTGGTTCTTTGATTCCTGCGCAGCTTCTCCGTATGTGAGCATTAGGGTTATGTTTTAATGTATCTGAGCATGATTAGGTTAAGAAAGCAAGCCCAAGGATCCATGCATTCATGATTTTGAATATTTGATTTTCTATATCCTTTTTTCAATCTTTTCTATGCCAATCATTGCCAATCATGTAGAAACTTTCCCTTTTGAGTGATGCACGAAATATTTGATTCATAATGGATGAAATCTCTGCACAAAAAGATTTGAAATATATTATTTGCTATTTTTTCATATTTAATTTTAATTAAGTGAATTAATAATAATAAGAATTCAAATAATTAATAAAAAATGAGAAAATAACTCCCTTGGAGGTCAATGGATCGTGCAAAGTTGACTTTTCAAAATTCCCAAAAATTTCCCAACTTCCACAAGGCATATCTTGCTCAATTTTTAAGCTTTGATCATGTTCTTGAACATTTTGGAAAGGTCTTGAAGTCCTCTAACCAATGTCTTTGGTTCCAGGTCATTTTGATTTACCAATCTCAAGTTATGGTCTTTGACTTAAAGTGCCTTTTTGTTGACTTTTGAAAATGACCTATAATGTTGAAATTGATAACTTTTTATGAGAGCATTTCTTGGACTTGGAGTGTGAAGATGAGTTGTAGGAAATGTCATTCTCTTCAAAATGAGCTTTTGATGGGATTTTTCTGATAAACCATATGGAAGTTATGCCCTGGTCAATTTGCAGTTGACTTTTTCAGCTGTCCAAAAATAGAAACTTTTGCATCTTGAGACTTTTTGAGCCATGCTTTGAGAATCATGATCAGGAATTGATAAAATGATGTTTGTGGCTTCAAAATAAGATGTTGACCAAAAATTTTGACTTTTGACTGTCAAATGACCATTTTGCCCCTGCAGTTGACTGTGAAGCATTTAGGGTTTTTGACTGTGCACTTTGATGCTGTGAGTCTTGAAACTTGGCATATGGATGCTTGACAATGTTTATAGGCATGTGGGACTTGTTTGGACCCTTGGAAACTTCAATTTCTTTGCCAGCACCAAAACCCTAATTTTTGACTGTTAGGAGGCAATTAGACTGTGCACCCCTTGGGAGATTTTGAAGCATGATCTTAGCAAACCTTGAAGAATATGGGAGGGCAAATTTTGGGGTACAATAGACTGATTCTTGAGCCAATCTGAAAAGTCAGGGAAAACCCGAAGCTGTGATTTCTTGTGGAAAAATAAGAGGGCAAATTTTGGGGTACAACAGCTAGGCTTCAAGGTCAAGCCTTCGCAGTCCAATCTGTCCAGAGCTTTTTTAGGTAACACATTCAACAAGGAGCCAGTATCTACCAAAACATGGGCCAGAGTCGTGCCCCTGCATTCAACGGAAACATGAAGAGCATCATTATGTTTCCTCCCCTTTGGTGTCAGATCCACGTCAGAGAAACCCAAACCATTATCAGCAGTCAGACTAGCCACACAATCTTCAAACTGATCAACAGATGTCTCTTGTGGTACGTGAGTCGTCTTCAGAAACTTAACCAAAGCCTTCACATGGGCCTTGGAACACAACAACAAAGCCAGCATAGAAATTTTGGATGGGGTCTGCCCCAGCTGCTCGACCACATTGTAGTCGCTCTTCTTTATTATCTTCAAAATTTCTTCCATTTCTTTCTTGGAAGCTTCTGGTATGGTTACTGAATTAGCCTTTGTTAGGACAGGCTCAATCAGTATGTCTTTGCCTCGAGTTTTGGACGACTCGATGATGGGAGGGTCAACAGGAGTGGTTACTGGAATTTCAGTAGTAGTCTTGGGTGGAACCACAGCAGGAATGATCACAGGTCCGGTAACAGTCTTCGGGGGAGAACACTCTTCCACTTCTTGTGATTTTACTGGTTCCGGCAATATTGACAATGTCAGAATTAGCATTTTCAGCGATCTTGTCTTCAATGGCTAGCATGTCCTGCTTTACGTCGTGGTAATAGACGTCGGCCCCGTAGTTCCAAGGAACAACTTTGTCCGAGGAGTATGAGATTGGTCCATGCATGGTTATGATCAACAGAGTCACCTTCGGAACTGATGTAATCCTGACGGGTCTCTTAGCGGAGGCCCTGAGAGGATTGGCGGAAATGGTTATGATAGCAACGTCTTCTCAGGAAAAAGTCAGAACATGAGTCTTTTCAAACAGAATCTCTTGGTCATCCATCAGGCGTTGAACACCTGTCTTCAACAAAGGCCAACCAGTCGGTAGAAATGAGCAAAGATGGCAACTTTTATCACATCCCGGAAATAAATCGGCCTTCAGCAAATTCCCTTTGACAGTTATGAGTGGGGTCACCAATTCTTCCACAGAAGTCACAAACACGTCTTCTTCAACGACATTAACACCCCGACCATGTTTCGGCATAGGAGCAGTGATAACATTGGGAGTCTTCGGGGGATCAAATTCAATTTCCTTAGCATCAATCAGATCTTATACTTTGTTCTTCAAAGCCCAGCAGTCATTGGTATCATGGCCTAGAATTTCTGAATGGTAAGCACAACGAGCATTCATTTTATAGTAGGGAGAGGTGGTGTTAGGATTCTTCAGAGCTTCCTTCAGAGTAACCAGATTGGACTTCAGCAAATAAGGTAAAACTTGAGACAGCGTCATGTTGATCTGAGTGAACTGTCTAGCTAGTCTTTCTGCTCTTGGGTGATTGTTTCTTTGCTTAGCAGGTGCAGGTTTGGGAATCATAACAGCCCCTACCGCCGGACAGCGCTCGGTTCGATTCTGATTCTTTTGGTTATAGACGACACTAACTTCCTTTTTACCTACAAACGGCTTCCTTGTAGCACTAGAAGAGGCATCCTTCTGAATTTTTCCACTTCGGATTCCAGCTTCCACTCTTTCTCCTGTTAAGATCAGTTCAGTAAAACCCACCGATGAACTTCCAATCAGATGGTTGAAGAATGGCCCAGTCAAAGTTCCCAGAAACATATCCATGAGCTCCCTGTCAGCCAAGGGAGGTTTAACTCTTCCATCCAAATCTCTCCACTTCTGAGCATAATCCTTAAAACCCTCGTTCGAACCCATAGATAGATTTTGGAGTTGTGTACGAGTGGGAGCGAGGTCAGCATTATACTGATATTGCTTATAAAATGCAGCAGCAAGGTCTTCCCAGTTATGAACGTTGCTCTTTCCAGCTGATAGAACCAATCCAGTTGTGTTCCAGACAGACTGTCTTGGAATAAGTGAGCCCACAAGTCTTTGTCAGCAGTATGAGGTTGTATCTTCCTCACATAGGAACAGAGATGCATTTTAGGACAAGAGACCCCGTCATACTTAGCAAATACCAGTTCCTTGAATTTTGGGGGGATGACAACCTCGGAGACCAGACCTAACTCTTCAAAATCCAGCCCAGGAACCTTCTGGATTTTCATAGCACTCAGACGCTCTTCTAACTGCTTATACTTTTCATCAGCCGGAGGGTACTGCTCCTCATTATAATTAGTTTCATTGTTAGACTCTTTAGGACTAGGGTCCTCTTCTCTGGCTTCACCCTCTTGATTCTCTCCATCTTTAGATGAAGAAGCTAAATCAACAACCCGTCTTGGTGGCCCTCTGAACCTTCTGCTCATATGTGCCACACCGGCTGTCCTCTTGGTCTTCTTAGTGTTCTTCTTAACAATCAGAGCCTTCAGCTCTTCCTGTCCTTAGGCCAGAGCCACAATCATTTGCTGGAACTGCGTGTTCTGAGTCTGAAGATCTTTCACAGTTTGTTCAAGAGCCATTGTTGAAATAAGCAGCAGAGGAGATGAGAAACTTGTTATGACTCCTGTTATGCAATGATATGTATGATATGTATGCAATGTTTTCAAGGGTCTCGCGGGGCAAACAAGAAAATGTCTTTCAACTTTGATTGAAGAACTTTGTATCGTTGAGAGTCCTTCTACGAGAGTCAAGCTCACCATATCAAGTGGGTCATATCCCCTGACTCAAGTTGTTGAGTTTTGATCTTCTGACGACATTAGCTAGAGGAAAATAAATCCTCTTGCCCCTTGCTAGACGTCTAATTTATCATAACCTGCATCACAAGCCCTCGAGATCCTTGAAATGGTTAAGGAAATGTTAAGGCATGATGTTATGATGTGTATGATATGCTTTTAAGCAAAGGTACGAAGTGATGTAAGCAAGTAAACCCTGCAAGAAATCCAAGTTATTGGATAATAACTGTAAACAAAACTTGCAAGGAACTCATGTTGTCAGGTAATAAAACTCTGCAAGTAGTTCAAGTTGAAAGCACACAAGTCACGCAAACAACCTTAGGTTTAGGCTTGCATGGGTTTTAAGGTCATACCCTCTAGAAGCTGGATTGGTTCAACCTGTCCTTAAATATGTAACTGGGTTCTAAAGGGATCTCAATATCACCGATCTTTCCCCTAAGCCTTGTTCAATCGACAATGGACTCGTAATCAAACAAAACTCAGAAGTCAAACCTCAATGAGTGTAGCATCGATTATCTGTCGACCTTGGGCATACACCAAAGTCGGCCATCTCGCTACGTCCTACTGGCCAAGTTGTGCAATTAAAGGTTCTAAGGTTAGTTGATACTTTATGACACCACGCAGAGGCCCCGTATATCTCCTTGATTGACTCAAGGGTTACGGGTACCAACCAAAGTGCCGCATCAACGTAGCTACTGCTTCAACTGTGTCGGTATACCCCAGTACAGCTCCCTCATAGTTTATTGCTACTTACCTAAAAGGTGTTTCCCGATCCGGGTGTAGGATCAAATAACCCAAACAGTTCCCATAAATATAAACCAAGCAAGACAATCAAGAGACGGCAATTAAATATGACCTAGATCCTAAGGTTTACCCCACTTTAAATTTCAATCCCCAGTAGAGTCGCCAGTTCTGTGATACGGTGGCAGAACCGACTGTTAATACTGGTTTGCATTTTTTGTTCGCAAAATGTCGCGATAAGTAAGAGTCGCCACTGACTTTTATTTTATCCAATCAAGAAAAGGAAAAAGAATAGAAAAAACTTTTTCGAGATGTTTCTGAGTACGGGGAGTAGATTATAGAAAGGGAAGGTGGTAGCACCCTTTCGATCTGTGGTTTTCCACGGGCTTTTAGGTACTTGCTCATTTTGAAAACTTCTTGTGTGTGCTTTGTTTTGAAAAGTTTTGTTTTACTTCGTGTTAACCCTTGTTTCTATCCTCAAGAGTGTTAAGAAGTTGTTTTTGAAAACTTTGTTTGAAAAGTGTTTGTGTGAAAAAGTTTTTGTTTGTTTGAGCAAGTACCTAAGAACTAATCTACCTACTCAAAAAAGGTATGTTCGTTTTCCTTTTAGACATTGCTATCCCATTATTGAGAAATAGGTAGCATCGTTGTTGGAGTTTTTTAGGGACATTCGAAGGGACAAATACGATCACAAAAGCAATGTTAGGAAATGTTAGTAATCATCCTAAAGCCTTAAAGATATTTTTCCAAGGCAACATCCGAATGGGTCATTTTAGATCTTCCGGGGCTAGAGGACTACCACTAACAAACCCTATACTTCATGACCGTTTACCGAAGGCAACCGGAGTGGAGTAAACCCTATGAGTGAGCATGTGCGAGTGTAATTTTCAGTTAATTTATCTTTGCACATTTAGGGTTTTCTGCTGTATTAATTTTCAGTTAGTCTTTCCATACAATCCTATTAACATACATATAAGCAGTTTATAGTTTGCGAAAATTAAAAGCGAGAAAGTTAATGTCTTAGCTATTACAGGGCTTTTGCAGATACATAATTATTTTGGACTGAAAATAAAAATACGGAATTGAAACCCTAATTACTATTACAAACTCGGAGCAGTTACAATAATAATAAAAAAGAAATTAAAATGCGTGCGGCGAATTAAACGCGAGAATAATTAGAAAACCCTAAAAATTTAGTTGAAAAAAATATTTAGGTTAGTTTTTGAGAAAAAATTAATTAGGTTATGTACAAATTAAACCCTAATTTCTAATTATTTTAGATTATATAAAAAGAATTAAATTGCCCTAATTTTAATTAAACTAATTAATTAAGGAAATAAAATATTTTTATGAAAAAATAATTTTTGATGTTTTTGTGATTTATGATTTAATAAAAAAGAAATAATTTTTGTGTTATTTTTGTAAAAGGAAATAATTAGTAAATAATTAAAAATAAGAATTAAAATAAAAAAGAAAAGAGATGGGCATGTATTGTTGAGCAACTCAGGGGGTGCAATGTTGAAAATTCAAAGGCCCAAATTCCTTGGCCCACCTGCCTTGCACTAGATCTAGTGGTTCCTCTGCCTGATGGTGTACCATGGTCCTTCCTTAGTAGAGCGCTAGATCTGGAATGTGAACAAGCCATTGGCTGGATTGGTGGGGTGCATGGAAGGCGCTTGGAATGGGTGGTGCACAAGATCTGCATGTAAGCGTTAAGAAAATAATAAAATGCTGGGACCTGGGATCGAACCTAGGTCCTTTTACTTTCAAATGTACACCCTTGCCATCTGTGCTGCGTGGATTAGTTGTTTATATGATAATAACAATAAATAATATATAAAGAAAACATGGATAATCAGAAACAAACAAAACACATGAAATTTGAATTGCCCGTTCACGCCTCGCCATGCAACTGCCTTCTTCGCTGAGACCGTCATCTTAGGCAGACTTTTACCTACAGACAAGCATCTGTAGCCATAACCTGTACACTTCAAAAATCAAGAAAAACACATGATAAATGAAATTAAAGACCATGGTTCTACTTGTCTTGATGCCACGATCATCATGGTCCCCTTTTCTTGGGCCAATTTAACCTGTATAGAAAAACCCTAAAACGGCCATAAAAATCCTAACAATGGCAAACACGTATACAGGTATCAAAACTTCAATTAAATCGTCCAAACATGTTGCAAACATGACAACAAACACATATATACCATTAAAACATGTTCATGATGTGAGAATCATAGTAATCGAATTTGAAAAGAAAACCAAACCGTGTGAGGTTTAGGGGGAGATTATGGGCTTGGGAATGTCTGCAATTGATCGTGTTAGCTTCTGGGAAGGTCCAGGAATCGATTATGAGCTTTGGAATGGCTTGAATTGATCTCTAGGTTAGAAAATGAATCACCACTTTCTTGTCAACTTTTGAGTTTTGTTTGATGCCTTCATGACCTGCAATCCTTGTTCTTGCACATTGGTTATGTTCAGCATATATACTAGAGCATATTAGGTCAACAAAAAAAATTTAAATCTTTGAAGATCATCAAGATTTGATTTGATTTTTCTCTTGTATGATATGTTTCCAAAATAGGCCTAATCATGCCATCTTTGTACTAATTTGCTCTTGCATGATTTGATATGCTATGCCAGCTTGATTGGATTGTGATTCCTATAAAAATCAGATCAAAACCAACCCTTTTATATATTTTTTCAATTTATTTGATTTAATTTGAATTTTAAATAATAAAAAATCAAAATAAAATAAATAACGAAGCAAATAAAGTGTAGATGCTGATTTGGGTCGTGGACCATGTCACAAAAAAGATTCAATCATGAAAAACTAGGCTCATTTGACAAAAAAATGCACTTTTGAGCACATTTGACTTTGGGCAATTTTGCAAAAATGGTCATCTTTGACAAGGCATATCTCCTCCAATTTTAACCCTAGAGAGGTGTTCTTGAACTTTTTAGAAATCTTAGGATGTAACCTAAACAACCCTTTTAGTTTCATCTCAATTGGGTCTTCCATGTTCATGTAAGAAGCTTTGACCCAAAAGATGTTTTTGTTGACTTTTCAAAATGACCTATAATGTAGAAAGTCATATCTTTTGATGAGTGCATATTTTGAACTTGTGGGATGAAGATGAGTTATAGGGAATTTCATCCTCTTCAAAATGAGCCTTGGATGGAAAATTTCTGATAAAGTATGAAGAAGTTATGCTTGGTCAAAGTTTGGTTGACTTTTCCTAAGAAACCTTAATTTAGCAACTTTTGGGTTTTGATAAATTTGGGGCATTCCTTGAGGAATCATGATCAACCCTTGATAAAATGATGAATATCACTTCAAAATGTTAATGTTGACCAAAAATCTTGAAGTTTGACTGTATGTGGGCCACAGTTGACTTTTGACCTAGTACAGTTGATTTTCAAGCATTTGGGCAATTGACTGAGCAAACTTCTTGTGCAAGGCATGAAATTTGACATGGATGATTTTGAGTACATATTGGGACCATGGAAAGCATTTGGGACCTTTGGAGTTCCCACACCCCGATGAAAATGGAAACCCTAGTTTGAGGTACATTGTCTTAGGAGAGAGTTTGTCTGGTAAACTCTTGGGCATCCTTGAGCAAGTTGAGGACCTCAATGGGCATGTGTTGAGTAAAATGAGAGGGAAAATTTTGGGGTACAACAGGGTGCATATGTGAATAGTGTGTTTGATTTGCATGCATTTAATCTTTGATTAAGGTTACCTACTTGTTGATCTTATCTTTCCATACAAACCCTAATTACTATCATTTATATGAAAATGATAAATTGCGAAAAGTAAATTTATTATGCTATTACATCATTCGGGGATAGGGACATAATTTACAAATGGGGGATGAAAGAAATAAAGTTATAATTATACTATTACAACCATATTGAATATTGCAAGATAAAACGTGCAAGAATATAAAAAGCAATGTGAAAGGAAAAGAAAATTGTTTTTTTGTTTATGAAAAGTCTTGATTTAATTAAACTAATAAAAGGAAAGAATTTAATTAATTAAAATCCCTAAATTATAATTTTATTTAATTAGAAAATAAATTCAAAGCAAAAACTAAGTTAAGAATTAATTTAATCAAGAAAAGAAATTTGTTAAGAAAAATGTTTTTTTATAGTTTTTAATAAAGAAAAAAACCTAAAAGATGCTACTTTGAATAAATCACGAATAATAAAAATAAAAATATTTTTGGTGAGATTTTTATATATTCATAAAATAGACCTAATAAACTAGTAGTGTGAAAAAAATTAGTTCAAAAGGGGTTAACTTGATTGGTTAAATAAATTGTTGAAGTTTGTTAAAAATGTAAAATGAGTCAAGTGATAAAAATAAGGTTTTGGTCCTGCCAAGACTTGAACTCAAGATATTCAAGTTGCTAGCTCAAAAGAATACCACTAGGCTAGGTGTGTTTACTTGTTAACCATGTACTTGCATGATATTATATCAGAAGCTTGCTTCCTGGAATCACAAAAATAACACAAAATATGCAAAAGAGGGATTCACTATGGTTCGAACCCGCGCCCTTAGGATAAGAAGTGACATGAAATGCGTGCTACTTGCCACTGGAGTGGAAGTTACATATCCATTAGTGAAACAACAATCATTAAATATAAAATGAACTTAGATGTAAAAATTTGAAAATGGCCAAGCCCTCCTTCTTCTTCCTCCTGCACGCTAACGGTTACTGTAACAACAATATTTTCCATTTTTTTCAAAAAACTCTAACTTCCTCATTTCTCATCCAAATTCAGAAATGTAAAAATAAAACTTGCTTAGAATTTCTCAAGGATTTCAAATATGTAATTATTTTTTATTTATTCCCACTATAACTCACAAATTTCTACCTGTACCAAACTGGAAACCTAAATGTCTAAAAAATTCAGTTTCAAAATTCTCATCCCACAGTCAATTAAAATGAATTTTAAGGATATGGTTAGCTTCATAGACATGATATCTACATTTTATCTTTTGAAAGTAAGTGCAAATGATGCTTGTATCAAGATTTCAAAGTTGGAAAAACTTACCTCTTGATGCAAAAATTCAATGGGTTTTGCACGACTTCCAGAAGTAATATGATGATTGCTTTAGCTTCCTGAGACCTTGGTGAGTATGTTGAAAATTTTACTTTGCCTTAAAAGTGTCTGGATTGGTTTACTCAAGTCAAGTTGCAATGGTGGATTTTGAAAATAGTGGATGATGAAAATGATGTTACAGTGAAGGGCTTAAAAATTTGTGTCCTCAGTTGCATAAGAGTGTCTTGATATATAGGAAAAGGTTTGGAGACTTGAGATGGTCAGATTACCAAGATAACATGTTATGGCATTTTTGCTTGTTTTTGAAGCAAAGTGGAAAACCAGAATCCCAATGTGTGGTACAAGATATGTAGAGTGGTTGAATCACTTTAAACATGCTTCTTCTGAGTTTCTAGGTTGAGTGTGTACAGATGGATCCATTGAGAGGTTCAAGAAGGGTTGACATTGTGAAAAAGCTTACTTTACAAGAATAGATATGTTACTTTTTGCAATTTCAACCATAAATGGTATCAAGACTTGGACAAAACATCAAATCCTTGTGTAATACACTTAGGGTCTGTGTAATTACTTAATTATGGAGAGATTTAGAAGCAACATGACCTGAAAAGTGAGATTGAATGAAAAGGTTATGAGATTTGATTATGAGTTCATCACAAAAATGACTTATAATTCAAGTTTATCATGCCAACTTCAAGTCTTCGAATATATATATATATATATATATATATATATATATATATATATATATATATATATATATATATATATATATATATATAAAGTGTTTAGATGATTTGTTTGGACAATAGTTGCAAGAGTGATGAGTTTCGAAGTTAAGGTTTCAAAAGCTTAAAAATGGTGATTTTTAGCCAATTCGGGTTTGAGATTGTATGAGAGGGTTTAAGGGCTTAAAAATTTGTGTCCTCAGTTGCATAAGAGTGTCTTGATATATAGGAAAAGGTTTGGATACTTGAGATGGTCAGATTACCAAGATAACATGTTATGGCATTTTTGCTTGTTTTTGAAGCAAAGTGGAAAACCAGAATCCCAATGTGTGGTACAAGATATGTAGAGTGGTTGAATCACTTTAAACATGCTTCTTCTGAGTTTCTAGGTTGAGTGTGTACAGATGGATCCATTGAGAGGTTCAAGAAGGGTTGACATTGTGAAAAAGCTTACTTTACAAGAATAGATATGTTACTTTTTGCAATTTCAACCATAAATGGTATCAAGACTTGGACAAAACATCAAATCCTTGTGTAATACACTTAGGGTCTGTGTAATTACTTAATTATGGAGAGATTTAGAAGCAACATGGCCTGAAAAGTGAGATTGAATGAAAAGGTTATGAGATTTGATTATGAGTTCATCACAAAAATGACTTATAATTCAAGTTTATCATGCCAACTTCAAGTCTTCGAATCTCCTAGATAAAAAATAATCTCTTCAATTTCGTGGACATTTTGAAAAGCTTGGAAAATTCTCTACAACTTTTATGTTTAACATTTTTGAAGAATCAATTTGGAAATAGGTGAAAAATTGTCATGAAGTTAGGTCAAAATCCTGACTAAAATACTCAAAATTTCACTAAGTATTTTTAGTATCATGGACATGTCTTCATAAATTCATAACTTGAAATCTAAGCATTTATAGAAAAATTTATGCCCTACAATGTTTTAGATCTCATTGAGATCTACAACTTTCATGTTGGAAGTTTTCCTTGAATCATCTTGCATCATGGTGGAAATTTGGCACAAAGTTATGAGAAAAATGTTAACTTTCTAACACTTAGAAAAATTTCTAAGTCTTAGAATTTTGAATTTTCAAAGATAATTTTGAATTTCGAATTTCTTGATGAACAAGTTTCATATTTTGACATGTCTTGATGAAATATGATTTTTGAAACTTGATTTTGATCAAAAAGTTAAAGTTTGACTTTTCAGTGTACAGTTGACTTTTCATCAGTTGACTAAAATTCATTTGTCAATCCAATGACCTTGAGAGGTGATTTGAACTATGAAATTAGGTCAAGATGATGCATTTGAATCCTTGAGATCATGTCTTAAACCAACAAGTCATTTCCTTGGTCAAAAGTCAAGAACTGAGCCTTCTCAATCAAAACCCTAATTTTGACCAATTTGCCCTTTTGGTGTTCTGATCAAATTTCTTTAAGGAATTCTGATCCAAACTTGATCAAATGACATATATGAGTTCATAATTTTGATACGGATCAAAAATTATGAAGTTTGACTGTAGGTTGACCATAATTGACTTTTTCCCTAATACAATTGATTTTAGGTCAACTGATCAACTGACTGAGAAAAAATGTGATCCAAAGCTTGAAACTTGACATGAGCAATCTTGAGGGTTCCTAATGATCCATGAAGGTCATACAAGGCATTAGAAGTTCAATTATCTTTGTACAAACTGAAACCCTAATTTTGAGTTGTCAGTGCTTAGGAGGTGTCTTGAGCTGATCAAACCTTGTATAGTATTGAATCAATGGAGATCTTATGAGAGATTTCTTGAGAAATGAGAGGGAAAATTTTGGGGTACAACATATGGCCTTCGATGTTAATATTTTATGTTTTCCTTTAAGAATTAATCGGTATAGACCCTACAAATGTTGGAGTAAAAAATATGCATACTTTGATACAAAGCCTAGAGGCTTCGACAGGTTCAAACAAAAAGGAAAAGATTGTGTGTTTCGACACACACCTATTAGTTACATACATGCTTCGACACAGACATGTTCATCACACACACACTTGCTTCGAACACACTGACCTGCAGGCCCAGTCGAAAGGCACTCCCTCACTGCTTTCAACCCCTAGTTGAAGGAAGCAGAAATGCAGATTACATCTTACAGTGATTCCAGCCCCCAATCGAAGGAGGCAGAAAGGCAAATCGAAGGGCATGACTTAAATGACTCCAGGCCCCAAATCGAAGGAGCTAAAAAAGTGCAGAATCGAAAGGGTGTTTCTGCCTAAATCAAAAGACCCATTTTTCTTGCTTTTATTTTATTTTTGCCTTTATATTTTCATGTTATTCAATATGGTTGTAATAGAGTAGGATTTTATCTTTCTGCATTTTATTACTTTTGTATGATTGCTAGTAAAATAGGGTATGTATGGCAAGATAAAAACAACAAGTAGACGACCCATAATCAAAGACTAAATGCATGCAAATCAAACACATTATTCACATATGCACCCTTAGGGTAATCCCACTTGTTGCCTCATAAAAATATTCATGTCCCTCGAATATGGGTGTTTTAGAAAAGACCCTAGACAAAAGATCGTAGTCCCTCGATGACCCTTAATGTTGCCTTCGGTAAACGATCTAGTCCCTAAACGACATTGCTAAAACGTCTCATAGGTTTCCTTCTATGACTATACAAAAGTCCCACGCTCGTACCTTCACATCCAACGATGGGGCTTCTTACCAAATCAATGGTAAGATAGCAACATCTAAAGGAGGAGATAAAGAACATTAAGACCTTTTAAGTAGGTAGGTTGCTCCTAGTTGCTCGCTTGCTCATAACAAAAACATTTTATACACCAACACTCTCACTTTAAAACATTTTCAAAATACAAACACTTTGTACGCGTTCTTATAGAAACGAGAGCCATTACAAAGACACTTTTTCAAAATCACTTTCAAAAACACATTCCACAAACACCTCTTTGAACTATTTTCCAAATAACACTTTGTACGCGTTCTTATAGAAATGAGAACCATTACAAAGACGTTTTCAAAATACTTTAAAAACTCACACCACAAGCACATTTTCAAACAAAAGCAAGTGATCTAGCAAGCAACTAAGAGCCCATAGATAACTACGGATGAAAAGGGTGTGAATACCTTCCCTTTTTATAACCTACCCCCGAACTCAAGAAATAATCTCGAAAGGTCTTTCCTGTTCTTTTCAACCTTTCCTTATTGGATAAAAGAAAAGTCGGTGGCACTCTTATTATCCGCAACAATTGCGATAAAAGGAAAAACACCCAAGTCAGTTCTCTCACCGCGTTACGGAACTGGCGACTTTACTGGGGATTTTTGTTTAAAAGTGGGGTTACCTTAGGGTTAGATCACCTTTACTTAATTTTCATTGGTTTGACTTGCTTGATTTACATTTTGGGTCCTTGTTTGGGTTACTATTAAAGATCCTACACCCGGATCTGGGGCACCTTTTTAGGTAAGTAGCAATAAATCATGGAAGTTGTACGGTGTATACCGATATGAACGAAGTGACAACTATGTTAGCGTGGTACTTTGGTATGTACTAATGTTCCTTGAGTCAGTCAAGGATAACATTAGGCTTCCTTAGTGTCATTAAGCGCTAACTGACCTTTAGAACCTTTTAATTGACTCATCCTTGGCCATTAGGAAGTAGTGAGATAGTTGGCTTTGGTTTTGACCAAAGACTGGTTTATACTCGACACTACGCTCATTGAGATCGGACTTTCGGGATATTTCGGTCGCCATTAAAGAGGCTTGCGCTGAAACAATGCCCGATGAAGAAAGATCAGTGACATTGAGATCCCTTAGAACCCGATTACTATTACTAGGACAAGTTGAGCCAACTAAACTTCAAGAGGGTACTTACCTACAAACCCCATGCAATCCTAAACCTAAGGACTTGTCTGCTTTGTGTGTATATGATTATCTGTACATAATAACTTGCTTACTTTGCATACTTGTACATAACATCATGACATCATATCATAGCATTTTTAATAACCATTTCAAGGATCTCAAGGGCCTATGATGCAGGGTCACATTGAATTAGACGTCTATCAAGGGGCAAGAGGATTTATTTTCCTCTAACCAAACACCGTCAAAGATCAAAGTACAAAAACTTGAGTCAAGGGTTATGACCCAATTGACATGGTGAGCTTTATTCTCGTGGAAAGACATCCACCAATACGAAGTTCTCCAATTAAATTTGTTGATCAAAATTCAACTTCTAACATCTTATTGTGTTTACCCTGCGAGATCCTGAAAACATGCACCCACATACCATGCATCATATCATGACATGATTCTCCCATACAGGTCTCCTTATCTTCCTACTGTTTATTTCAGTAAGATGGATATGGAACAAATGGTGAAGGATCTCCAAGCACAAAATGTCCAATTCCAACAAATGTTCCTGGCTATGGCTAAGGGGCAAGAGGACTTAAAGACTCTTCTTCTTAAAGACAAGAAGAAAAAGTCAAAGAAGTGAGTAGGCATCCTGAATTTGGGAAGAAGACTTAAAGGACCAGTCAAGAGAGCTCTAGATCTCCCAAATCCATCCAATTAGGGGAATAGTCATGAAGAGGATAACAGTATGGGGATTGATGAAGTTGAAGTTGACTACTCTGA
This sequence comes from Vicia faba, assembly GCA_948472305.1. NCBI lineage: Eukaryota > Viridiplantae > Streptophyta > Magnoliopsida > Fabales > Fabaceae > Vicia > Vicia faba. The sequence goes on along the minus strand of CATIWC010002042.1, from coordinate 71,131 downwards.
GGAACAATATCCTCTCATTGACGATAAATACAAACAGTTGGAGGATCGCCTCAATACTATGGAGATTCATCAGATACCTGACTTGGACTTTGAAGAGTTAGGTTTAGTTTCCGGAGTGGTCATTCCAACAAAGTTCAAAATCCCTACCTTTTCCAAGTATGATGGGATCTCTTGTCCTAAAATGCATCTGAGGTCATATGTCCGCAAGATTCAACCTCACATCGCCGATCGGAAGCTATGGGTCCATTTCTTCAAAGAAAGTTTGGTTGACACTCAATTGGAGTGGTTCTATCAGTTAGAGAGAATCGCCATTCATACCTAGGAGGACTTGGATACTGCTTTCTACAAGAAGTATCAATACATCGCTGATCTTGCACTAACTCATGTGCAATTGCAAAATATGACCATGCATTCCAACGAGGGCTTCAAAGAGTACGCCCAAAAATGGAGAGACTTGGCAGGCAGAGTGTAGCCACCCTTAAATAATAGGGAGATGGTTGAGATCTTTATGGGAACTTTGACGGGACCTTTCTTCAATCACCTAATCGGAAGCTCCTCGGCCAGGTTCACCAAGCTAATACTGACTGGAGAAAGGTTCAAAGCTAGCATCAAAAGCGGAAAGATCCAAGGAGCTACCCCCTCTGATACTCAAAAAAAGCCGTACAGTGGGAAGAAAGAGTCCAATGATGTTTACAGCCAAAAGGGTCATAACAAAAGCAACCACGACCAATATGTGGGAGCAGTCTTGATCTCCGGTCCTGCATCACGATGACAACAACAAAGAGGAAATCAGCAAAGGCAAGATGAGCCCAAAAGGTAGTTTACCAACATCAAAATGCCATTGTCTCAAGCACTACAACACTTGTTAAAGATGAATCTGATTACGTTGATAGGACCTCATCCAAACCCCAAAACTTCTTCTCCTGACTACAATCTTGATGCAATATGTGCATATCATTCCCGAAGTCATGGGCATGATACTAACGATTGTTGGGTGCTGAAATACGAGATTCAAAACATGATTGACACCAAGGAGATAGAGTTCGACCCTCCAAAGACTCCCAATGTGATCACCACTCCCATGCCAAATCACTGAGCGTTCCAGTTCATTTTGAATTTTCAATTGTAATTTCTTTTGTTATTCAAACACTTATCTATTAATGTTAAACTCTGTTTCATTAATGCATCGCATATGTTTGTCTTGAATTCATCCATTTGTTTTCGTTATGTTTAAACCATGTTGTCTTTTAATCCTTTTATAATATTCAAATCTTGCTAAAAGTTATAAACCTTTAGAGGGAAGATGACGAAAACAATGCCATAATCTCATACAATATGCTTTTGAACAGACCTTGCTGACGATGTACATGCGTTTATTTTAATTCCTAAACACAGGAGTTATAAGGAGGATAATCCATAGTCAACCCCTTCGAGCCAAAGAAGTGGAAGTTTTCTTTTTTACACAAATTGAAACCTTTAATCAAAACCCGGGGCAGGTTAGTCTATCAATTAATTCAAACGTGTGTTCAGTCACAAACTTTCACTTCGTACACAACGAATGACATTAAAAACATTCCTTCTGAACCAAAATATGGCGATGGTTCCCTATCAAATAAGCAGTCATTATCTCTCAAAAGAAAATCCCACTAAGTTAAAACCTACGAAGGAGACTTAAGAAAGACGGGGGCAACCTGCTGACTGTAATCTCAAAAACAAGAACAGTCAGGCAAAATAAGGGATGATAAATCAAAAAGAGGTCACTAAAAATCCTTAACAACATGGAAAATATGGCAAAAATGACTGCCTTCTAACAAACTTAACTTGTCTGAACCATCATCAAAACGTCATTCCAGACTCAATTGGAGTTCAAACGCACAATTAACTGAGTTTAGGACTGAAGAACATCACGGAGAACGGGAGGATATAATTACACTTTGAGCCTTATCCTTTGTTTCTTAAACCGTGAACCTAGAGCACGATACAACCTTTCAAAGTCCTAATTGAAGCATGGGTTAGTTCGAAAGCATATTGTTACAAAAGGTATCTTGACTCCTGTAAGGCTTACTCTAAATCCTAATTTGAATTCACATACTTGCAAAATTCTTTTATGTACTAAAACACATTTTCAAAACTTCAAGACAAGCATAAACTTTGCATTATTTTGAATATCGTTGTTTGCATATGGCTAATTGTTTGACAACAGAGAAATTCACACGACGAATATTAAGCAAAAGAAAGCTCTCTCGGTGGACAAAATCACTTCAAATGGGATGACACTTCCAATGACAGATCTCCTGTAAGCAAGGAGGCATCAACATGATCATTGTCCAACATATCTGGGGCAGTCAAGGCAATATTCCAAGAAATCTCCTAAGAAATGTCGAGTAACCAGGGGCGAGTATTTATCTGAGTCACTTGGGGCATTGAACGTAAATTCCAATAAAGGGTTATGTACGATCAAGCAAACATTTCCTGGCATTGCTACAAACACTTACTACTAAGGGGAAATGACAAATCCCCCACGAAGTCCTTTTCATTAGGGTGATCCTCAGCCAGAGTTTTGATCTCTGAAAACTTCTCCCCAACTAAGTTGATCTCAAAAACCCTCGAGCAGTTATTCCAAAAGAAAACACCTCTCCAACAGAGTGGCGAAAAGGTTTATTTCCCCAACAAACGACAAGATTCCCTAGCTTGAATTTGTCTCTCAGACCATCACAAATCAAGGGACCACAACTCCTCTTCCCTAGTGAATTTTTCTACAACCCCTAGCGAGTTGCTGAAAAGCCTGGAAGCCAAACCAGATAATAGTTAACCTCTTTATTTCCAACAAGTTGTTAATTTCCTTTCTCTTCCATCAAGAGATAACTCTCCAATAGAGCAACGGACAACGAAGACTCTTGAACTCCTTTCCCCAAGCAGGAATCAACACTTTCCACAAAGTTTTCTTCTCAAGATCAACATTCCCCAACGGAGTTCTCCTCAAACAACAATACAAGAATCCCCAACGAAAATATTATAAAAAGCAAAGTCTGGAAAGGTGTGCGTACCTTTCATCCCCAACGACCATCCGGGTTTCAACTTCCCAAGGCACCCCAACATCTGTCAAGGATTTATTTTCCAAGACAAAATTACATTCCGACAACATTGCTGATACTTCTCCCAGTGTTTACCATCATCCATCCAAATGGCATCTATAAGCCCATTCACAATACATCTTCGAGTGCAAATTTCTGGGCACTTTAGTGTTCAATCATCTTCCACCTTCAAGTCACGAATGACGAATTCGCCAATCTAACTCGTCAGGTTTAAGAAGATTGAACAAGGGCTGCAATTGTACCCCAAAATTTTCCCTCTCATTTCTCAAGTAATCCCTCACAAGATCTCCTTTGGTTCAAGATTGCACAAGGGTTGATCAGCTCAAGACACCTCCTTAAGCACTAATGACTGAAAATTAGGGTTTGAGATTGCACAAGAACAAATGGACTTTTAATGCCTCATACGACTTTCATGGATCATTTTGGACCTTTAAGATTGCTCATGTCAAGTTTCAAGTCTTGGATCACATTTTTGCTCAGTCAATTGATCAGTTGATCTAAAATCAGCTGTATTGGGGAAAAAGTCAATTGTGGTAAATTTACAGTCAAACTTCATAATTTTTTATCGATATCAACATTGTGAACTCATATATGTCATTTGGTCAAGTTTGGATCACAATTCCTCAAAAAACTTGATCAGATCATCAAAAGGGCAAAATGGTCAAAATTAGGGGTTTGACTGAGAAAATGCAATTTCTGATTTTTGACCTAGCAAGTGATTGATTGGTTTGAGACATGATCTCAAGTATTAAACAGCTTAATTTTGACCTAATGACATGGCTCAAAACATTCATCAAGGTCAATTGATTGACAATTGATTTTCCGTCAACTAATCAAAAGTCAACTATACATTGAAAAGTCAAACTTTGACTTTTTGGTCAAAATAAAGTATCAAAGATCACAATTCATCAAAACATGTCAAAATATGAAACTTTTTCATCAAGAAATCAAAAAGTCAAGATTTCATTTTGAAAAGTCAAAATTTCTAAACTTAGAAATTTTTCCAAGTGTTGAAAATTTCATATTTTTTCATAACTTTGAGCCAAATTTTCACCATGATGCAAGATGATTCAAAGGAAACTTCCAACATGAAAGTTGTATATATCAATGATATCTAAAACATTATAGAACACAACTTCTCCTAGAAATGTATGGATTTCAAGTTATGATTTTGTGAATATATGTTCATGAAACTTGGAAACTTAGTGAAATTTTGCCCTAGTTTAGGCAGGATTTTAACCTAACTTCATGGAAATTTTTCACATAGTTCCAAGATGAATTTTAAAAAATGTCCAACATAGAGGTTGTAGAGGATGTTACAATATTTCAAAAATATCCAAGAACTCATTGAGATCATGCTTGAGCAAGGAGAATCGAAGGCAAGAAGTTAAGGTTTTCAAACTTGAATTACAAGCCATTTTGTGAAGAACACATGAACCAAATCCATGCTAGGTTGCATAATCTTTGATTTGCAAGCCTAAAACTTGTTTGTCACTCCATAATTAATGTTTTGCACAACTGATAGAGTCATTGTCCAAGCATTTGAGCCATTATCCAAGTTGCATTTCCATTAATGGCACAAAGTAACATTGTCATTCTAGTAAAGAGGTTTTAATCACAAAGTCAACTTGTCTTGAGCTTTGCATTTGTTCTTTCTGCACAAGCATCCTCTACACAATCAGATAAGCATGTTTAAAGTGCCTAACCACTCTAGATAGCTTTGTACTTGTGCATTGGAACAATATTTCTCAAGCTTTCTTTAAAATCAAGCAAAAAAGGCCATACCATGTGAACTTGTACTTTTGATCAGCCCAAACTCTCAAAACCTTTTCCTATATATTGAGACACTATTATGCAACCTAGGAGACAAGCTTGAACACCCTGAAACACTCCCAAACTCCCTCTAGCCATAAATTACTTCAAAACACCATTGTTGTGCAAGTTCTGACTTTACACATCAAACTCATATCTCCCTCGTGCGTTCTTTGGCCTTTTAGTTTCTAAAGCTTCCTTACATAAAATACAAACCATCCCACACCCTGTTACATGACTGTAACATCATCTTCATCAACTTCCATAGCCAAAAACAAAGCATTGTAGTTGGACTTCTCCAAACCATTTCAGCCACTCCCAACTCAAGCTAAGCAATGCATTAGCTTCCTAGAGACTCAAAGAAGCTAACCTGATCATTGCAACACCTTGAATCAAACTCAAAATCATTTCACGATTTCCAGTTTTGAGGTATTTTTCTTGAACTTATATCTTCTCATTTAGGCATTGTTAGGCTTTCATTTAGCCTAAATTTCCCCAACATCTTCTCATTGTCAGAATCGTGAGGAAATTTCTAACAAGTTTGATGTTGGAAGTTTTGTGAATGGATGAGAAATGATTGAGTTACAGGTTCTCTGGCTGGAGGTTGATGATGAAGTTCATTCAGGACTTGATTTATATTATATATTTATTGTTTTGTTTATATGAACTGATGTATAGCCACCCCAGTGGTAAAACGCGTGCCTGTTAACCTTTGGGACCTGGGTTCGAGCCCCAGTGGTACCCTTTTACTCTTTTTCACATTTTCCTTCCATTTTTTGTTTGAAACAGGCGCCTGGGCCTCCAAACAATTGGGCTTTTGTTTTTTGCTTTTGTCTAACCCCCTGTTTACTTATGCAGCCTGGCCCAATCCTTTTTACATTTTCATTTTTTTATTTATTTTCTTTTTCTTATTTGATTTTTTATTTTAAGTTTTATTATTTGTATTACTATTATTATCATTATCATTATTATTTTTATTAATAAAAAATCCAAAAATATTATTATCATTATTTTCACACTTATTTATTTTATTTATAAAAAACAAAAAGAACAAAAAAGCATTTTCTTAACAAAATTATTTATTTCTTTTATAATAAATTTTTACAATTAGGTTTAATTATTATATTATTCTCTTGTAAATTAAAATTAATTTAGAACTTAGGTTTATTTTAATTGATTAACTTTCATTTTATTTTTATTAATTTAAAACCTTTTCATAAAAAACCCTAAAAAATCATTTTTAACTTATTTTCTTTGTTAATTAATTTAGGTTTTAATTTTGTTAATTTTAATTAATCATTTTATTTAATTAGGCTAAATCCCTTTCATGAAAACAAAACAAAATCATTTCTTTTTCCATTTGCATTTGTACATTATTATTTATTCAATTCTTGTACATTTATTCAATATGGTTGTAATAGATAATTAGATTTAATTTGCTTGCAAAATCCCCATTTGTAAATTTGTATACCCCCTCCCCTAATGATGCAATAGCTTAGTATTTTTTACTTTCCGCAATTTATCGCTTTATATAAATGCTAGTAATTAGGGTTTGTATGGAAAGACTAAAATCAACAAGTTAGCAAACCCTAATTCAAGACAAAACAATGCATGTAATTAAACACACTTGCACACTTGCACCCTTAGGGTAATTCCACTTTGTTGCCTTATAAAAATAGCCATGTTATGCATGTGTGATGTCTTAGAAAAAAGCAATAAAAAATACAAGATCACAGTCCCTCGATGACGCTATCAAATGTTGCCTTTCAAAATGATCTTAGTCCCTCAAAGAGAATTGCTAAGATATTTCACAATATTGCTATCATGGCTATACGATGACCCACGCCCGTCCCTTTACATCCAAAGATAAAGCTTCTTACCAAATCAATGGTAAGATAGTAATATCAAAGGAAAGGAAGAAATGAACTAAGACTTTTGAGTAGGTAGATTATTCTTAGTTGCTTGCTCAATTTCAAATCAAACACTCTTGCTTATTTTCAAAACAAACACCAACACTTTCAAAAACACTTCCAAAACATTTTCCAAACATGAAACATTTTCAAAAGATCAACACTTTGTATACGTTCTTACGAACAAGAACTATTACAAAGTTTGCCTAAACGATGACGCCTTTTCAAAATACTTTCAAAAACCACACAAAGCATATTTCCAAACAAAAGCAAGTGATCTAGCAAGCAACTAAGAGCCCATAGATAACTATGGATGAAAAGGGTGCTAACACCTTCCCTTTTCATAATCTACCCTCGAACTCAAGAAACAATCTCAAAGGTCTTTCATGTTCTTTTCAGCATTTCCTTTTGGATAAAAGAAAAGTCGGCGGCGACTCTTGCTAACCGCAACATTTGCGATAAAACACAAAACACCCAAGTCAGTTCTCCCACCGTATCACAAAAATGCTATGGTATGATGTTATGATGCTATGTACAAGTACGCAAAGCAAGTGAGTTGTTATGTACAAATAGTCATATACACATAAAGCAGACAAGTCCTTAGGTTTAGGCTTGTATGGGGTGTTTAGGTAAGTACCATCTTGAAGTTTAGTTGGCTCAACATGTCCTAGAAAATAATCAGATTCTAAGGGATCTCAATATCACTGATCTTTCTTCATCGGGAATTGTTCCAGCGCAAGCCTCTTTAATGGCGACTGAAATATCCCAAAAGTCCGATCTCAATGAGCGTAGTATCGAGTATCAACCAACTTCGGACTGCACCAAAGTCGGATACCTCACTACTTCCTAACGTCCAAGTTGTTTAATTAAGGTTCTATGGTCAGTTAGTGCTTCATGACACCACACAGCGGCCCCGTATTATCTTTGACTACTCAAGGGCTACCGACAGAAACAAATGTATCACACTAATGTAGCTATTGCTTAGACCATGTCGGTATATCCCGCACAGTTTCCACAATCTACTGCTACTTACCTAAAAGGTGCCCCAGATCTGGGTAGAGGATCAAAACAAGCCCAAACAAGGAATCATAATGTAAAGCATGCAAGTCAAACAAGGAAAGCAAGTAAATATGGTATAACCCTAAGGTAACCCCACTTTAAATCTTCCACAGCAGAGTCGCCAGTTTTGTAACGTGGTGGAAGAACTGACTTGGGATGTTTTGCGTTTGATCGCAATTGTTGCGGATAGCAAGAGTCGCCACTGGCTTTTCTTTTATCCAATAGGGAAAGGCTGAAAAGAACAGTAAAGACCTTTCGAGATTATTTCTTGAGTTCGGGGGGTAAGTTATGAAAAGGGAAGGTATTAGCACCCTTTTCATCCGTAGTTATCTACGGGCTCTTAGTTGTTTGCTAGATCACTTGCTTTTGTTTGTAAATGTGCTTGTGGTGTGGGTTTTGAAAGTATTTTGAAAACGTATTTGTAATGGTTCTCGTTTCTATAAGAACGCGTACAAAGTGTTGTTTAAAAAATAGTTCAAAGAGGTGTTTGTGGAATGTGTTCTTGAAAGTGGTTTTCAAAAGGTGTCTTTGTAATGGTTCTCGTTTCTATAAGAACGCGTACAAAGTGTTTGTCTTTTGAAAATGTTTCAAAATGAAAGTGTTAGTGTATAAAATGTTTTTGTTGTGAGCAAGCGAGCAACTAGGAGCATCTTACCTAATCAAAAGATCTTAGTGTTCTTTTCCTCCTCTTTTAGATGTTGCTATCTTACCATTGATTTGGTAAGAAGCCCCATCATTGGATGTGAAGGGACGGGCGTGGGTCATCGTATAGTCATATAAGGCAACCTATGGGACGTTTTATCAATGTCGTTTAGGGGCTAGATCGTTTACCGAAGGCAATATCGAGGGTCATCGAGGGACTACGATCTTTTATCGAGGGTCTTTGCTAAAATGCCCATATTCGAGGGACATGACTATTTTTCGAGGCAACAAGTGAGATTAACCTAGAGGTGCATGTGTGCAAAGTGTGTTTGATTGCATGCCTTTTATCTTTGATTTTTGGGTTGTCTACTGGTTGTTTTTATCTTTCCATACATACCCTATTTTACTAACAATCATGTAAAAGTAATAAAATGTATAAAGATAAAATCCTACACTATTACAATCATATTGAATTGCATGAAAATATAAAGGCGAAAATGAAATAAAAGCAAGAAAAATTAAGGTCTTTCGATTGAGGCAGAAGACCCTTCGATTCTGCATTTTCTGGCTTCCTTCGATTGGGGGCTAGCACCAATGTAGGCGTGTATTTCGATTGGGGCCTGGAGGGTCAGCAGGTTGTGACTTTCGATTAGGTCTGGAACCAATGCAAGATGCAATCTGCCTCCTTCAACTGAGGACTGAAAGCAGTGAGGGAGTGCCTTTTGTCTGGGCCCGGACTTGGTGTAGGCGTGCCTTCTGGCTGCCTCTTTCATTTGAACTGGAGATTGGTGTAGAAGCCAGAAGCTTCATTCTCTACTTCCTGTTTCCTGTTGTCCTTTGTTTGATATGTTAAATAGAAACTTGGCCTAAGGCCATGCTAGCACTGTCTTACAACCAGTTTAATACTTAATGCATGTTTAGGTAAACAAGAAGCAAAACGAAAGGGTTAGCTCTGAAAACACATTAAAAGGGTGGAAACGAAAAGAACAATGGTATGTACATGATTGAAACGAAAGAAAAGCTTATTTACATGTTATACCAGAAACGAAAAGCTCAAGGTTTGGAACAACTTACCTTGCTGCAGGCTGGAGGGTGTGCTAGACCTTCAAGTGGTTGAACTAAATGCTCCTGGATTCAAAGGAAAGAAACAGGTATGGTGTTCCTTAGACTGGATTCGAAGCTCAGGAGGTGTAAGGGTGGTGTTCTTTCTTGCTGGATTCGAAGGGGAACAAAAGTGTGTGGGACTTTCCAGAATTGAAAGAGGTAAATGTTAGATTATGGGTTTTTGTTTTCACAAGTGTTTAAGTGTTTGAGAGCTTTATTGTGTTTGAGAAAATTTTGGAGATTCATTCCTCTGGCCAAAAAGTCCTCTTTTTCTTTGCAAATGTTTCTCTATTTATAGAGAAAAGGTTTAAGGTGTTTTTGAAGTAACCAAGTTTGTATGATGACAAACCATGGTTTGGTTAAGGGTGAAACAAGTCTTGTCCCTTTTCGTTGTTCCCACGTTTCCAGTACAAGTGGGGGCCTGCTGGAAGAAGATTGGACTTATGCTTCTGGCATTGCTTGTATTCAGACAAAAATCAGGTTGGAAGCTTCTTTTGTGATAAAAGTACTCTCTATGAAAAAAAGTATGTAGCTTTTGTTATTTTAACCAAGAATAGTATTATCCAGTAGGCAAAGCTTTGAACCTTTGTACAAGCTTCTGATTATGTAAAGATTTGGAAGCAAAGTAGCCTGACAAGTAGGGTAGGGCTATGAGATTTGCTCAAACTTGCTTCGAAGGATCTAGAGTTAGGTTTGAAAGATGCTGATTCGAAGGAAACCAAAACTCCAATCGAAGCTTTGTGTGAAGGTGGCTCTTGTCCAATCGAAGGCTTACCTGCCAGGGGTCACATGTGGCCAAACAAAAGAGTATACATAGGGGGTCCATGCCTTGTGACTTCATGCCAACATGCAAAAAATCTATGTTCAAACGAAGCTTGCATGAAGGGAAGCAACATATCCAAACGAAAGGTGTGACCAGTAGCTTGTACTGAAAGATTCATATGCCCAAACGAAGCAAGCATGAAGGGAGTCAAATGCCCAAACAAAAGGTTTGACCAAAACCTTATGCTGAAGGATTCATGTGCCCAAACGAAGGGTGTGACCAGTAGCTTGTACTGAAATAACCACATTCCCAAACGAAAGGTGCATGTAGGAGGCCAAAATGTCCAGATTCGAAAGAGGCATGTAGGAGGCAAAAAGTGCAAATCGAAGGATGATAAAAGGGAGCCTTTTGCCTTGGAATCGAAGGAGACTGCAGGAGGATTTGTGCCTTGTGAATCCAAACCAACATGACAAAGGCCCACACCCAGTCAAAGGATGCAAGCCAAGCTTGCATTGAAAGAGGCCAAAAGGCCAATCAAAGGAGCTGAATCGAAGAACACTTGTTTTTCTCCAAATTTGTCAAAATATTATTTTATCTGTTTTACCCTTTTTAACAGTTTCCTCCAATTGTACTTATGCAAGCTTGAACTTTGAGAATCCTTGTGCAAAAATTCCTTGAGAAATGAGAGGGCAAATTTTTGGGTACAACAGGTAGCAACATCTAAAGGAGGAGAAAAAGAACATTAAGACCTTTTGAGTAGGTAAGTTGCTCCTAGTTACTCGCTTGCTCACAACAAAAACATTTTATACACCAACACTCTCACTTTGAAACATTTTCAAAAGACAAATACTTTGTACGCATTCTTATAGAAACAAGAGCCATTACAAATACACCTTTTCAAAATCACTTTCAAAAACACATTCCATAGACACCTCTTTGAACTATTTTCCAAACAACACTTTGTACGCGTTCTTATAGAAACGAGAACCATTATAAAGACGTTTTCAAAATACTTTCAAAACCCACACCACAAGCACATTTTCAAACAAAAGCAAGTGATCTAGCAAACAACTAAGAGCCCGTAGATAACTACAGATGAAAAGGGTGCCAATACCTTCCCTTTTCATAACCTACCCCCCGAACTCAAGAAATAATCTCGAAAGGTCTTTCCTATTCTTTTCTACCTTTCCTTATTGGATAAAAGAAAAGTCGGTGGCGACTCTTGCTATCTGCAACAATTGCGATAAAACACAAAACACCAAAGTCAATTCTCCCACCGTGTTACACCAAGTCAGTTCTCCCATCGTATTACAGTCGGGTATTATATTCTTAACCTATTCTCACTACCACTCACACGAACCGGGTTTAGCATAAGAGTGTCTGCAGGTACACCCCCCACCTTCGTTGGACACGGTCTTGTTGACCACTGACTTCTTCTAATCACCGGTAAGATCAATGGCGCCGTCTATGGGAATTTGTTTTCCCCATCTTTCCTTTCTCTAAAACAAAGATCAAAAACAAAAACTTCACAAAATGATCATGGTCGGTCAAGACGCAATTAACAGCAGTGGTAAAACCACCATCTCTCTCATCTGTGACACCGACAACAACAACGAAATACCATATTTGAAGGAAATCACTCCACCCAGAAGAGAAAATCGCACTGCTTCCCCCGACTTCGACAACACAGTCAACAACGACATCGAATATGTTGAAATCCGCAAAGGCCATAAAGTTCTAGAGAAGACACTGGAAGAATTTCAAGCTATTCCGGTGTCGGCCAACACCGACCCGACCCTGGCGGCAATGTTCATAATGCTCAACCAAACCAATGTGCTGATCTACCAACAAAATGAGAGGATTGAAGCATTGGAGAAGGACTGCAGTTCACGCTCTCCCCTATGGAGACACCCACGATACGAGTCCCAAAATCCATCACCATGACGACTAGCTTATCGCTCACCTTTCGAGAAGCCCCAGCCCTTGATGGACAAGAAGCGCAATCATACTCCTCCCCGCAAGGATCGACTCTCCCCAGTTTCCAAGAAAAGAAAGGCCACTCGATGCACGAATAACCATCATTTACCTCTGAGTAAATTAAAGGGCCACTCAAAGAACTCGTCATCACGCTGCAATGGCAGTCCTTAGCAAGAGAGGAGCGATCGTTCCCCATCATGATCATCAACTTGGAGTGACGTTGACGACCCTCGCGGCATATTATCTCGAGCAATCATAGATGCTCCTCTTCACGTCAGGCTGGAAAAACTTTCGAACTTAGGAACATACGATGGAACAACAACCCCGATGAGCACATCCAAAACATCAATGCTTTTCTTGATTACATCAGTGTGAGAGGAGCCATCAAATGCAGTCTCTTCCCCACTACTCTGAGGAAGTGTGCCATGATGCGATACAAAAGCCTCCCCGACGAGTCCATCACCTCCTGAAAATACCTAGGGAGTCATTTTTTGAGGCACTTCATTGCGTCTCATTGCCACCCAAAGTTTGAGGTGACGCTCGAGGCAATCATGCAAGGGAAAGACGAATTTCTTCGAGTCTACATCAAGAGATTCAATCGCAAAGCCGTCCAGGTCTCCACGACCGAAAATATAAATAAGTACTTGCTCGAGGAGAGATTGCGCCCCCGCAGTGGCTTCGCCAAAGCAGTTGGCATTGAAACACCCTCATCACTGGATGCCCTCCTCCTTAAGGCCCAGACATACACCCAGTACAAGGAGAAAGTAAATGCCAACAATGCTCGAGACTCACAACACCAGGAGAACACAAGAGTTTCAAGGCATGATGACCCTCCAACACCTTGTCAGGGAGGGGAGAAAAGCATAAAGGATAATCCCTACGATTCTAGAGAGTAGAAAGGACCTGCTAGTCGTTTCACCGAGTACATGCCACTAATTGCTCCCCACGAACTCGGAATTCCACCAGGAATGAGTCCATTTTCCCAGGAAGACACCTCTCTGACCTAACGCGGACAAGACCAAGTACTTACAGTTCCACAAGAGCCACATACACGTTACCAAAGAGTGCATCCACCTCAAGGATATGATTGGGATCTTCATTAGAGACGGGCACCTAAAATGGTATAAGAAAAGAGAAGCTCCTCGGCAAGATGCCCGGGAAATGAAGAAGGTTGAGGAAGAAAAAACACCTTATAATGAGGCTAACCTATAAACCACCTTGTGAATCTCTCGGACTAGAGACTTCTCCGTCCCTGACGGGGACGAAAACCCCCTCTACTTTGTAACATACAACACATGGGAGAATTTCCACTCTGCCATGGTCATATCTGGGGGATGATTCAACAAACTCACTATGGATTGAGTGAAGATAAAATTTGACGAGCTCACAGATGCAAGCTCAAGTCGGAATTCCACCCTTGATAAGTTTTGGGGAAACTCAACTCCTATCACATTCCACCATGAGGAGATTCCCGATGGATCCCCCAACTTCAGCACCTCCTGCTCGTGAGAGAGCGAATGGCCAACTTTGATGTTCGCCACATTCTGGTCGATCATGGAAGTTTAGTCAACATCATGTACTCTCATTTGTTCCAGACTTTACATCTCAACGAAACACATTTGACACCTTATGTGGGCTCTGATCTGCAAGACTTCAACGGTGCGACAACAAGGCCATGGGGATATGTGAACTGATTGTCACTTTTTGATCAGTCGAGACCGATAGATCAATTAAAGTGAAATTCCCGGTGATAAACTGTTTGTTTTGTACCAGTGCATCCTAGGAAGGCCAACTTTGGCCAAACTGATCGACGTGCCCTCCACTGTTCGTTTGAAGATGAAGTATTACACGCTTAAGAGGATCGTCGCCACCCTTCACAGGGACATAAAAGCTACGAGGAGATTATTTGAAGTGGCTTAAAAGGGGCATAATTCCATCAATGTTCCGCCCAGAACCATCGATAAACCAACATAACCCAGCAGCTTGGAGGAGCCAAAGCCAATACCTTGCTTCAACTCAGTGGACATCGACAGTCGCTTCACCAAAGATGACTTGAAGAAGTAAAAAAAGAAAGAAAGAGAAGCCCGACAAGCAGTGGAAAACTCCTCGACACCAGGAAACAATGGGAAGCCTCCCTATCCAAGGTTCCCTATTCCAGATGGTGAGTTCGAAATGATCCTCCTTGGCAGCGACTCAAACAAGGGAGTGAATATTGGCAGTGGCCTCCCCGACCTCGCAAGGAAGCAACTGAAAGCCTGCCTAAGAGATAATGATGACCTGTTCACATGGAGTGTTGTTGATATTCTAGTACTAGACCCCAAGGTGGCTTGCCACCAGCTGACCATAGATCCTGCCGATAGGGCTGTAGTGCAATGTAGGCATAGGCAGTCTCCAGAGAAAGCGAAGGATGCTGAAAATACTACAAAATACCTCTTAGAGGTAAATTTTATTTCAGAAGCCCAATACACAACTTGGCTTTCAAACGTTGTACTTATGAAAAAATTTAATGAAAAACAGAAAATGTTCGTTGATTACACTGATCTCAACAGGGCTTTCCCTAAAGACGCTTATCCTTTACCTAACATAGATAGATTAGTAGATAATTTTGTTGGATTTAAATTATTGTCTTTTATGGATGCGTACTCAGGATACAGTCGGATCCCTATGGCAAAGAGCGACAAAAAGTACACAACCTTCATGACCGAGTCGGGCAACTACTACTATAACGTAATTCCTTTCAGCTTGAAGAACGTCAATGCTACATACCAGTGAATGACGAATAAAGCCTTCCGAGGTGAAATTAGAGACATGCTCGAAGTCTACATGGATGACATGATCGTGAAACCCTAAGAGGAATATGACTATACATTTCACCAGAAGAGAGTCTTCGACCAAGCGAGAATATGTAAGATGAGGTTCAATTTGGAGAAATGCACCTTCAATGTTCGAGCAGGTAAGTTCCATGGATTCTACTTAACAGAACGAGGAATGGAAGCGAGCCCCGACAAATGCAGAGCCTTATCCGAATTCCTAACACCAAACTCGAAGAAATCAATTTAATCCCTAAACGGGGTGCTCAACTCGTTATCCCGCTTCATAGTAATGTCCATCCAACACATACTTCCCCTTTTCATACTTCTTTGCAAGGAAGCAACGTTCGAATGAACCGAGGAGTGCGAACAAGCCCTCCTCCACCTCAAACAAGATTTTTCGTAGCCACCGGTCCTCTCGCAACTAGACAATGGGGAGACTCTCTAAATTTTCCTCGTTGTCGCAACCAAGGTTGTCAGCGCGACTCTCACTCACGATACCCCCCGAGGGACAAAAACCCATATACTTCACGTGCAAGGCCCTACAAGGCCCAAAACTCATATAACAACAAATAAAAAAAGTAGCTCTGACCCTCATTAATGTTGTGAGAATATTAAGACATTACTTCCTAGCTCACATGATTGTACTAAAAACATACCAACCTGTATAATAGTTGCTCGGTCGTCCCGACATGGCAGGAAGAATGCTCAAATGGTCATTAGAACTCGCTGAGTTTGACATCCGATACGAGAGCGGAAAAGCCCTTAAAGATCAAGTACTAGCCGATTTCGTGGCAAAAATGACCATACTTGCCTCCCCGATAAATAGAGCCCATAAATGGACCATCTTCATAGACGAAGCATCCTGTTGTACCCCAAAACTTACCCTCTCATATTTTCCCAAGATTTCCCCCTCACATGGTGGTTACAAACACTTGGTTAAAGAAAGAGGAAATTTTTGAATATTAGCAAAGTGCCTTTCGATTGGCAGTTAAATAGTGCCCTTCGGTTGGTGTAGCGATAAAAAATGTAGCGGGGTAAATCGGAGATCGAATTATTGATTAATTCGTCTCACAAAAAGCAAGAGTCGCCACCGTGCTTTATTGTTTCCAAGGGAAAAGGGGAAAGAGCGAAATAAAACCCTAAATATGCAATGTAGATAATACTTTTAAAAGTAACAAAAATACACGGAGTTTTTGAAAAGAGATCTATGGTTCGGGGGTTGGTTATACAGTGGGAAGGTATTAGCACCCAATCTATCTATAGTACTCTATAGGAACCTTTTGAAATATCTGTTTTATTAAAATTGACCGTTTAATTAAGAAATAAATTGTTTTGGCCGAAAAGGGGTATGGACGGTTTTTTGAAGATACGACGACCTAATGTCGAAGTTTTGGCTTGAACAGTATAAGTTTTGAAAAGATTGAGTTTTGGGGGAAATTTGTCTTAAGCTTTAATGAAATGCACAAAAAAACATTCGCGTGATCGGACTTGAGGACATGAAGTCAACAAATTTAATCGTTTTTTCCCTTGGATTTAAACGTAAACAGAATAATCAAGTAAACAGAAAATTATGATAAATAAATGATATACAACAATTTAAATAAGAGACTAAGTGGTGTAAATATGCACTTTTTTGATATTTTTGTTTAATATATGCAAAATGAGAGAGTTAATTAAGAAAATATTATATTTTTTAGGGTTTTTATATGTTTCTATTTTTTATGTTTTTTAAATATTAATATAAGATATTGCTTTAAGAATTATTAAATAGTTAAACTAAGTTAAAACTTTAAAATTATTAATTAAGTCTAAAAAAAAAAAAAGGGGAATACCAAAATTACCAAATTAATCCTAAAGTTAATAAAATTGGTCACCTTATTAAAAATGTTTAATTAAATTATCCTATTTGATTAGGTTACTAGTTAATTAAACTAAATTAGTAAAAGTTCTAAAAAACTAAAAAGAATAAATAGAAAAAAAAGTGTATTAGGAAAAAGGTTAGATGAACAATTTATATGGGCCAAAGGATTCTGAGGGGCCCAAGACAAAGAGACAGGGAAGGGGGGGTGTATAAGCAGTTTCGTTGGGCTTAGGCAAGCAAGGTTAAGTCCAATACACATTTCATAATTTTGTTTTAGGGTTAAACACGTTTTGGTTCACTGAGAAAGGGATTAGGTTTTGGTTTAACAGCGACGGCGCTCGTTCTCTTGCTCATGCGTTCTTCTTCTTCGTTCCATCTTCTTCTTCGTGCTTCTGAGTCTGAGTTTTCCTCTGTCCTAACGGCCACCACTATCCTCTGCCTTCCTCTTCCCTCCAACGAAAGCCAGGGCGACGGAATCACGGTAAATTCGTTTTCCTATTCGTTTAGGGTTTTGCTACAATTTTTGCATGTGTTGATTTTATACCTATTTCTGATTCTAATTCCAATTATTAATGGTTATTGAGGTACTTGAAAGAAAAAGAAGGGATATGTTACCTGGAGACGAAGGAGGGAGGTAGGGTGATACGCTTAGGAGGCCGGGACGAGGAAGTTTGACGCTGTGGGCTTGCTTCAGTTGCCTGGTTTGTCTTCTTAATGCTTAAGTTGATGATAACTTGAAACCTTAGGTGCAATATATTCTTCTCTTCTGCCTTTGCCTTGTTTTGCTTACTTGTTGCCTTGAAACATGGTGAAATGGTTTGACAGTGTTGATGTTTTGTTGTCTTTGAATAATTTTCTCTCTTCTTCTCTTACTGCTTCTGTATGTTGGGTTGTTGCCTTGGGTGCTATTGTTGGAATGCCATTGTTTTGATTAGCTTGCCCTCCTCTCCTTCTTGCCTTTGCTACTGTTGCTTGAATTTGTAATAGCCTGTGATGTAATTCTGAGGCTGGATGGTATTGGACGTGTTATTGTTGAAATGTTTTGACATGGGCTTGATAAAAAGCTTGCATTGTTCTGGGTCTTGCTTTGGTTAGATGGACAGGGGTTATGGTTTTAGGTTCTGATATGCTTTAGGCCAATGTTTGTGTTTAACAGGTTATGGAAAAAGTTGATGGTTTATGAGATAGCAGGTTAATGGTTTTTTAGGCCATATGGTATGATAGTTTTGAAAATGGTTATGGTGTTGTTTATGTTAGAGGAAGGCTTTTGGTCATATTGGTTTGATGGTTTATGCAGTAGGTTTTGAAATGATTTTATGCAGTAGGTTCTAACTGGTTTAGGCCATGGTTGTTTATGGTTATATGCAGGTTTAGCAGTTGGTTTTATGCCATGGTTGTTTATGGTTATATGCAGGTTTAGCAGTTAGTTTTAGGCCATGGTGTTTATGGTTATATGCAGGTTTGACAGTAGGTTCTACTGGTTTCTTGTTTTTAGACTTGGAGAAAAAAAGTTTTGCTTTGATAGTTTTTTTCTAAGCTTGAAGGCAGGTCTTCCTCTTGCAGGGGTTTGTGTTCTCTTATAACCGTTTTCTTGGCATATGTTTTAAGGCTCAGGTTTGAATATTTTTATAATTCTTGGCCTTCTGCACCTCTACTGCTCCAACAGTTTGTTGGTATTCTTATTTCATGCTTTCTTTTTTCTTATGAGATGCTGCTGCTATGTTCCTATCCTCTTCCTGCCTAAACCAAAACCTGCAAAACCATACTTCTATCTCTCTTCTCTCTCCTCAATGCAAATTTGACATAAAAATGATATGTTATGCATTTGTTCTGAAAAAGCACTACTGCTGGAAAAATGATGTAAATGGAAAGATTTCATGCTTGCATATTTGATTTAAAAACTGCATGCCTCTCTTTGACTTGCAATGTAACAGTAGGAGCCTATTGTTTTTGGCTTCTTCTTACCTCTTGGCATAGTTTACGTTGGCTTTGTTGTGTACATTGCATATGCTGTGTATATTTTTTGAAATATGCAGTTTTTTGACAAAAAGAAAATATGCATATTTGAAATATGTAGTTGCCTTTTTAATTATGCAGTTTTTGAAAACAAAAATGAATTTGTGCATCTTTAAATTGTGCATTCATTTTTTAAAATAAAAATCCATCCCTTTTTGTGAACCGGGAGAAATCCCGCGATTTGCAAAAAGGGTAAAAAACTGATTACAGCCGTTTGCTTTTAATGATGAACACTAAAAATAATTTTCTGCTTTTAATTATTTATTTATTTCTGACTTTTTCTTTTAATTGTTTTGCAGGTAAAATTAAATGAGCAGACAAAGAAGCATTGGATAGAAGATGAAGAATTAGAATCTTAGAAAAATAGTTTTTATTTTACTTTAAACTTTTTATGTAATTGTCATTATAAATATTTTGTAAATAATACAATATTTAAATAACAATTGTAATAAATAGAATAGAGTGAATACAATTCTATTATTTCCCAATTAATTCTTTTTCTTTCCAATTATTTATTTATCGTTTATAATTCTTTAAATTGTATAATAACTGAAAATCAATTTCAATTACTTAAATTCAGAATAATAAACAAATAAATAAACATCATTGATCAATTAATAACTTCAATTATTTAATTCATTATTCATAATTCTCTAAATTATAATAATTAAAAATAGAATTTCAATTATTTAACTTAGAATGATAAATAATCAAATAATCATTGTTGACCAATTAATAAACCTCTTTTCAAATGTTTATTTCATTATTCATAAATCTTTAAATTATATAATAACCGAAAATAGATTCCAATTATTTAAATTTAAGATAATAAATAATTAATAAACATTGTTTGATCATTGATCGATTAACAAATTCAGCGTTCAAAAATAAACAGCTCTCGACCTGAAAAAAGTTATGAATTTTTAAAAATCAATAGATCAAAATGCTTGCAATGTAATGATACAGATGGGAGATGGTATCTTAGGTCAAAATTTTGGGTACAACAGCTGCCCCTATTTAAGTTTCTTCTATCCGGAGATATGAAGATTAAAATCTTCGTTTCGACGAGATTGAAGGTACTTAAATACATAATACGCAAATTTTTACCCTAAGATACTGCCATTATGTTTGATATGAATGCAGTGATTGAGTTCACAGAGAAAGATATTGTATGAAACAAGACAATGCTGGAGGAATCGAACACCAACAAAACACAGAGACGTAGATTATACACTACTGGGGAAACGAGCCATCGATTTCAAATGACAGACGCTTGACGGCAAATGAAATTGAGGGAATACGACCTCTGACCCTAACAAAGAAGGCATCTTGCATAGGCCATAAAACATATTATTGACCCAAAACAGTGAGTTCACAACTCAAGGTCAAAGATAGACAGAGAGTATCAAATTTGCTGATGATGGATTACCAACTTCTGAAGGTAAAGATTCATAACAAACTTGTCTGCGAGATTTCCGGAGATATACTCATTAATGCTGATATAATAATAGGATTGTAGATACGCAAGCTGCTTAAATAAAGAAGCTGCCACTTGCCGTCTTCCCAAAAAATTATGACATACAAGCTACTCAAATAAAGAGGCTGCCACTTGCTGTCGTCCAAAAACTATGACATACAAGCTGCTCAAATAAAGAGGCCGCCACTTGCTGTCGTCCAGGGGTGTCAATAACACACAAGCTGCTCAAATAAAGAAGCCGCCACTTGCTGTTTTCCAAAGAAAATACCAATAACATACAAGCTGCTCAAATAAAGAGGCTGCCGCTTGTTGTATTCCAGAAGAAAAAATGACGTACAAGTTGCTCAAATAAAGAGACTGCCGCTTGCCGTTTTTCCCAAAATAATAATAACGTACAAACTGCTCGTGAAGAGCTGCCGCTTGTCATTTTCCGAAGATAATAATAACGCACAAGTTGCTCATGAAGAGCTGCCGCTTGTCGTTTTCCACAAGATAATAATAACGCACAAGTTGCTCGTGAAGAGCTTCCGCTTGTCGTTTTCCAAAAATAATAATAACGCACAAGTTGCTCGTGAAGAGCTGCCGCTTGTCGTTTTCCAAAAATAATAATAACGCACAAGTTGCTCGTGAAGAGCTACCGCTTGTCATTTTCCAAAAATAATAATAACGCACAAGTTGCTCGTGAAGAGCTGCCGCTTGCCGTTTTCCAAAAATAATAATAACGCACAAGTTGCTCGTGAAGAGCTGCCGCTTGTCGTTTTCCAAAAATAATAATAACGCACAAGTTGCTCGTGAAGAGCTGCCACTTGTCGTTTTCCGATGTCTATAACGTACAAGTTGCTCGTGAAAAGCTGCCGCTTGTCGTTTTCCAAAAATAATAACGCAGAAGTTGCTCGTGAAGAGCTTCCGCTTGTCGTTTTCCAACGATGTCTATAATGTACAAGTTGCTCGTGAAGAGCTGCCGCTTGTCGTTTTCCGAAAGGTAACTCAGAAGAAAGTTGCGATGACACTGGCAGAGAATAAAAATCTTCGTCAAAGAGGATCATGAATCAGTCATTCCCGAGGAGATCACATACTTAAATGTGCAAAATAAATGCACCATTCGTCTAGGTCGCGATTTCACTGGGGAAAATCATGAGATAGCCTACGCAAGAGGCAACAACTTCATCCAGGAATAAACTAGAGAGAAGACAGTCAACAAGACTCCACCCAATGAGAAAGTAATTCGATTGGGGATTCACCCTATCCAGAAATGGACAGGGTAGGCTAAATCAAAAATCATCCACGAGGATTAGCTCAGTTGGCGAATTTAGAAAGGAAGCACATTTTCTGCCTAAGCTGACCTTCTACTTGGAAAGAAACATGTACATTATTTGAATAAACAAAGTACAAACCAAAATCGATGGCAAATGTGAATATGTATGCGTGATGTAAGTGTAAATGAATAAATGAATGTTATGCTGACAAAACGAACAAATGGAATATCTTGAAGATAATAAGATGTCACAGCATGATAGATACTCGGCCAATCTTAAAAAGACGGAAGATAACTGGAACTGGAAACACAAAGCAACGTCGGAGCGTAACACGCCACAAGGCTCAAGTATTCTGAGGAGAAAAGCACTCAAATCCAATCTTACAATACCAATAGACCACTGGCAAGAGACAAAGCGTACCACACTTCCGAAATCTGCTCAAACAAAGGTGGCCAAAACAACGCTTAACTGGAAAAGCTGAGGAGTCACCAAACTTAGTACCACCAGAAACACAAGCTTACACAACCAACACCTCATGACGATTTTGAAATAAGACATGCTCATCATGCAAGGATAAACTACTGTATGGTTTTGCATTTCATGGCTTGACCATCCTCGGAACAACTATTAATATTCCTTTCGTTATTCACGACACATTTTTAAAATAAGAATACTTTAAGTAAATTTGTTTCAAGTATTTCCATAAAAATTAAAATTTTGCCCACAAAAGGTAAATGCTCAAATTTCATTAATAATATGGTAGTTCGCTAACAATGCGACTCCAACGGTTTACAAAAGCTTGGGAAATAGTACATGAAAGGAAAAGGTTACACAAAAACAATGATCGTTATTCTCCCTAACAACTTCGAATCCCAAATGTATTCAAATGCCAAGACTGGTCTGACCGAAAGCTTGCCTAAGCCGCCCCTTCGGGTTTTCAACTTATCAAACTGTCAACTCAAACCTAAGCGAAATACTTTTTGACTGCATCGGCGTTCAAGGGACGCGGGAGTTCTTCACCGTCCATATTGGTGAGAATCAAGGCACCTCCAGAGAAAACTTTCTTAACGACATACGGTCCTTCATAATTCGGAGCCCACTTGCCCCTAGAATCAGGTTGGAAAGACAATATCTTCTTGAGCACAAGGTCACCTTCTCTGAACTCGCGTGGTCGAACCTTCTTATCAAAAGCCTTCTTCATTCTCTGCTGATACAATTGACCGTGACACAAAGCTGTCAATCTCTTTTCTTCAATTAAATTCAACTGATCATATCTACTTTGACACCATTCGGCCTCAGAAAGTTTGGCTTCCATCAACACCCTCAGAGACGGAATCTCAACCTCCACGGGGAGTACTGCTTCCATACCGTAAACTAGGGAAAATGGGGTTGCGCCTATTGAAGTTCGAACTGAAGTACGATATCCATGCAGAGCAAACGGAAGCATTTCATGCCAATCTTTATAAGTTACCACCATCTTCTGGACAATCTTTTTGATATTCTTGTTAGCAGCTTCAACAGCCCCATTCATCTTCGGTCTGTAAGGAGAAGAATTATGATGTTCGATCTTGAACTCTTCACAAAGCTCTCTCATCATCTTGTTATTCAAATTCGAACCATTATCAGTGATAATCTTGCTCGGGATACCGTATCGACAAATGATCTGATTCTTGATAAATCTGACTACCACCTGTCTGGTTACATTAGCATAAGATGCTGCTTCCACCCATTTAGTAAAATAATCGATCGCTACCAAGATGAAACGATGACCATTTGAAGCTTTGGGTTCAATCATTCCAATCATATCAATGCCCCACATAGAGAAAGGCCAAGGTGAAGATATAACATTGAGGAGGGTCGGCGGCACGTGCATCTTGTCCGCATAAATCTGGCATTTATGACATTTCTTCACATACTTGCAGCAATCAGATTCCATTGTCATCCAATAGTAACCAGCTCTCAACATCTTTCTAGCCATTGCATGTCCGTTGGCATGAGTGCCAAAGGATCCTTTATGTACTTCTTGCATCAGCATGTCTGCTTCACGTCTGTCTACACATCTGAGCAAGACCATGTCGTAATTCCTCTTATACAAAACCTCTTCATTGAGGAAGAAACTGCTTGCTAATATTATCAATGTCTTCCTATCTTTATTGGATGCCCCAGGCGGGTACTCTTGAGCTTGAAGAACACGTTTAATGTCATAGAACCACGGTTTGTCGTCGGTAACCTCTTCTACTGAGAACACATGAGCAGGTCTGTCAAGGCGCATAACTCGGATCGTAGGCACATCGTTCCAACCATTCACTTGAAACATTGAAGACAAAGTAGCTAAAGCATCAGCCATTTGGTTTTCATCTCTAGGGATATGATGTAATTCCACCTTGTTGAAGAAAGTTAACAATCTTCTAGCATAATCTCTGTAAGGGATCAAACCAGGATGACGAGTCTCCCATTCTCCTTTGATTTGATTAATTACCAATACCGAATCTCCGTAAATATCAAGAATCTTAATCCTTAGATCCACTGCTTCTTCGAGACCCATAATACATGCCTCATATTCAGCCATGTTGTTCGTGCAGTCAAACTTCAATCTCGCCGTGAATGGGATATGAGTACCTCGGGGAGTGACGATGATTGCCCCAATTCCATTTCCGTAAGAGTTCACAGCTCCGTCAAATATCAAACCCCAATGCGATTCAGGATCAGGTCCTTCTTCAGGTAACGGCTCTTCACAAGCTTTAGCTTTCAAGTACATAACATCTTCATCTGGGAAATCAAACTTGATGGATTGATAATCTTCAATTGGTTGGTGAGCCAAATGATCGGCTAAAATACTCCCTTTGATTGCTTTCTGAGTGTGATACTCAATGTCATATTCAGATAACAACATCTGCCAACGGGCTATTCTTCCAGATAAGGCGGGCTTCTCAAAGATATACTTGATCGGATCCATTTTGGAGATCAACCAAGTGGTGTGGTTAATCATATACTGGCGCAGACGGCGAGCAGCCCAAGCTAAAGCACAACAGGTTTTCTCAAGCAATGAGTATCGAGACTCACAGTCTGTGAATTTCTTACTCAGATAGTATACGTCATGTTCCTTTCTTCCAGTCTCATCTTGTTGACCAAGCACACATCCCATGGAATCTTCTAATATAGTCAGGTACATAATCAAAGGTCTTCCTTCCACCGGAGGAATCAAAATGGGAGGTTCAAGCAAATATTCTTTGATGTTATCAAAAGCTCTTTGACAATCTTCTGTCCACACACATCCTTGGTTCTTTCGGAGAAGCTTGAAAATCGGCCCACAGGTAGCAGTCATATGAGATATAAATCTAGAAATATAGTTCAGTCTCCCAAGGAATCCTCTTACTTGTTTTTCCGTCTTGGGTGCGGGCATTTCCCGAATAGCTTTGACCTTATCAGGATCTACCTCAATACCTTTCTGACTGACAATGAAACCCAGAAGTCTTCCAGAACGAACACCAAAAGTGCACTTATTGGGATTCAGACGGAGCTTATACTTTCTCAAGCGCTGGAATAACTTCAACAAATGCTCCAAGTGATCCTCCTCAGTTTGTGATTTGGCAATCATGTCATCCACATACACTTCTATCTCCTTATGCATCATGTCATGGAACAAAGCAGTCATGGCCCTTTGGTATGTTGCACCAGCATTCCTCAAACCAAACGGCATAACCCGATAACAAAAAGTTCCCCAAGGTGTAATGAAAGTTGTCTTCTCCATATCTTCTGGTGCCATCTTGATTTGATTGTAACCAGAGAAACCATCCATGAAAGAAAAGACTTTGAACTTGGCAGTATTGTCGACCAATACGTCAATGTGAGGTAATGGGAAGTCATCCTTTGGGCTAGCTCTGTTCAGATCTCGATAGTCTACACACATCCGCACTTTGCCATCTTTCTTAGCAACAGGCACTATGTTGGCTAACCACTAAGGATAGACCGATGTAACAAGGAAACTTGCATTAATCTGCTTTTGAACTTCCTCTTTGATCTTGTCAGCCATATCGGGACGAGTCCTTCTCAGCTTCTGCTTAATCGGCGGACATTCAGGTCTCAACGGTAAACGATGCTCCACAATATCATTGTCCAAACCCGGCATATCTTGGTAGGACCAAGCAAACACATCAACATACTCTTTGAGAAGCTCCAACATTTTCTCTTTAACCTCTGGGATAAGCAATGCTCCGACTTTGACTTCCTTTTTATCCTCTTCATCACCCAAGTTGACTAACTCTACAGGTTCTTCAAACGGTTGAATGATCTTCTCATCATGCTCAAGCAAACGGGAAATTTCAACAGGAACTTCTTCATCATCCTCTTCTTCGGCTCTGAACACAGGGAATTCAAAGTTGGGAGAGGGCATAGGATCATTGTTTTCGATGGTTAAGTCATGGATTAATCTACACATATGATTATGCTTTATTTTAGAAATCGATTTGTGCAAATAAAACAAAAGGTTATTATATTTCCTATTACTACCAATTAATTTTCATTGTTATTTCACAGAAAAAAATGTGAAAAATAAAACAGTAGTGGACAAAATAACATTTTTATTCATTGAAGGGAAATACTTGAAACAAAGGGCCCAGACATTTCTCTTTTGCCTTGGGCAGAGCAAAAGGATTTATTTTTATCATAGCCCGACACAAAATACTTTTCGCCTTGGGCAGAGCGAATTTTTCAAAGAAAAACAAAACAAAACATTACTCGGAAATGTGCATAACAATAGGAACATCAACAACTATCCAGTTTTGGCAAGCCAATCCAGGCGTCACAAAATCGGGCAAATCTTCCTCGGAATCGTCCTCTATGATAGCATCAACCTCAGGATGTATAAAACCTGCACTTCGGAAAACCTCTTGAATCGGACGAACAACCACCTCTTGCTTGACTCTCGCAGACACGGGACGAAAACCAAGACCTTCCCCAGACTTGTTCTCGGGCAAAGTCAACACCTGGCCCCATCCTTCGGCCGAACCACTTTCCACCACTCGTCGCGCATCCTCAAAAGAAGAAATGGATGCCCCTTGCTTCTTTACTTCATTCTTGGCAACAGATAGACCTTGGAACTGGGTTCCAACATCCTCATCAGCATCAATAAAAGAGAAGGATGATAAATGGCTTACCACCATAGCCTGCTCTCCACCGATCATTACTAGCTTCCCATGCCTCACAAACTTCAGTCTCTGATGGAGCGTGGAGGTGACTGCCCCTGCATCATGGATCCATGGACGACCCAATAAGCAACTGTAGGCAGCACGAATATCCATTACTTGGAAAGTGATTTGAAAAGTATGGGGACCAATTACTATAGGAAGATCCACTTCACCAATGACAGTCTTCCTAGAACCATCGAACGCTTTAACAATTACCCCACTGGGTCTCATGGGAGCACCTGGATATGAGAGTCGAGATAATGTAGTCTTGGGCATCACATTCAACGACGAATCTGTATCCACCAACACACTTGATAAGGTATCATTTCCACAACTTACTGAGATATGCAAAGCCATATTATGGTTTCTCCCCTCCTCCGGGAGTTCTTCATCACTGAAACCAAGATTGTTACACGAAGTAATATTTCCTACAATCCCATCAAACTGGTCAACCGTCACATCATGATCCACGAACGCCTGGTCCAAGACCTTCATCAAAGCTTCTCTATGGGCACCAGAATCTCTCAGTAAAGAAAGCAAAGAAATCTTGGAAGGTGTTTGCAATAGTTGGTCCACAATCTTATATTCACTTCTCTTGATAAGCTTCAGAATCTCATCATCCTCAGGGCGAGGGATAGGTTCACTGGATCGGCCTATCTCAACCCTTGGTTCAACATTTCTCACTGGAATTTCTGCAGGTATGGGTATCCTGACTTGAACTTCTGGTCTCTTCAAAGGTACTGCTGCAAAGACACGTCCACTCCTCGTAACTCTACTTACATCAGCAATGTTAACAAAAGATGGCCTTGTCGGTATAGGGACTTCTACCCCCTTCTCAATCATTGTGGCATTATACTTATACGGTACAACTTGGTCTGAGTTGTAAGGCACAGGACCAGGTGGGTAAATAATCAAAGGATCAACAGGTGCAGTCTGACTGTCGTAAACGATTTCTACTGATTCAGGCAAATTGAATTGTGGAATTATAACATTCACTTCATCCTCCGGATTTCTGTCATATGTAATAGTGATAACTCTCTGATCCAACAACTTTTGAATATCCTCCTTCACAATAGGGCAATCAACCTCTCTTGAACAAAATTCACAAACATCATAATCATCATGATGCTTAACAAAGGCAAGTCTTCTCAAACTCTGATGTAACCTGATCAACGACTCTCTTATGTGTTCAACTTGAAAAACTCGAAACTTCCCCGGACAACCTTCCACCATATTCACTGAAGCTGCCCCATGTCGAGGCAAGGATTATCTCTAACATTCGGATTAACATCCTTGAAAGACAAGATACCATTCTTAATCAATCTCTGCACGTCCGCCTTCAGAGAAAAGCAATTCTCAAGGTTGTGCCCCGGCGACCCTTGATGATATTCACAAAACTGATCCGCCTTGTACCACGGAGAAGTACTATTCGGTGCGACAGGAGGAGGCTTTGTCGTTATGAGATTCTTTCTGATAAGAGCAGGGAACAATTCAGTATAAGTCATAGGAATGGCATCGAACTGCGGTTTTCTTGGTGAACGGTTCTGATTGTTGAATGGATAAGCCTGTTGTCGAGGCTGCTGCTGAAATGGCCGTTGTTGAGTTGGTGGGGTTTGATGAGCTGGGGTCATCAAAGCTGGGCGGACAGCCGGGGTGACTGCCGCAACGTGCGAGTAACCTCTCCTCGGTCTCCCCGGGAACAATGCGCTGACATCCTGCTCTTTTCTTTTCGGGAAAACACTTCCAAACTTCTTAGTACTGCTAGACGAACTTCCTTCTTTAACCAAACGCCCTTCGCGAATCCCTTCCTCTAACCGCATGCCCATGCTTACCATTTCGATGAAGTCACTGGGTGCGCTGGCGATCATTCTTTCATAGTAAAAAGAACCTAAAGTCTTCAAAAATATCTTAGTCATCTCTTTCTCCTCAAGAGGTGGATAGATTTGAGCAGCAATCTCACGCCATCTCTGGGCGTATTCCTTAAAAGATTCTCTATCTCTTTGCGACATCGCCCGGAGTTGATCCCTGTCCGGTGCCATGTCAACGTTGTACTTATACTGGTGGACAAAAGCTTTGCTAAGATCGTTGAAGTTGCGGATCCGAATACTGTCTAAACCCATATACCACTTTAGAGCAGCACCCGTCAAACTGTCTTGAAAATAATGAATCAACAAGTCATGATCATCGGAATACGTAGACATCTTTCTCACGTACATAGTCAAATGACTTCTAGGAAACGAATCACCCTTATATCTCTCAAAGTCTGGCACTTTGAATTTTGCTGGAATCTTGACATTCGGAACTAAACAAAGGTCATGCGTGTTCTTCCCAAACAAATCCTTCCCCTTTAACGCTCTGAGCTCCTTCTGCATTTCTTGGAACTGATCCTGAAATTCTTCCATTCTATCAAAAAGACCCAAACTTTCAGCAGGCTCGGCAGGATAAGTAGGTTCATTCAAGTACGGCACGGAGTGAACCACAGGAGCGACAATTGTCATTACCGGTTGCAGAAAAGGTGTTACAGACGGGATTACCGGCAGCAAGGCAGTTGTCTCTGGTTGAGGAAGAGACAAAGCAGGTTGAAACAAAGGTTGTACGGCATGATGATACCCCTCTGGCACAAAGTTGTAAGGCATTCCCCACGGAAAACCTTTCGGCATCTGATGTTGAAGCAGAGAGTTGATTTGAGTCACGGATGTTGGAACGGTGACAATCTCGGAAACCACTGGAGTTGAAGTCTGAATCTCAGCAGCTGTAGTCGATGGCTGATTCTGAACAGCCACCAAACTTTCCACTAACGCAGTTAACTTTTCCATCTCGATACGAAGGGTAGCAACTTCCCCACGAAGCTCATGATTTTCCTGTTCCAGATCTTCCATCTTTCTCTGACGATTGGCTCGAGTATCATATCGATGAGACAGCTTGACAACCTTTAGAGTGGAAAAAGAAACAAGGATAAGACTCTAGAAAACATGTGAAGTGGAATGTTGAATGATGCATGATGTGTGATGCAAATGATGATTCATTTTATTAGTTTTTCAAGGACCTTCAATAATTTTGCACACATCAATGGTAAAGGAATTTGGAACAACAAAAACTCAGTCCATTAATCAAAAAGCGGTAAATTACTACTTACAACTTTGAAACAACAAAATAATAAATTACGCTTTGGGATAACAACCCAATAATAAAAGCAGTAAATTACAACTTTGGAACATGAAGCCCATAATAAAGCAATAAATTACAACTTTAAAAACATGAAGTCCATAATAAAGCAATAAATTACAACTTCGGAGCATGAAGCCCTTAATAAAACAGTAAATTACAACTTCGGAGCATGAAGCCCTTAATAAAAGCAGTAAATTACAACTTCGGAGCATGAAGCCCTTAATAAAAGCAGTAAATTACAACTTCGGAGCATGAGGCCCTTTTACAAAGTTTTACAAAATGACATTAATAAAATAAAACTAAAAGTTAAAGATCACTCATAATCATCAGATGAAGGACCAAATACCAACTGTAACCGGAGCTTCCTGATCTTCTCTTCATAAAAGTCTTCCATCTCTTTTTTCTCAGCTACCAGTCGATCAATGGTTTCCTTCTGTGGGTTAGGAACGAGAGCCACGCTTACTGAACCTTCCTTCTTTCTCTTCCTTTCACTAGCATACTTCTTCAGTAAAGCATCCTTTTGACGAAGCTTCTCATCATGATCAATGAACCAGCCGTCTTGAATAAAGAGTAAATCCTCCTTTTCCTTTAGCTGTCGAGTCAGGACTCGATTCTCATATTCAGACATATTATACTTTTCTTTCCAAGCATCCCTCTCGGACTTCATCCTGGCCAGATTTCCTTGGTATTCTCCTATATTCGCGATAGGGATAACAACAGATGACGATGCAACGGTAGGGAATAAAGGTTTCTCAAGTTTATAGGGCATCTTGAGAGCACAAGCCCTAGCACGGACCCACTGTAGGTAAGGCTCCAAAGAAACGGCACCTCTATGTCCTAACATATCTCTCCCTTTCCTATGGATGTGGCGCCAAGCTCCTTCGATCTCCCTCTTAGCTGCCTAATGATCTTGTCCTTCCTGTAGAAAGAAACCACTCACATGGATGTTGTTTGGCTTATCTCTCATCGGGTACCCAAACTGACGGCGCGCGAGAACAGGGTTATAATTAATTCCACCTTTCGTACCAAGAAGAGGCACGTTAGGAAAAGCACCACAGCTATCGATGATATTCGCGTCGTAGTAAACTCGATTATACCAATCAATGTCGAAAAGAGTGAGAGCCATAATCTTTGGCGCCCAACGCGGCTCCTTCTCGAGATCCCAGAAAACATCAGACCCAGGTAGATGAGAAACATACCACTGATACAGCAACGGTGCACAATAATCATCCCTCCTTGATAAGAGTTTCGAAGATGGATGAAGTAGTAGGTATCTCCGAGCAGCGTAGGGACCGGATTTCCAATCAAGAAAATTCTGATGGCGTTGATATCCACAAACTTATCAACGTTAGGGAACAAGAATAGACCATAAGCGAATAAAGCAAAGACGTCTTCAAAGGCAATAGTATCTTTTATCTCGGCGAAATGACGAGCTTTCCTCAACAAAAACTGCGCAGACAAGCCTCGGATTCCCCCTTTTGTAGTCATGTTCCCCTCTATCTCTGACTTCTTCAAGTGGGTGATGGTCACTATCTCGTGAGATTTGGGCTCCTCTTCTAATCCAGAAAAAGGAACACAGTCGGTGATCAGCAAACCAAGTATGTAGGAATACTCTTCTAAGGTGGGCATCAACTGGTAATCCGGAAAGGTGAAACATCGGTACAAAGGATCGTAGAATTGAACCAACGTATTGAGGATGCCTTCCTTCATCTTGTGCTTCATGAGAGGTATAATGGACCCATACTTCTTCTGAAAATCCGTCGGGTTCTCGATCTTCGGAATCAAACTCTTCAGTTCTTCAATCTCGGGCTCCTTAAAACTAAAACTTCGAGTGTTTCTCCTTCCAAATTCCATAATAACCTGTGATGTCTGCAAAAATCATTCCGAAGTTCCTTGAAAAACAAGTTTTCTACAAAGATGTTGATGAATGCATGAATGAATGATAATGCAACAGTCACACACAAGTTCACAAACATGGGGTTCAAAGGTTCAACGTTTCAGCATGGAGTCGAGGGTAAAGCCCACCCAAAGGTATGTACTAACGGTTTAATCGCACCTGTAAGACAATGTTCTAAGAGTTCCCAGAGTCTACATTCCTCCTTCGGATATTACCAACGTCTTGATTACTCAATAATTAGCAATATTCTCAAGAGAAACTCGTCCGAGCGTAGCATCGCGTAATAACTACTTCCGGATTACTCCGTTATAGTCTCCGCACTACACCTAAAAAGGCCAAGATGGGTTAGGGTTCTACGGTCCTCAACTTCTCGGGCTCCTAGGTCGAAAATAATAAAGTCTTCCCGATTACTCGGTAAACAAATATTAAGTTCAAGAGGGCCTTCCATTGAGTGGGGGATCTCATGCCTCCTTCTTCGGGATTACTCCCTCAAAGTTAACATGATTGTACCGCTCGTCCTATTCCTTAAATGTTACTTCATCCGGGTATAGGATTCGTCCTTTGCAAAAAAACCCAAACACCCCAATTTAAACACATAATCAAGCAAATCAAATAATAATAAAACAGATAAAACAAATTAGGCTTAACCCACTTAGGGATGGACCAGCAAGAGGTCAATCTGTCCCCAGCAGAGTCGCCAATTCTGTAGTGATAAAAAATGTAGCGGGGTAAATCGGAGATCGAATTATTGATTAATTCGTCTCACAAAAAGCAAGAGTCGCCACCGCGCTTTATTGTTTCCAAGGGAAAAGGGGAAAGAGCGAAATAAAACCCTAAATATGCAATGTAGATAATACTTTTAAAAGTAACAAAAATACACGGCGTTTTTGAAAAGAGATCTATGGTTTGGGGGTTGGTTATACAGTGGGAAGGTATTAGCACCCAATGTATCTATAGTACTCTATAGGAACCTTTTGAAATATCTGTTTTATTAAAATTGACCGTTTGATTAAGAAATAAATTGTTTTGGCCGAAAAGGGGTATGGACGGTTTTTTGAAGATACGACGACCTAATGTCGAAGTTTTGGCTTGAACAGTATAAGTTTTGAAAAGATTGAGTTTTGGGGGAAATTTGTCTTAAGCTTTAATGAAATACACAAAAAAACATTCGCGTGATCGGACTTGAGGACATGAAGTCAACAAATTTAATCGTTTTTTCCCTTGGATTTAAACGTAAACAGAATAATCAAGTAAACAGAAAATTATGATAAATAAATGATATACAACAATTTAAATAAGAGACTAAGTGGTGTAAATATGCACTTTTTGGATATTTTTGTTTAATATATGCAAAACGAGAGAGTTAATTAAGAAAATATTATATTTTTTAGGGTTTTTATATGTTTCTATTTTTTATGTTTTTTAAATATTAATATAAGATATTGCTTTAAGAATTATTAAATAGTTAAACTAAGTTAAAACTTTAAAATTATTAATTAAGTCTAAAAAAAAAAAGGGGAATACCAAAATTACCAAATTAATCCTAAAGTTAATAAAATTGGTCACCTTATTAAAAATGTTTAATTAAATTATCCTATTTGATTAGGTTACTAGTTAATTAAACTAAATTAGTAAAAGTTCTAAAAAACTAAAAAGAATAAATAGAAAAAAAAGTGTATTAGGAAAAAGGTTAGATGAACAATTTATATGGGCCAAAGGATTCTGAGGGGCCCAAGACAAAGAGACAGGGAAGGGGGGTGTATGAGCAGTTTCGTTGGGCTTAGGCAAGCAAGGTTAAGTCCAATACACATTTCATAATTTTGTTTTAGGGTTAAACGCGTTTTGGTTCACTGAGAAAGGGATCAGGTTTTGGTTTAACAGCGACGGCGCTCGTTCTCTTGCTCATGCGTTCTTCTTTTTCGTTCCATCTTCTTCTTCGTGCTTCTGAGTCTGAGTTTTCCTCTGTCCTAACGGCCACCACTATCCTCTGCCTTCCTCTTCCCTCCAACGAAAGCCAGGGCGACGGAATCACGGTAAATTCGTTTTCCTATTCGTTTAGGGTTTTGCTACAATTTTTGCATGTGTTGATTTTATACCTATTTCTGATTCTAATTCCAATTATTAATGGTTATTGAGGTACTTGAAAGAAAAAGAAGGGATATGTTACCTGGAGACGGAGGAGGGAGGTAGGGTGATATGCTTAGGAGGCCGGGACGAGGAAGTTTGACGCTGTGGGCTTGCTTCAGTTGCCTGGTTTGTCTTCTTAATGCTTAAGTTGATGATAACTTGAAACCTTAGGTGCAATATATTCTTCTCTTCTGCCTTTGCCTTGTTTTGCTTACTTGTTGCCTTGAAACATGGTGAAATGGTTTGACAGTGTTGATGTTTTGCTGTCTTTGAATAATTTTCTCTCTTCTTCTCTTACTGCTTCTGTATGTTGGGTTGTTGCCTTGGGTGTTATTGTTGGAATGCCATTGTTTTGATTAGCTTGCCCTCCTCTCCTTCTTGCCTTTGCTACTGTTGCTTGAATTTGTAATAGCCTGTGATGTAATTCTGAGGCTAGATGGTATTGGACGTGTTATTGTTGAAATGTTTTGACATGGGCTTGATAAAAAGCTTGCATTGTTCTGGGTCTTGCTTTGGTTAGATGGACAGGGGTTATGGTTTTAGGTTCTGATATGCTTTAGGCCAATGTTTGTGTTTAACAGGTTATGGAACAAGTTGATGGTTTATGAGATAGCAGGTTAATGGTTTTTTAGGCCATATGGTATGATAGTTTTGAAAATGGTTATGGTGTTGTTTATGTTGGAGGAAGGCTTTTGGTCATATTGGTTTGATGGTTTATGCAGTAGGTTTTGAAATGATTCTATGCAGTAGGTTCTAACTGGTTTAGGCCATGGTTGTTTATGGTTATATGCAGGTTTAGCAGTTGGTTTTAGGCCATGGTTGTTTATGGTTATATGCAGGTTTAGCAGTTGGTTTTAGGCCATGGTGTTTATGGTTATATGCAGGTTTGACAGTAGGTTCTACTGGTTTCTTGTTTTTAGACTTGGAGAAAAAAAGTTTTGCTTTGATAGTTTTTTTCTAAGCTTGAAGGCAGGTCTTCCTCTTGCAGGGGTTTGTGTTCTCTTATAACCGTTTTCTTGGCATATGTTTTAAGGCTCAGGTTTGAATATTTTTATAATTCTTGGCCTTCTGCACCTCTACTGCTCCAACAGTTTGTTGGTATTCTTATTTCATGCTTTCTTTTTTCTTATGAGATGCTGCTGCTATGTTCCTATCCTCTTCCTGCCTAAACCAAAACCTGCAAAACCATACTTCTATCTCTCTTCTCTCTCCTCAATGCAAATTTGACATAAAAATGATATGTTATGCATTTGTTCTGAAAAAGCACTACTGCTGGAAAAATGATGTAAATGGAAAGATTTCATGCTTGCATATTTGATTTAAAAACTGCATGCCTCTCTTTGACTTGCAATGTAACAGTAGGAGCCTATTGTTTTTGGCTTCTTCTTACCTCTTGGCATAGTTTACGTTGGCTTTGTTGTGTACATTGCATATGCTGTGTATAATTTTTGAAATATGCAGTTTTTTGACAAAAAGAAAATATGCATATTTGAAATATGCAGTTGCCTTTTTAATTATGCAGTTTTGAAAACAAAAATGAATTTGTGCATCTTTAAATTGTGCATTCATTTTTTAAAATAAAAATCCATCCCTTTTTGTGAACCGGGAGAAATCCCGCGATTTGCAAAAAGGGTAAAAAACTGATTACAGCCGTTTGCTTTTAATGATGAACACTAAAAATAATTTTCTGCTTTTAATTATTTATTTATTTCTGACTTTTTCTTTTAATTGTTTTGCAGGTAAAATTAAATGAGCAGACAAAGAAGCATTGGATAGAAGATGAAGAATTAGAATGTTAGAAAAATAGTTTTTATTTTACTTTAAACTTTTTATGTAATTGTCATTATAAATATTTTGTAAATAATACAATATTTAAATAACAATTGTAATAAATAGAATAGAGTGAATAAAATTCTATTATTTCCCAATTAATTCTTTTTCTTTCCAATTATTTATTTATCGTTTATAATTCTTTAAATTGTATAATAACTGAAAATCAATTTCAATTACTTAAATTCAGAATAATAGACAAATAAATAAACATCATTGATCAATTAATAACTTCAATTATTTAATTCATTATTCATAATTCTCTAAATTATAATAATTAAAAATAGAATTTCAATTATTTAACTTAGAATGATAAATAATTAAATAATCATTGTTGACCAATTAATAAACCTCTTTTCAAATGTTTATTTCATTATTCATAAATCTTTAAATTATATAATAACCGAAAATAGATTCCAATTATTTAAATTTAAGATAATAAATAATTAATAAACATTGTTTGATCATTGATCGATTAACAAATTCAGCGTTCAAAAATAAACAGCTCTCGACCTGAAAAAAGTTATGAATTTTTAAAAATCAATAGATCAAAACGCTTGCAATGTAATGATGCAGATGGGAGATGGTATCTTAGGTCAAAATTTGGGGTACAACAGTTGGCATAACAACAAGT
The DNA here is from genome assembly GCA_948472305.1 of Vicia faba. Taxonomy (NCBI): domain Eukaryota; kingdom Viridiplantae; phylum Streptophyta; class Magnoliopsida; order Fabales; family Fabaceae; genus Vicia; species Vicia faba. The sequence goes on along the minus strand of CATIWC010002042.1, from coordinate 34,504 downwards.
TTCGACTGAGCCCTTAACACCCTTCGATCAAGCTTTGGTCCACAAAACTTCGATTGAGTTTTGTTTTCCTTTGAAATGGCTCCCTTCTATTCAGAAAGAAGGGGAGCTCCTTTTGGCTCCCTTCGTTTGAAGCACCTCTGGCTTATTTCATTTGGAACTATCTTTGGGCCTCGTTCGTTTTAAGCACCTTTAGTTTCTTTCACACAGACCCCCATTGGGACAAATGGCCTGCCTGCACAAGGTAGGAACTTTCTTCACAGCTATAAGGCCAACACCTGCTACATGCATGCTTGTACAAGGCAGGAACTTCCCTCATGCTAAGTTTTGACAGCCCAATTTCTACACTATGGCATTCCAAAAGTCCATTCGAAGGACACATATTGCTGGCCATTCAGAGGGGATGAATCAAAGCCATTCGAAGGAGCATGCAGAAGTCCCATTCGAAGTCTACACATAAGGACCATTCGAAAAGAGACAACATGACGTCCATTAGGAAAAAAAAGGCAATTTAAGGCCCAATCGAGGGATGAAAACTGAAGGCATTCGAAGGAGCCAAAATTTCCACATACATTCATTAAAAAAAAGCACAAGATCCCATGTTTTTGGCCAACGTTACAAATTATCATTCATGGATTTCAAACACATAATCAAGGTTGTTTAAACCTTTGCCTTCTTGTCCCTTCTACTGTTAGAACATAGTTTGATTCTACAACCCTCAGTTAGAGTTTTGATGATAACAAAATACAAGATTAAATAAATTGTGAGATTTATATAAGACATATATGCTACTTAAAATTATGTTGTGTATTTACAGAAACTCTGATGGAATCAGCATCAGAATATAAGTATCAACATCAGCATCAGAAGATATGTCAGCATCAGAAGATCAAATAACATGTGGTATACGCTGAAGTCTGATGAACAGAATCTGCGCATAATATACTCTGACTCTGATCAAGATCCTAACCATGTCATCAGCACTCAGAAGCGTCTAAATAAGCTAAAGCCAAGAACACTCTGATTATCATTAGCAGAACACACTGAAGTGTCAATGTTACTATGCATTCAAGACAGATTAATTACCAACAGCTTTATTCCAAGACAAAGATCTTCTCAAAAAGGAAAGAACGTTATGAGCATTGAAATGGATTTATGGACAGCAACGTATCTCTTCCTAGGCTATTTAAACAAGTCAGTGAGAAAAGAAATGGCTAATACTCTATACGCACGCACGCATACGAAAACTCTCTCACTCAAATTGCTAAAGCTTTCAACCACGCCTACTCAATAGCATTAGCAGACTAGTTCATTCTAAGCTTCATATTGTGTATTATCACAGTTGTGATATATAGTTTTTCTAGAAAACATCAAACACACGTTTGTTCATTTATCTGTAAGAGAATTTCCTTGAGATAAACCGGTTTGTGGTTAGACTCAAGAAGGCTTTAACATTTGTTAAAGCAGTTGTGTATTCAGTTGAATATAGTGGATTAAGACCTCGTTGGAGAGAGGCGAAATCACCTTGACGGGGTGGACTGGAGTAGTTTGAGATCAAATGAACCAGGATAAAAATACAGTGTTGTCTGCATTTGATTTTAAGTTTTACAATTCAACCCCCCTTCTTGTGTTTTTCACATCTTCAATTGGCATCAGAGCGCCTGGTTCTGAGCTTATAACACTTAAACGTGTCAGTACAAGATCCAGCGTTAGAAAAACACAATGGCAGGACCACATCAAAACATCAGCAATGACAACAATGAAGAAAGAGACAGATTCAGTGGCAAACCTCCAGTCTTTGATGGAGAGAACTTTGATTACTGGAAAGACAGAATTGAAAGCTTCTTTCTGGCCCATGATGTTGATCTGTGGGACATGGTGACTGATGGATACACGCACCCAGTGGATGCAAGTGGTCAGAAGCTTGACAGGAAAGCAATGTCTGATCAGCAAAAGCGTGATTTCAGAAATCATCACAAGGCCAGAACAATTCTTCTCAGTGTTATCTCTTACTCTGAATATGAAAAGATATCAAACAGAGACACTGCAAAGAATATGTTTGACTCTCTGAGAATGACGCATGAAGGCAACATTCAAGTCAAAGAAACTAAAGCTCTTGTGCTCATTCAGAAGTATGAGGCATTCAAGATGGAAGAAAGTGAATCAATTGAAATGATGTTCTCAAGATTTCAAATTCTGGTGGATGGTCTCAAAGTTCTGGACAAAGGGTATTCTACTGCTGATCATGTTAATAAGATCATAAGAAGCTTTCCAAAACAGTGGAGGCCAATGGTCACAGCGCTGAAGCTAGCTAAGGATCTCCACAAAATCTCTCTGGAGGAACTTGTCAGCTCCCTCAGAAGTCACGAGATAGAGCTAGAAGCAGATGAACCTCAAAAGCAAGGTAAGCCATTAGCTTTAAAATCTAACAGAAAATCTGACTCCAAAGTTTTGCAGGTTGTTGAAGAAACCTCTTATGGGTCCTCATCAGAAGAAGATGAACTATCTCTCCTCTCCAGAAGGGTGAACCAACTATGGAAGCAGAGGCAAAGAAATTTCAGGAATCCCAGAAGATCAGAAAATCAGAATGAATCTTCCTTCAGATACAGAAGGTCAGAATCCTCCTATGGACACAAAAGATCTGAAGGCTCTTCAGGAAGCAGAAAGCCAAACAACAAAGACATCATCTGCTATGAATGCAACGAGCAAGGACACTACAAGAGTGATTTCCCAAAGCTTCAGAGGGAAAAGCCCAAAAAGAAGTTTGGCAAGGAAAAGAAGAAAAGTCTCATGGCTACATGAGATGACTCTGACACATCTGAAGCTGACTCAGAATCAGATGATGAGAGAGCAAACATAGCTCTCATGGAAAACATAACAAAAGACAGTGAAGCTTCTGAATCAGACTCTGAATCAGAAACAGAAGAGGTATTCCCTGACTTTGCTATTAACTTTACTAAGGCTGAACTAGCTGAAAGCCTTAATGAAATTCTAGAAAGATATCAGCAGATCAGAGTCAAATTCATAAACCTGAAAAGGAATCTTGCTTCTGACTCTGATAAAACTGAGAGTCTCAAATTGGAGAATCCTGAGTTGAAAGATAAAGTTTCAAAATTAGAAAATCTATTGCAAAACTCTCAGAAGGAAACAATTCCTGAAACTCCCAGCAGTGCTGATGAGATCATCAAGGAGTATGATCACAGCTTTCAGAAGTTTCTAGCTAAAAACATAGATAGAAGCAAGATGGCTTCAATGATCTATGGAGTTAGCAGAAATGGCAGAAAAGGAATAGGATACCAAGGTAAGGTACCTACACCAAAGAATGCCATGGATTAAGTTATAAAACGCACTCCACTTAATTCACACTTTGTATATAGGCACACACATGACATCAAATATACTAGTAGTAATTATTATGTCAAACCAAAATTCAACCAGAGTTTTGGTAAAACTAACAAATCAGGACCCAAGAAAATATGGGTACCTAAGGATAAAATAATACATGTGGCAGATATCTTTAGCAGCAAAGCAGAAACACCAGTCATGGTACCTGGACTCTGGCTGCTCACGACACATGACGGGAAGAAAGCATATGTTCCAAAGCCTGGAACTTAAGCCTGGAGGCCACGTAAGCTTTGGAGGCAATCATAGGGGAAAGATCATTGGCTCAGGAACAATAGGTAATGGAAATCTTCCCTCTATAAGTAATGTTTTATTAGTAGATGGATTAATGCATAACCTGTTATCCATAAGTCAATTAAGTGATAACGTTTATGATATAATCTTTAATCAAAATTCATGCAAAGCTGTTAGTCAGAAAGATGGGACTATCCTATTTAATGGAAAGAGGAGAAACAACATTTATAAAATCAAACTTTCTGAACTGAAAAGTCAGAATGTAAAGTGTCTCCTGTCTGTTAACAACGAGCAATGGATCTGGCACAGAAGATTGGGACATGTTAGTATGAGAAGAATATCTCAGATTAACAAACTCAATCTGGTCAGAGGACTTCCTAACCTGAAGTTCAATTCAGATGCTCTGTGTGAAGCATGTCAGAAAGGCAAGTTTGCAAAACCAGCTTTCAAATCTAAAAACGTTGTTTCCACCTCTAAGCCATTAGAACTTCTTCACATTGACTTATTTGGACCAGTTAAAACTGCTTCTGTCAGTGGCAAGAAGTATGGGTTAGTAATCGTAGATGACTATAGCAGATGGACATGGGTAAAGTTCTTAAGACACAAGGACGAGTCACACTCTGTTTATCACCTTCTGCAACCAAGTTCAGAATGAAAAGGATCTTAGAATCATTAAAGTCAGAAGTGATCATGGTGGATAATTTGAAAACAAAGATTTTGAGTCATTCTTTAATGACAAAGGCATTCTGCATGATTTCTCTTGTCCTAGAACTCCCCATCAAAATGGAGTTGTAGAACGAAAGAACAGAACATTGCAAGAAATGGCCAGAACCATGATCAACGAGACTAACGTTGCTAAGATCTTCTGGGCAGAGGCAATAAACACAGCGTGCTACATTCAGAATAGAATCTCCATAAGACCTATTCTGGAAAAGACTCCATATGAATTGTGGAAGAGCAGAAAGCCCAACATTTCATATTTTCATCCATTTGGATGTACTTGTTTTATTTTAAATACAAAAAATTATTTGAACAAGTTTGACTCTAAAGCACAAAAGTGTATTATGTTAGGATACTATGAACGCTCAAGAGGGTACAGAGTATACAATACAGAAACACAGATTGTTGAAGAATCAATCAGTGTTCGTTTTGATGATAAGCTTGACTCTCAAAAGTTAAAGCAGAATGAATTACTTGCAGATATGGAAGTTGAATTCACAGGTACTGAAGACAAGTCATCAGAAGCTCTTAACAGAGACACTCCCTCAACATCAGAAAGAGGCACTGCAAGCAATCCAGCACCTTCTATTGATCAACTTCAGAAAAGACCATCCAGAAGCAGCATGGATCACCCAGAAGAAACAATCTTGGGAAGAAAGGAAGATCCAATCAGAACAAGAGCCAGCTTCAGAAACTCTGAAGAATCCCTCATAGGACTTGTTTCTCTAATTGAACCATCAACAATTGATGAAGCACTTCTGGACAGTGACTGGATTCTAGCAATGCAAGAGGAGCTGAACCAATTCACAAGAAATGACGTATGGGATCTAGTTCCCAAACCAAAAGGATTCAACGTCATTGGAACAAAATGGGTGTTCAGAAACAAACTGAATGAACAAGGTGAAGTCATCAGAAACAAGGCACGATTGGTAGCACAAGGTTATAGTCAGCAAGAGGGGATATACTATACAGAAACCTTTGCTCTAGTCGCCAGGTTAAAATCTATCAGACTTTTAATTTCATTTGTTGTTAATAAAGGCATCACTCTGTATCAGATGGATGTTAAAAGTGCATTCTTAAATGGCTATATAGAAGAATAGGTATATGTGCACCAACCCCCTGGTTTTGAAAGTTCAAAAAATCCAGAATATGTTTTCAAACTAAAGAAGTCACTGTATGGTCTGAAACAAGCTCCCAGAGCTTGGTATGAAAGACTAAGTAACTTCCTGTTAGAAAAGGAATTCACCAGAGGGAAAGTGGACACAACCTTATTCTGTAAGACAGTTAAGAATGACATTTTAGTATGTCAGATTTATGTTGATGATATCATTTTTGGATCTACTAATCCTTCTCTGGGAAGAAAGTTTGCTAAGTGTATGCAGGCAGAATTTGAGATGAGCCTAATGGGGGAACTGAAATTCTTTCTGGGCATCCAGATCAATCAAACCCCAGAAGGAACTTACATTCATCAGAGCAAATATGTCAGAGAACTTCTGAAGAAATTTGATCTCTCAGAATGTAAGCCATCAAAGATTCCAATGCATCCCACGTGCATTCTGGAAAAAGAAGAGGTAAGCAAAAAGGTAGAACAGAAGGTCTACAGAGGTATGATTGGTTCTCTTCTTTATCTGACAGCTTCAAGGCCTGATATTTTATTCAGTGTATGCATTTGTGCAAGATTCCAATCAGATCCTAGAGAATCTCACTTAATAACAGTTAAGCGAATTTTCAAGTATCTGAAAGGTACTACTAATCTGGGTTTGTTTTATAGAAAATCAAGTGATTACAGCTTAGTAGGATACTGCGATGCTGATTTTGCTGGAGACAGAGTAGAGCGTAAAAGCACTACTGAAAGCTACCAGTTTCTGGGAGAAAATCTGATCCCATGGTCCAGCAAAAGATAATCCACAATTGCTCTATCAACAACAAATGCTGAATACATAGCAGCAGCTGGATGCAACACACAAATGCTCTGGATGAAAAGTCAACTTGAGGATTTCCAGATATTTGAGAGTAACATTCCTATCTTCTATGACAACACTTATGCTATTTGCTTAAGTAAAAATCCAATTTTACATTCTAGGGCTAAGCATATAGAAATAAAACATCATTTTATTAGGGACTATATTCAGAAAGGGATTTTAAATTTTAAATTTTAAATTTATTAACACAGACCATCAATGGGCTGATATTTTTACAAAACCACTTTCTGAAGATAGGTTCAACTTCATTCTGAAACATCTCAGCATGAAGCTCTGTCCAAAATAAAATTGTTTTAATTTTATATATTAACCTTCAGAATTGTGTTTATTTCTCTGTGAACTTCTGATCAATCTTCTTTCAGAATCTTAGAAGTGCAGATTGTATCAGAATCTATCCATGAAGATCTGAGCGCTTCAGTTCAAGGATAGAAGTGTTGTTCACTCAAGAAAACAAGTGTCATCCAGTCATCAGCTGTTTTCTGAGGCTGAACACGCGTTCACGTTTTTGAAAAGGCATAGCGCTGATTGGATGCATTGAGACACATGTCATGGGTAACCGTTCCAAATATCTTTCTGAATCCCCTAAAATCAGCTATCATTAAATGCTAATAATCATTATTTATTTCTCTCTCTTAAACGTTTATGTTTTCAAAATCTTTTTTTAAGAAATCTATTTAAACACTTCACACCATTTACACTTTTTACTTTCACTTTCGTTTTCTATCAATATTTCTGATTTTTGTGTTCTTCTTTCTCAAGAAAACTATTCAATCTTTTTCAAAAACCTCGTGTGAACATGGCTTCTTCCAGCTGAAGAACAGGTTCAAGAAGAAGATATTGAAGAAAGCTCTGAGAAGCACCCTGTTTCTGAAGATCCTCAAGCTTCCCCTCTTGACAGGCAGACTCTGGAGGACTTGCAAAGATCTGATATGCTGATGAATGAAAGAATGGATAAGCAGGACATCAAAATTGATGCTATAGCAAACATGGTATCTCAGCAACAGGAAACCAGCAATCAAATCAAGAGCATGTTGGAAGCCCTGTTCACACATCTTCCTCCTTCCTCTTAGAATTTTTCTTGTGTTTTCCTTGTTTTCTTTACATGTTTGTCCGTAATATTTAACGTATTCTGAACTAATCATTGCTTATGTTTTATATAAACGCTCTTTTTGCTCTGATCATCTTAACTCTGATTATTTGTGCTTTTTGATAACTGACAAAAAGGGGGAGAAAGAATGATATTTTTCAATAACGGATTACTGAGACATAAGTCTCAAACATTCTAACATTATGATCTATTTGAATCTCTTTTTTTCTGAAAAGCTTACAGGTACAAGAATCTGATGAATTTTGATAAAGTAAAGTTCTGATGCTCAAGGTCTCATGGAATTAAAGGGAAGTAATCAACTCAGGGGGAGTGTTGTACCCCAAAATTTGCCCTCCTATATTCCTCAAGGTTTGACAAGAATAATTCTCAAATTGCTTAAGATTGCTCAAGAAGTAGACAGTCAAATCACCTCCTAAGCCAGCTGAAATTAGGGTTTTGGTTCTTCCAAGGAATTTGAGGTTTTCAATGGTTCAATCAAGTCTCATATGCCTATAAACATTCTCAAGCACCTACATGCCAAGTCTCAAGACTCACAGTGCCAATTTGCACAGTCAAAAGCCTCATATGATCCACAGTCAACTACAAGGGCAAAATGGTCATTTTGCAGTCAAAAGTCAGAATTTTTGGTCAACATCTTATTTTGAGTCCACAATCATCATTTGATCAAGTCTTGATCATGATTCCACAAGGATGGCTCAAAAATCATCAAGATACAAAAAGTTACTATTTTTGGACAGTAGAAAAAGTCAACTGTATCTTGACCAGGGCATAACTTTTTCATGGTTTATCAAAAAAATCCCATCCAATGCTCATTTAGAAGGGGATGCCATTTCCTACAATCCATCTTCACACTCCAAGTCTAATAAATGCTCTCATAAAAAGTTATCAATTTCTACATTATAGGTCAAATTCAAAAGTCAACAAAAGTGCACTTTAAGTCAAAGGCCATAACTTGAGATTGGTAAATCCAAATGACATGGGACCAAAGGCATTGGTTAGAGGACTTCAAGACCTTTCCAAAATGTCCAAGAACATGGTCATATGATCCAAATTGAGCAAGATATGCATTGGAGAAGTTGGGAAATTTTTAGGAATTTGCAAAAGTCAACTTTGCTCAAAACACCTTATTTTTGTTAATGGGCCTCAAATCTCTTCTTGAAACTTCATCCATGGCCTATGCAAAACCCATCAAGATTAATGGAATTTATTTTCTTATTTTTATTGATTAATTGTATTTTTAATTAATATTAATTCATTTAATTAATTTAAATTGTAGGAAAATACAATATTTGATTTTTTTCAATCAATTTGTGAAGCAAATATGGTCAGGATATGCTGGCAATTTCGTGCTCAAAGTCAAAGATGCAAAATCTCCAAAATGGGCAACTTTGTTCAATCATGAAAATGCAAAAAGATTTGATTTTGAATCAAAGATCAAACCATCAATTCAATGGATTCTTGTTCAAGTTTTGACCTAATTCCATTCCTCTATATATATGCAAGCAAACCTTGATGCAAAACACGTGAAAAAACTGCAGAACAAAGGCCATAGCATATTGCAAAATTCCAAGAAAATTGCAAACTGACTTTGGCATTCCAGGGCGATTCAAAAGGTTTTATTGATTCTAATACATTGCAGGAGATCCCAGGAAGGTTTTGTAATCAAATTCAGACCTTAAAGCTCAAGAAATCGTTGAAAACAGAACCACGGTTTGCATTTTTTTCCAGAATCGTATTGCCTAATTCATGAGCATTTAACATGATTTCTTGATTGTTTTGCATTGCTAGGAACCATGTGAAGCTAATGGTATCATTTAATTGAATTATAATGCACTGAATCACAAGATGCCATAGTTGAATTTTTAGGGTTCATAAGCTTTGAATTGGGGCTTTGCAATCCAGGCAAAATTAGGACTCCTAAGGCATATGACTGAATTCGTGAGAACCAGACGAACACAATTGAACCCTCGCGAAATATTTATGTGAACCACAGTGCTAATCGCTATTTTTCCTCGCAGCATATTGTGGGGGTTAAAAACCCCCGCTATCTGTTATTATATTTACAGGGCAAACGGAGAAGATGACTAGGTGTTAGCCCCCCATTGGTTAATTCAAAAAGGCGCGCGTTTTATTTTATTTACAGCTTAGTGATTTGTTTCCCAATATAATATTTGTCTCTTATGCTAATAACGATTGAAGCAGCGTAGTGGAGTGGTTAAGGCATTGGCTTGGAAACGTTGGGACCTGGGTTCGAATCCCAGGTCCCCCAAAACAATTATTTGTTCTTTTTCTTCAGGCGTTCACGTGCAGGTTTTAAGAGAGGGTCTACCATGCATCTCAAACATCAACGCGCCATGTGGCTTTAGGCATAAATCCAAGGATCATGAGATGATGACCACCATACGCTCAGTCAACAAACGCATAGACAAGCCAGAAAGTCAAACAGGCTGGAATGCTATTGGGCTTCAAATTGCCAAAGACACCTCCCAGCTGGCCCATCACCCCCTGGGTTTTACTCTTTTCTTTTTTTTCTTCCTTTATATTTATTTATTTAATTGTTTTATTATTAATTATTATTATTATTATTTAATTAACTAAATCAATTTTTTCATAATAAAATCAGAAAATTAAAATATAATATTTTATTATTATTATTTATTAATTTCACCCTTAATTTATTTTTGTAAATAAATATTAATATAATTTGTTTAGTTTTAATTAGGTTATTTTTAACTTTTTTTCACAATAAATAAAATCAATGTAGAATTAGGGTTTTGACAATTTTAATCCTTTTATTTTATTTTTATTTTATTTTCCTTAAAACATAAAAACTCAAAAAATATTTATTTTTATTAATTAGTTTTAGGTTTAATTTAATTTAATTCATAAATAACCAAAACTTCTTTCTTTCTCAAAGAGGGTCAAACCCCTAAGAATTTCTCCGATTTAATTTTTTTCTCGCGCATATTATTTTTGATCCATTATTATGTAATTGTTCCGAGGATGTAATAGCTGTAATTAGGACTTTTTATCGCTTTCGTTAATTTCCCGCAATTTACTTCTCAAAGGGTTTGTTTTTGGCGATGTAAATACCTGACGCCTTGTAATAGCGTAGATTTATTTTCCGCAACATTTAACTGTTAGATGTATGTTAATTAGGCTATACATGACAAGACTTATTCTCAAAATAAAATCAAAACGTAGCTCACCATAACATGTACAAAGATAACTTAACATGAAACCTGACACACATGCACATGCCACTCTTAGGGTACGCCTCACTTGGTTGCCTCGACGTGGTCATTAAGTATAGGGTATTTTAGAGGTCGCCCTCTTATCTAAAGATCCAAGTTGCCTCGAAACAGTTGCCTCGGATAAAAAAGGATCTAGGACATTAGGGTTACCGCTAAGGCGTCCTACTATTGCTTTGGTGACCACATGTCCCTATAATCGAATTGACCCGAAACTCCAACGATGGTGCTACCTACTTCTTAATAGTGGGATAGTACTGTCTAAAGGACATTTACACAGCTTAATTTCTTTTGAGTAGGTAGAGGTTCTCAGGTACTTGCTCTTTCAAAACAAAAATACTTTTCGCACTTACACTTTTCTGACAAAAGTTTTCAAACAACACTTCATACACTCTTGAGGACAGACACAAGAGTTAAATCGAAGTTTTCAAACAAACTTTTTCAAAACCCACAAACACAAGAAAAGAAAAACTTTTTGAAAACATAGTGAGCAAGTAACTAAGAGCCCATGGATAACCATGGATAGAAAGGGTGCTAACACCTTCCCTTTCTATAATCTACCTCCCGAACCGAGAAACATCTCGAAAAGGAATTTTGTTGTGCTTTTGTCCTTTCCTTGTTGGAGAAAATAAAAGACGGTGGCGACTCTTGCTTACCGCGACATTTCGCGAACCAGCATTTCAAAAACAGTCAGTTCTATTTCCACCGATCACAGGGAGTTTTTCTCTTCGTTACTCTGATACCTTTTATTCCTTATCTTCTTATCTCTGTGTTGGCTCCTAAATTTGACACCCTTGTTTTTATTAATATCAGCCATTAAAACTGAAGGATGGTTTCGACCAGCTGGTTCTGTCGAAGTGCTCGTCAGAAGATGGCAATGAACTTAGAGAATTTCTTCCAAGGGAGAATTTGGTTGCCTTCGACGTCGAAGGTGTTTCTCGTCGAAGATGCTTTTCGACGAAGGTGTTCGATTGCTCAGAGTGGAACGGTTTGAGATTCAAACGTTTGGAGGGAAAACGGTTCCCAGCGGTTACTAAGTGCAACGTGCAAAGATCTGGAGCGTCGAACGCTGAGAACGTGCCAAGTGGAGTCATCTCGAAGCAGTGTAACTGCCCGACGGTTACTTGGGATGTGTTTAGTATAAATATTAGTAGTTCACGCAGTTTTTCGCGTGTGTTCACAATTATATACAAGTCACTCATATAGATTCGAGTACCCAGCGTGTGAGAAAGAATTGTTGAAAATGTATGTGTGAAACACCACTTTATTAATCAAAGTCATTTATTTTCCAGAAACTTTACTTGCTTTCTCCTTTACTTTTCCAGTCGAAAGCCTTTATTTCAAGCCTTCCTTTATTTTATCAAGTTCTCTTCTTCATGCAATTTACATAAAGCTTCTTTATTTTCTTGTCATTTAACCATTATCAAACTTAGTCAAAACCCCAAAATCAACCATGTCTTAGGATCAATCTGATCGATCCTGCGAGTAACCAAATAAGTAACCTTTTGGAAGATCAACGGTTGTTTACCAATTCCCACGGTAAACAAATTGGCACACCCGGTGGGACAGTGTGTTGATTTTGAAGTTTAACCTTTTTAAACAAATTATCATCTTCTTCGAGAAGTATTGCATGTTATTGAGAAGTGGTAGAATATACACTAACAATACCAATACTGCCAGAAGAAGAGAAGCAATGGCGAATCCGCCAAACAATAACGAAATCCCACAAACGAATGTGGAAACAACGGTTATCCCAACCGTGAGTGAAGCGATAACCGCTGGTTCAACACCAGCAGTAACGGTCACAACAACGGGGCCATTACCCCCGTTCACAGGCCCCAGAGTGCCTTTGGGAACTCCCCCACCAAGGGGAAATCTAGGCACAAGGCCTTATGTTCCCCCAGGATTTATGACAGGCGGTCATAATCGAGAACCACTATATGGCATGCCAACTTCTGAATTGGCTAGCCTGACGAACGCTGCGTCCACTTTTTCAGACCCTTTAGTGAGTGCCTCTTCGCCACTCCAAGGTTCTGGAGTAGGTATGGCGAACAGAAATAGGACCCAACTCTTAGGAGGAACGTCCCAAGTAGCACATGGCCTTACAAATGCCTCGACAGCAGTCTTGAGGTAACAAATGGACGAAAGCAACCATGATATGGTTCAAATGTTGGCACAAACTTTAAGTACAGTGTTGAATCCTATAATACAAAACACCACCCAATCGAATCAGCAGATGACAGCGCAAATGACGTGTTTGGCTGATTTCTTTGGAGTACCCCAACCTATTCGACAGCCCCAAAGGGCGCAAATAAGGGGAAACCAAGGTATACTCTTAGAGGAAGAAACCACTATCAACCAAGTCCAGCAGCCTGTCGAAGAAAACCTTAGGGCACGATTGGAGCAGCCTGTCGAAGAACCTAGGGTTATAACCCCAGAGGTTAGGTTAGTTAACAGAAACCAAAATGCTGACGAAATAGTTCAGCATATCTAATACCAAAACATGGGCTTGGAAAATAATCTGGCAGCCATGATCGAAAGAATCATGACCCAAAATGGGATGAACATGGGCTTTCGTAGGCCCAACTTCACATCCCCACTGTCAGAATACGTGTTACAAACAGACTTACCTCCTAGATGTAAAGTCCATAAGTTCACTAAATTCTCTGGGGACACGACAGAATCTACTGTCGAACATGTGGCGAGATACTTGATCGAAGCAGGAGATATTTCAAACAACGAAAACCTGAGGATCAAATATTTCCCAAGTTCTTTAACAAAGAACGCTTTTACTTGGTTTACAACTCTCCCCCCCAATTCGATCCATCATTGGACCCAGTTGGAGAGATTGTTCCATGAGCAATTCTACATGGGAGAAACCAAGATAAGCCTGAAAGAATTGGCCAGTGTAAAGAGACGTTTCACTGAACCTATAGACGAATATCTAAATAGGTTTAGGTTGCTCAAAGCAAGATGCTTTACACAAGTGCCAGAACATGAGTTAGTCGAAATAGCCGCAGGCGGTTTAGATTATTCCATTAGGAAGAAGTTAGACACTCAATACCTGAGAGACATGGCCCAACTGGCCGATAGAGTTCGACAGGTCGAACGCCTTAAAGCTGAGAAAGCCAAGGCAACGAAAACTCATAAAAGAGAGAGGATAGCGTATGTTGAGATGGATGATGAAAATCCAAAAATCTTCGACGAAACTATAACCGTCGAAGAAGGCGAGGTCGATTTAGCGGAACTAAAACAAGGGCCACCATACTCTTGCAAACTGTTAGTCCCCTCAAGTGGGAAAAATCCCACTGGTCCAGAAAGGACCAAAGATAGGTTCCCCAAAAAGACTTATAGTTTTGATATTACAAAATGTGATGAAATCTTTGACTTGCTTGTAAAAGATGGCCAAATGATAGTACCCCCAGGGGTAAAAGTGCCTCCTCTTGATCAAAGAAAGAAGAGAGGCTTTTGTAAATATCATAATTTTCTGGGCCATAAAACGTCTCAATGTTTTCTTTTCAGGAATCTTGTGCAAGACGCTATCGAAGAAGGGAGGTTGAAGTTTGCTGACAAGACCCCCATGACTGTAGACTCTAACCCGTTGCAGGCTGAAGCCCATTATGCTGAACCTTCAGAGGTGAACGTGATCGAGGCATCCAGAAGCCAGTCGAAGAGGCCAGGAATCATAATGGTCGAAGTCTCAAAGGACCATGTCAACATGCCAATCTTTGGCAGTTTTTCTGGGAATCTATCCAGAAAGACAATTGAAGCGGTCCAGAAGGCGGTCGAAAGCCCAGAGCTGGAGACAGTTGGGGCCCAAAAATCTGGAACAAGACCCAGTTCTCACTTGGCTGCAGTTCAAGGCCAGACAGAGGACTTGGAGATTTAGATGAAGCAGTTGACTCTTGCCAACAAAGACACCATGAATGTCAACATGGTCGAAGTCTCTGAACCAAAAGCATCAGAGGAGGCCATGAGGCAAGAACAAGCCAACAAAACTGCTTTCCCTCGGGAAAATGAAAATCTGGCAGATTTCCTGCAAAGATGCCAGAAAAAGAAGTCAGAAGTGATGCTGTGTCCCAGATGCAGTTCGATCTTTGACAAAAAAGCTGCTGAACATATTCAAGGTGTAAGAGCAGCAAATAAAAAAAGGGAAAGTGTTGATCTTCAACATGATCCCAGAAGAGCCTCCCAAAGGGGTTCAAACCAAGAAAAGAGGCCACTGACTTTCAGGCCTCCAACTAATGTGCCAATAGATACATGGTACAAAACATCTGGTCGAAAGAGGCCAAGCGAGGAAAGATGGCACTCCTTCGAAGTGCCAAGAGGTTCGTCTTTAACACATAAGAAAGAGCCTCAGGTTGCTACCCCTAAAGTAACACAGGTGTCAAGCAACTACAAAGGGAAAAATCCCATGTCTCGATCTCAATGGAGGAGATACCAGAGGCGACGAAAAGCTGAGAGGGAAGTTGCTAATGAACCAAAGGCAGAAACCAGTTCAAATGTTCCTCAGAGAAAGCAGCAGAAGCCTCTAGAAAGAGAACCAGTAACCAATAGGCTAGTTTGTCCTAACCAGGGTGAAGTTGATGACGAAGATGGTTCTGAGTCTGATGACACTTTGGACATCATGGTGAACATAGTCTCAGTTCTGCCCAGAGAGTTCAACCGCCAGGTGGAGGTCGAAACAAGTGATTGAGAAGTGGAGCAAGAAATGGCCAAGCATAGGCCAGTGTGCTATTTCGTCATGGATAATGGCGCTACTGAAGAGCAGAATGGGTTCTTCGAACCACCTACAGAGGCGATGAAAAATCACCTCAAGCCTTTATTTATAAGGGCTAAACTCGAAGAAACCACAGTAAATAAAATCTTGGTGGATTGTGGGGCAACCATCAACATCATCCCTCACTTTATGCTAAGAAAAATAGGCAAAAGTGATGAGAATATCAAGCCTCACAACATGGTCCTGTCGAATTATGAAGGCGGCATAGGGACCACTATGGGTGTGATCCAACTGGATATCAAGGTGGGATCTATCCTTCGACCAACTATGTTTATGGTCATATCGGCCAAACCTAACTATAATCTTTTGTTGGGCCGTGAATGGATTCATGGTGTTGGAGCTGTACCATCATCAATGCACCAGAGGTTACTACTATGGCGTCCTGATGGGATGGTCGAAAACATAGAAGCGGACCAAAGCTATTACCTGGGCGAAGTAAATCACCTAGGGCTGGCAGACTTCGACAAGAACTTGGCTCACATTGGGCCATGCCCAACACCTGACTTCGACTTGGCACCAGCGCCAAATACTTTTTGTTCCCTATACCTGCACCCTGAGCATGGTTTCCAATGGGATAGAGAAGACTTGTCCCACATTGACTTTATTGGGTTAACTGATATCCAACCAACTGGTTGGGGAAGTGAATTCAGTGACAATGACTGAGTCACAATCATTGAAGCGAATTTCGGCTTACGTAGCCGAAACAAAGATGATAATGGCTCTCGAAGCCGAAGTAAAATATATGGCCACCCAGGCCAATGATCAACAGTTATCTTCTGCAGGTCCTGGAAAGGACTTCGATCCAGAACCTCCTGATATCATGCCAGAAGGGATGCAGGAACAAAGGCTCGACGCTATCTACGACGATGAGCCTTTAGGATTCGAAAAGGACCCCTTAGCGAATAACATCAAGATGCTAGCGCAGGATCCTTTAGAAGAAATCAACTTGGGCGAAGGGTCAGAGAAAAAGCCAACTTACATCAGCGCAAAAATTGACCCAGAACTCAGGTTGGAAGTAATCCATTTGTTGAAAGAGTTCAAGGACTGTTTTGCATGGGATTACGACGAAATGCCTGGTCTCGACAGAGGATTGGTAGAACTTCAGTTGCCAATCAAACCTGGGAAGAAGCCAATCAAGCAAAGTCCAAGACACTTCGCCCCAGAAATACTGTCGAAGATCAAAACGGAAGTCGAAAGACTGCTGAAGTGCAAATTCATACGCGTCACGAGGTATGTCGAATGGATTGCAAACATTGTGCCAGTAATTAAGAAAAATGGTACATTGTGGGTGTGCATAGATTTCAGAGATTTGAATGCTGCTACACCCAAAGATGAATATCCTATGCCTGTGGCGGAAATGCTAGTCGATTCTACCGCTGGATACGAGTACCTGAGTATGCTCGATGGTTATTCAGGATATAATCAAATATTCATTGCTGAAGAAGATGTGTCGAAAACAGCTTTTCGATGCCCTGGGGCTTTAGGCACTTACGAATGGGTAGTGATGCCTTTTGGCCTAAAGAACGTTGGGGCAACATATCAGCGAGCAATGAATTCTATCTTCCATGATTTTATTAACACTTTTATGCAAGTATATATTGATGACATTGTTATAAGATCAGTTTCCAGGAAGAACCACATAGACCACCTTCGACAATCATTCGAAAGAATGAGAGAACATGGTCTGAAGATGAACCCTTTGAAGTGTGCATTCTGTGTGAAAGCTGGAGATTTCTTGGGCTTCGTTGTCCATAAGAAAGGAATCGAAATCAACCAGAACAAGACGAAGGCAATTCTGGAAGCGAAAGCGCCATCGAACAAAAAGGAACTGCAATCTCTGTTAGGCAAGATAAATTTCTTAAGGAGATTCATATCTAACCTAAGTGGGAAAGCTCAAGCCTTTTAACCCTTACTTCGATTGAACAAAGAGGGATTCGAATAGGGGCAAGAGCAACAAGAAGCCTTCGACAAAATCAAAGGGTATCTCACAAAGCCACCTATTTTGGTGCCTCCTTGTAGCAACAGGAGTATGAGATTGTACATAGCTGCATCCGACAAAACTTTGGGAAGCATGTTAGCCCAAGAAGATGAAAATGGAGTCGAAAGACCCATTTACTATCTTAGTAGAGTTTTGAATGATGCAGAAACTAGATATAGCGAAGTTGAAAAATTGTGTCTATGTCTGTATTTCTCTTGTACAAAGCTCAAACAATATATAAAACCAGTTGATGTGTATGTTTCGTCTCATTTTGATGTTTTCAAGTACATGTTGTCGAAACCCATCTTGCACAGTCGAATTGGCAAGTGGAAACTAGCATTAACTGAATACTCCTTGACCTTTATGCCTCTTAAGGCAGTGAAAGGACAAGTGGTGGCAGACTTTATGGTCGACCACTCAATTCAAGTTGAGAGTATTAATTATGTGGAGATAGAACCTTGGAAATTCTACTTCGATGGTTCCAGCCATAAAGATGGAACAGGAGTAGGAGTCTTGATTATTTCTCCAGAAAAAATTCCAACAACATTCAAGTACAAGATATCAGGTTCTTGTTCGAACAATGAGGCTGAGTATGAAGCTCTAATTACTGGCTTTGAGATATTGTTGGAATTGGGGGCAACTCGAGTCGAAATAATGGGAGACTCAGAGTTAGTCATTAAGCAAGTCACAAAAGAATATAAATGCATAAGAGAAAATCTCATTATGTACTTTGTGATAGCAAATCGTTTATTGAAAAAGTTTGAAATGGTCAACATTCGACACATACCCAGATTGGAAAATCAAATAGCCAACGATTTGGCACAAATTGCATCTGGGTACAAAATTTCAAAAACGAGATTACAAAGAGCAATCGAAGTTCGAGAAAAGATAAAAGCAACTTGTTTGTCACCAACAGACTTGGAATCGACAAGACTAGGGTATGCTGATCAAAGTAACTTCGAAATTTCGTTCATAGACAATTTGTCAAAGCAAGATTGGAGGAAACCCATTGTGGATTATCTTCAAAATCCAGTAGCTTCGACAGAATGAAAAACAAAGTATAGGGCGTTGAGTTACATACTCATGGGTAATGAGTTATTTAAAAAGACGCCTGAAGGGGTATTGCTAAAGTGCTTAAGTGAAACTGAAGCATACATAGCCCTTTCGACTATGCACACTGGAGCATGTGGGGCTCACCAAGTAGGCCATAAGATGAAGTGGTTATTGTTTTGACAAGGACTATACTGGCCCACCATGTTGAAAGATTGTGTCGAGTTCGCCAAGGGTTGTCAAGAATGTCAAGTCCATACAGGCATCCAACATGTACCAGCAAGCGAACTTCACTCGATAGTGAAACCTTGGCCCTTTAGAGGATGGGCGTTGGACCTTATTGGAGAGATTCGACCAGCATCATCAAAGAGCCAGAAGTATATATTGGTAGGCATTGATTATTTTACTAAGTGGATCGAAGTTATTCCTTTAGTCAATGTAGACCAAGAAAATGTCATTGAATTTATTCAAAAGAACATTATATTTAGATATGGAATCCCTGAGACTATAACTACTGATCAAGGATCAGTTTTCACCGGTCGAAAGATGCAGGAATTCGCTCAGGAAATAGGCTTTAAACTCCTAACATCAACGCCTTATTATGCACAGGAAAACGGTCAAGTCGAAGCAGCGAACAAAGTAGTGATTGGCTTGATAAAAAAGCATGTTGGGAAGAAGCCAAAAAATTGGCATAAGACGTTAGACCAGATCTTGTGGGCCTGTCGAACGTCCCCAAAAGAAGCCATAGGTACAACACCATATAGGCTAACCTTTGGTCATGACGCAGTGTTGCCAGCAGAAATTTGTCTTCAATCTGCAAGGGTTCAGAGACACCATGATATCCCCTCTGAAGTTTATTGGGATATGATGTTAGACGAACTAGTAGATTTAGACGAAGAAAGAATGCGCGCTCTCGACTTACTAAGGCTTCAGAAGAAAAGAGTGGAAAACTCTTACAATAAAAAAGTGAAACCTAAGGCATTCTCTCCTGGAGAATTAGTTTGGAAGGTAATTCTTCCCATGGATCGAAGGGATCGAAGCATGGGAAAATGGTCGCCCAAATGGGAAGGACCATTCAGAATTATCCAAACTTTTTCTGGTGGAGCTTATGAAGTCGATGAGTTGGGTGAAGATAAAAGACTCTTGAGAGTAAATGGCAAATATTTGAAAAAGTATAAACCTATACTCCAAGAGATCAAAATAAATAGCAAGTAACGACTAAATTAACCATAAATAAGCCAAAATGGAAAATTTTATAAATTAGCCAAAATGGCAATATTGTCAAATACACATTACAATACATGGTTAAAGGGCTGAGTCAATCAGAAGGGGATGGAATCCTTGAGTCGAAGGTATTTAGCTTGCTGCAACTCCAATCTTTTGTTGCACAAGGCATTCGCCTGGGCAAGCTTGGCAATTTGGTCGTTGAAGGCTTGGGCTTTCTCAGCAAACTCTAGGCCTTGTGTGATTTCAGCCTGACTCTGGTGTCTGGAACAGTCGAGAGAAGTTCCTCCTTGCGCTTAGTATTGGCATTCATCTTGGCCTCGAACTCTTCGATTTGCGCCTTTATGGAAGCATTCTCTCGATCTATGGCATCAACTTCTTCTTGCTTAGATGCCTTTTGCTTTGACAACTCTGCAATTCGAGAAGTCGCCTCTGCTACAGCAGTCCAGGCGGAAGAACTTTTGCCATATAACGCTTCAAGCTGGCTGTTGAAGCCCCTCTGTCGCCGATAGTCTGCTGAGACTTGATCAATAATGGAGTGTAACTCCATGATAAAGCTTGAAACCTCCGGAGTCACAGCTAGCAAGTCTAAGGCATTCAAAACAGCCCCCAAATACGATGGAGCAGTAGGGTCCCCCTCCAAAGCTTTCATCAAATCTTTCTTGAAGAACTGAGCCTTAACCTTCGTCAAAGCCTCATCGAGAGGAGAAGTCTCAGTGGACTTCCCCGACTGAGTAGAAGCCTCTTGACTAATATCAGACGAACTTCCCTTGCTCTCGATAATGGCATTCAGATAGCCAACATGATCAGTTTGCTTCAAGAGTGCTAAGTCTTCTTTAGACCTATGCTTTGTTGAGGTGGTAACCTTTGCAGCAGTGTTGTCTTGGGGTTGAAGCTGTTGATCAGCGTTTGCCTCGACTTGACTCTCTTCGACTTGAACTTCAGCAGTGCCAGCGTCAGCGTGATCCCCTTCATCATGATGTTCCTATGACAGATCAACCACTTGAATCTCCTTTGGTTGTTGATCTTCTGTTTGTTGTTCTTCTGTCTCAGCATTGGCTTCATCTGTTTCAGCATTGGCTTCATCTGTTTCAGCATTGGCTTCATCGTTCGCCAATTCTTTCTCTTGTGGCCTACTGAGTTCAGCAGAATCTAGTGTTTCAGAAGTCTTTGGCGCTGAGCTTTCAGTGGTTTCTTGGAAAAAGAAGAAGAAGAATCTTCTAAGTTAGAGACATAATCGAACGCGAGCATCGACACCTGAGTTAAAAAAGGTCAAAGAAATTACCTGCAGAGGAACTTCAGCCCCAGGGCTGGAATTGTCGCTTTCGACAGGTTTATTGAGTAGAACATTTAGTTCCTCCTCCGTTGGCTCTTCAATGATTACTGGAGGTGGCATGGGTTTTCTCCCAGCAACCTTTATTCTGATTGTTCGAGTCTCAGGAGAAGGAACATCATTCTTCAGTTTTCGCCTCTTTAGAGGAGCAGGGGGAGAGTCGTCTTCTTCGTCACTCCCGGATTCGACCGTCAGAGCAGGTCGTTTCTTGGGTGAAGGTGCCTAAAAAACCAATTGGAGTTCGATTTAGAAGCTACATCTAAAGTCAGAATGTTAAAGCAGAAGAAAATAATAAAAGTCTGGTTACCGGTGCAGAAGGTTTTTTTGAAGGACCTTCCCTCTGATGGCTTGTTGTAGTCTTCGCCGGTGCTATAGTTTTCGCCGGTGGTGGAGGTTTTGTCAAGGGACCTCCCCCCTGATGGCCTTCTACAGCTTTCTTGGCTGCAGGCTTTCGAACAACTGAAAGAAGACAAAATAATTAACAGGCTACCAGTCGAAAGGGAAAGACAAAATAATTTGGGGAGTGAACTTACACTTCTTTATTTTGTCCAGGACTAGAACAAAAGACTTCTGAAGTTCGTCCACAAAGTCCTTCTCGTCGAAGAACTCTTCAGCGTAGTAACTTTTCCACCACTCTTCGAAGGATGGTGAGCAGAGAAAGTTAAGCTGATAGTCGAACAACGAAAGGACTGTTCGACCAGCATACCTGCCGATATGCTTGGTGGCAGCGTCTTCAGTGTAGTCGTTGCAGAAATATAACATGGATTTCTCCCTGGGAAAAATAGGAGAAGGAAGTGTTTGAATGATACCAAACTGGCGAGAGACCAAGTTTGGTTGATACGCAATCAAGCTCAAGTGGGTCTTGGAGCTCTTGAAGCGCAAGGGCATGATTCTAGGTGTGAGAAATGCTTCCCACACTGTTGTATGTTCTTCGACCTGAGGGTCACCTGACGACTTAGGATGGGGCCTCGTGAACCATTCTGGACCAACCTTTCGTCGAGCAAAGGGAGCCATGGTCGAAACAAATTCTTTTCTTCTTGCAAACATCAAGACGAAGTTTGCAAAAGTTTGTTGAAGCTCCAGCCCATCTTCAGTCGGGGTCAGTAGAGCCAATCTTGTGCCTTCGATGCGCCTATTTGCTATCTCCGGAGCTTGCTCATTTATTTGAGTCTTCTGGGGTAAGAAAGGCTCGAAGGTGGCATTGAGCCACAGCTGAAGTAGCCAAAAAGGTCCTGCAAGCAGCAGACTAGCTCTATTCTCGATGATCTTTAACAGAGTCGCTCCGCTGCTAATCGACTCGTAGAGATTCGCCAAGATTAATTCTGCCAAACAAATATTTTGGCCATGGTGGAGTTGAGTGGCGAGGGTGACCATCTTCTTTGTCACCTGCAAAGACATTTGGCACGCTGCACGCTGTACTGATGTGACGTCTTAGGTACGGATGAAATGATGGCTTTTTCTTGGGATTGTCAGTGGTTGGTAGAAGACAAAAAGTGCACAATTTAATTTGTGACTAAGAGTGAAAAGATAGGTGTCGAATGGAATTTCAAAGAATGCCTTTTTCTTTTCAGAGTCGAAATAAGGCATTCTTGGGGGGCAATTTGTTGGCTCCTAAATTCGACACCCTTGTTTTTATTAATATCAACCATTAAAACTGAAGGATGGTTTCGACCAGCTGGTTCTGTCGAAGTGCTCGTCAGAAGATGGCAATGAACTTAGAGAATTTCTTCCAAGGGAGAATTTGGTTGCCTTCGACGTCGAAGGTGTTTCTCGTCGAAGATGCTTTTCGACGAAGGTGTTCGATTGCTCAGAGTGGAACGGTTTGAGATTCAAACGTTTGGAGGGAAAACGGTTCCCAGCGGTTACTAAGTGCAACGTGCAAAGATCTGGAGCGTCGAACGCTGAGAACGTGCCAAGTGGAGTCATCTCGAAGCAGTGTAACTGCCCGACGGTTACTTGGGATGTGTTTAGTATAAATATTAGTAGTTCACGCAGTTTTTCGCGCGTGTTCACAATTATATACAAGTCACTCATATAGATTCGAGTACCCAGCGTGTGAGAAAGAATTGTTGAGAATGTATGTGTGAAACACCACTTTATTAATCAAAGTCATTTATTTTCCAGAAACTTTACTTGCTTTCTCCTTTACTTTTCCAGTCGAAAGCCTTTATTTCAAGCCTTCCTTTATTTTATCAAGTTCTCTTCTTCATGCAATTTACATAAAGCTTCTTTATTTTCTTGTCATTTAACCATTATCAAACTTAGTCAAAACCCCAAAATCAACCATGTCTTAGGATCAATCTGATCGATCCTGCGAGTAACCAAATAAGTAACCTTTTGGAAGATCAGCGGTTGTTTACCAATTCCCACGGTAAACACTCTGATATCTTTTATTCCTAATTTGCTTATCTCTGATACCTCTCAGTCTTTATCCTTAATCTCTGATACTTTTTATTCTTTATTTTTAATTGAAAAAATCTGGTTTTTGTCATCATCAAAAAGGGGGAGATTGTTAGAACATAGTTTGATTCTACAACCCTCAGTTAGAGTTTTGATGATAACAAAATACAAGATTAAATAAATTGTGAGATTTATATAAGACATATATGCTACTTAAAATTATGTTGTGTATTTACAGAAACTCTGATGGAATCAGCATCAGAATATCAGTATCAACATCAGCATCAGAAGATATATCAGCATTAGAAGATCAAATAACATGTGTTATACGCTGAAGTCTGATGAACAGAATCTGCGCATAACATACTCTGACTCCGATCAAGATCCTAACCATGTCATCAGCACTCAGAAGCGTCTGAATAAGCTAAAGCCAAGAATACTCTGATTATCATTAGCAGAACACTCTGAAGTGTCAACGTTACTATGCATTCAAGATAGATTAATTACCAACGGCTTTATTCCAAGACAAAGATCTTCTCAAAAAGGAAAGAACGTTATGAGCATTGAAATGGATTTATGGACAGCAACGTATCTCTTCGTAGGCTATTTAAACAAGTCAGTGAGAAAAGAAATGGCTAATACTCTATACGCACGCACGCATACGAAAACTCTCTCACTCAAATTGCTAAAGCTTTCAACCACGCCTACTCAATAGCATTAGCAGTCTAGTTCATTCTAAGCTTCATATTGTGTATTATCACAGTTGTGATATATAGTTTTTCTAGAAAACATCAAACACACTTTTGTTCATTTATCTGTAAGAGATTTTCCTTGAGATAAACCGGTCTGTGGTTAGACTCAAGAAGGCTTTAACAGTTGTTAAAGCAGTTGTGTATTCAGTTGAATATAGTGGATTAAGACCTCGTTGGAGAGAGGCGAAATCACCTTGACGGGTGGACTGGAGTAGTTTGAGATCAAACGAACCAGGATAAAAATACAGTGCTGTCTGCATTTGATTTTAAGTTTTACAATTCAACCTGTAAAGAGATCACAAGTGTTGCATCACACACGAACAACTTGCCTAGAAAAAGAGAATACTCACACCACCAAAGAAAGGATCAAAATTCTAACTAGTTTTCCTTGCAGGCACCCTCAATCCAGACAAAGGCTATATTTGTGTTCCTGAGATTCCCAAGAATTTGTTCCAAGCCAAGCCACGCCCAGATTCATAAATCGAAGCATCTCCAGTTGGTAAGGATTTACTCAAATCGAAACTGCATTTCTAAGCCTTTTAAATACATATTATTGGTATATATGTGCTGCTAATACCATTTGTGTTTATATGAATATATCATACGCAAGATAACATACAAGAATAAAATCACGCCATCGAAAGGCATGACATGATATGCCTTTTCGAAACTCATGGCATAGCCCGTTTCAAGTCAAAATAAGCTTATGCATGAGGATAGAAGATTCAAATTAGGGAGAAGAACTTGGGTTTGATACCCAGGTCCTGCATCTTTATTTTTGCCAGCATTTGCCTTGCAGGTTCAATTCAAAGAACAACTCCCTCCTTGGATCAGAAAAGGCAACATCCATCCTGGATAAAAAATCCCATCCTCTTCACAGAATCGAAAGGCAACATCCTTCATGAATCGAAGGGGCATGACTCTCTCTGGATCAAAGCTTCTCTTTTCTCCTTGAATCAAAGGATGTCCTTTTTATATTTTATTTTTGTTCTTTTTGTTACTTCTTTATTGATCATTTTATTTAAATTGACTTTAAATCAAAATCACAAAAAAAATATTAGGCTAGTGTCTTTTCTAATTAAATTAATTTTGTAAATAAATAAATTATTTTAACCTATTTCTTGAAATTGAAGCTAAATAGACATAGGTTATATTTTCTTAAAATAAAAATAAAACAAAAATATTTTTCACCTTAGGATTTTTCAGACATCTTTTCTACTTTGCGCATTTACCTGTTTTCATATTTTTACATATTATTGTATCTGCCTACTGGATGTAATTGATTAAAACTAGGACATTTACTGCTTTATCCCCCTCATTCTTGTACAATGTAAATCCCCTCCCAAAGCATTTTAATAAGGTAGATTTAAATTCCTGCACTTTAATATTCTACAATATATATTAACTATTAGTAATTAGACGTGTTTGGTAATACTAATAATCAAACGCTAGCAAACTTAACAAAAAGATAAATAACTGAATTGAACGCAATTGCACACAAGCACCTCTAGGGTATCCCACTTTGGTTGCCTTTAAGAAATAAAACAGTCATGAGGCAGGAACGCTTTAGCAAAGACCCATGAATAAAAAAAGATCATAGTCCCTTGATGACCCTCAATTGCCTTTCGGTAAATGATCTAGTCCCTAAAGAAAAATTGCTAAAGCATCTCCACAAGTTGCCTTCGTGACTGTAAACGTCCCTTCGATGTCCCTCAAACATCCAACGATAGGGCTACCTACTCACTAATAGTAGGACAACGTTGTCTAAAGGATATGAGGAAAAGAACGACCCTTTTCGAGTATAAAAGTAGATAGTTGTTAGAAGTTTGCTCAAAAACACATTTTGCACTTACACAAATACTACTTTTCAAAAACAATTTTCAAAAACATTTGCTTTGTTAACACTCTTGAGGACTGATACAATAGTTAAACGCAAAGCAAATCGCCATACTAAGGCGTTTTCAAAATATTTTCAAATACAAAGCACAAAGGTATTTTAAAATGAGCAAATCTCTAAGAGCCCGTAGAAAACTACAAATGGAAAGGGTGCTAACACCTTCCCTTTCCACAATCTACCCCCCTTACTCAGAAAATCTCGAAAAAGGTCTTTTTCTGTTCTTTTCACCCTTTCCTTAATTTGGATAAAAGAAAAGTCGGTGGCGACTCTTGCTTACCGCAACATTTGCAAACACAAATGCAAAACCAGTATTAAACAGTCGGTTTTGTCACCATATCACACATCCAATTCGACAGGAAGTGGAACATGCATTATCCTTGAAAACAAGGACAAAATCATGATCGAAGTTTCCCTTGTCCTATCCTTCCCAACCTCTAATAACCATGCATAGTATGAAGCTTTCCTCGTAGGGCTTCATTTAGCTAATGACTTGGGAGCCAAAGAGGTAAAAATCTTTATCGATTCCTAACTTATCGCCTCTCAAGTACTGGGAGAATACCAAGTCAAGAACGACAATCTCTCCGAGTACCTAGCTCTTGTTCGGGATAAAATAATAAAACTCGAGTCCACTCTTGTAAAACACTTTCCTCGTGATCACAACACCCGAGCAAACATCCTGTCAAAACTTGCAAGCACAAAGAAGAAAGGAGAAAACAAGTTTATCATCTAATAGACACTTTCTCGACCAAGCATAGAAAAAACCTTTGTAACCCTCTATGTAAATGCCATTGGCAACATCGACTGCTGAATGACCCCAATATACGACTACCTCGCAACATGGGAATTACCCCCGACCAGAAAGAGGCCAATGTCATCAGGCGCAGAGCTTGCACATACGTCTTGGCCGAGGACAAATTGTACAAACGAGGATTCTCTACCCCCTCCTCAGGTGTGTCGAGGAATCCAAGGTCGGCCACATTCTATATGAAATCCATGAAGGAATCAATGCCCAACATCTAGGAGGAAGAACTCTCGCCCAGAAGGTCCTACAAGCAGGATACTATTGGCCCACCATGCAACACGACACAAAATAACACGTTAATAAATGTGATAAATGCCATTGCCACAGAGACATGCACTTGGCACTGCGCAACGAGCTTAAAAATATCTCCTCCCCGTGGCCCTTCACTTGGTGGAGAATGGACTTCCTCGGTTCGTTTACCACATGATTAAACATGAACAAATACCTGATAGTCGGCATTGATTATTTCACGAAGTAGATAGAAGCAAAAGCCCTCAACAAAATCACGACACACAATATACTTTGTTTCTACAAGAGAAACACACTTTCCCAATTCGGCATACCACAAACACTAGTCACAGACAACATGACATAATTAATCGACAAATTTTTTTTGGCGATTTGTCACCAAACTGGGCACCAAGAAACATCTCACATTTGTCGAGCCCCCACAAATAAATGGGCAGACCAAAGCTACAAACAAAGTGATCTTATGCGGCCTAAAATGAAGATTAGGTGAGGCCAAAGAGAGATGAGTCGAAAAACTACACAACATGATGTGGGCCTACAGAATAACACCACACTTGACCACTAGGGAAACTCTATTTTGACTAACTTACGGGACTGAAGTGGTAATCCCAATAGATATTCGAGAGCCTTCCAGGCGAACGAAATTGCCCCTCAACAAGGAAAGGAATGACGAGGCCCTAAGATAATAGCTCAACCTTGTCGAAGAAGTTTGATCGAGGGCAGTCCTCCATGAAGCCTCGTTAAAACAAAAGATATCCATACGACATGACAACAAAGTCATAAAACGAGAATTCGAATCTGGAAGCCTAGTTTTGAGAATAAACCATAAAAATTATTGTGAAGGTAAACTCGCCACAAACTGGGAAGGCCCCCATCATGTCCGAACAAAAAGTGAAAATGGGGCATATTACCTTGAAAACTTACACGAGGAAGAACTTGCTCGACCATGGAACACCGAGAAACTGAAACAATATTATAATTAAGATTGACAGTCAGCATACCCTATTCCCTGATGATGGGGTACGTCCCGACCACAAAGGTGTGCTCGGGTACAAGTACAACATGCCAAACTTGAATAAAAAGGCAAGTTTCCATTCTTTGGTGAGCAAATTCTTGGCCCGACGGGGAAACCTCAACCGAGATCCACCGCCGTCGTACCATGTTGGCATAATGCCCATCTTGTGATGGAAGATTCATGCCGCGAAACTAAGATCTCGACTGAGATCTTCTTTACTTCCCTTAGTCCAGAACCCAACTCCGGGCACTCGACGAGTTCCCTACATTGTCGAGCAACAACTCTATCGATGCAAGACCCCTAAACACTTAGCAAAAATAATTCGCATGCGAACATTTTATCTCACGGACTGCTTGAAAAGACAAGCATCCAGAAAGCCTAAACAAGGACGACATGCACTTGACAAATAAGACATACAAACAGGCAAAGCTTAAGGATAAAGACATACACAAAAGTACGTAAACAAATCAAAGTGCGATAAAAATAAACGACCACTATGATCGAAGATGTCAAAATATTACAACAAATTTGAGCAAAGCTAATTATCCCAATGTTACAAAAAAATTTAGTTGAGTCACACATGCCCAAACAAATACAACTGAATTAAACTCAGTCACTCTTTATGATTGGGCTCCCCATCATCATGGAGCTTTTCACCTTCTTCCTCGATGGAAGGAGTAACTATTTGACCATCAACCACTCTATGCAAGAACCTGGTCCCTTCAGTAACGAGCTCGAGATCGGGATTCAAGATTTGGAGTTGGACCACTGCATTGCCGAAGCTCATAGCCACAACCTCCACACAATCCTACTCGAGGTCCTGAATCTAGAAAACCAGCTCGACACAGGTTTTCAAGATTTTCACCTCCTCAACCTTGCCCTCGGCAGGCGCTGCAACAATCTCTAAGGCAATAATTATATCCTCAAGATTTTTCTTCTCGAGTACCCAAGCGTCACTCTCTGTGGTTAACTTGGCCACTTCTTCCTCCTTCTTCCCCAGCTCGATGACAAACCCAGTCTAGATCAATATTTTTCTTTATAATCATCAAAGGTAGCTTCTAACTTGTTCACCTTCGACTCGAGCTTCCCATTCGCTGTCCAAAATTTCTCCAGCTCACCAGCAGAGCAGGTCTCCTTACCAGTGAGGACCATAACCATTTCCAAGACACTCATCACAACAACTGCATCTTGAGCAAGCGCCTTTCTCCTATCCGCCGCATCGAGGCCCTAGACGACCAGAGACTTTTCCCGAGACACAACTAGAGAATTCCCCTCAAAGAAAAACTTGTTGAGAAATCAAGGAGGCAACATGAACTTGTCTTTGGCTGTATCATGCATAAGATCTATATCCACGCCTTCATCCTCGTGAGCCCTTTTTTGCTCGGGGTGTCCTACGGAGGAGGAAACTAGTTTCCCGCTGGAGAAGAAGAAGAAGTTCTAGAGCCATCCTTGAGATGAGTCGAAATGTAAGCCAAGCGACTCCTAAAGCTCTTCTTTACAAGTTTCCCTCGGTTTGCTGCCATCTTGAGCACGCGATCCTGAAGGCTCAACATTTTACCTGCGACAAATGACACGCACAAATTAGTATACAGAGGAAGAATAAACACAAACAATTTAAAAGAAAAAATATACCTAAAAGCAAGAAAGCATCCTTGACAGTAGCGCACTCGAGGATCTCCTTGGTATTAATATGACGTGCCTCATAAATGGGTTGGCCTTGATTGTCGAGGACGACCTCCCCTTTCTTGGTCTCCCACTGAGTAGGAGCAAAGCTATCGACGAACTTCATGAGCTTGTCGTAGCCATCTTGGTCCTTGGGGTCTAATTGGTTGGGCTTGGTAGTGTAGTAATCCGTACTTTGATCAAAGTGGTCACCACTCTAGTGAAGGTGGAACTTCGAGACCGTCTGTGTCACCTCATTCACATGCTCGTTGAGGCGCACACTCTTGTTTTCCTTGATAACAACCTACCGCTTGAATACATAATTGAGAGCTACTTGGGATACATGGTTGATTAGATAATACATATCCTTAAACGTAGGGCAACAAGGAAATATTTTGTTAGAGGCAATATCAATGTTGGACATTCATGTGAAGATTATTTCCACTCTCATAGGCAATATTAATGGTGGACTTTCATGGAAAAATCCTCGACGCACTCAGAGACACTATTAGTAATGGATTTCCATAGTAAGATCCTTGTCGTCCTCAGAGGCAATATTAATGTTGGACTTCGATGGAAAGATCCTTATGGCATTAAGAGGAAATATCAATGTTGAACTTCCATTGAAAAATCCTGCCTCCTTAGAGGCGATACAAATATTGGGCCAATGCTAAAAAAATTCCATGTTACGTAAAACATGCCACATCTTGAATCCTTAATGAGTAGTAAAACTAATAACTCCACTTGAAGTCTCTATTGAGGGACTCAACTTGAAGTCTCTCCTGAGGGACTCAATTTAAAGTCTCTAATGAGAGACTCAACTTAAAATCTCAGTCGGAGGACTCAACCTAAATTCTTGCATGAGAGATTCAATTTAAAGTTTCGCTTGAGAGATTTCACTTAAAGTCTCACATGAAAGATTCAACTTAAAGTCTCGCATGAAGGACTTAACTTAAATCTTACGTAAAAAACTCTACTTAAATTTTATATGAAGGACTCAACTTAAAGTCTCATTTAAGAATCTCAACTTAAAATCTCTTCTAAAATACTCAACTTTAAAAAAAGAACATCTTTCAGATTTTAAAAGTATTTATAAGTTTGGAATAATAATTAGAAAATTATTTTACAAAAATGTGTTAATAAATGCCTATTGTTACACCATGAACCGAAATAAAGTACTTTACCAAACAAAAAAATTGGAAGAAGATGAAAAAAGGAAAAAAAGAAGCAAAAACAGTGAAACGTTTCGTTTTCCACCGAAGTTTGCAAAAACAAAAAGGGCTTTTGAGTCTGTCAGACAACCATGTCACCACCTCGGTAAGGTAGAACCAACCGAGAACGATCATCTACAACTCAAGTTGATGTCATCAAGCCATTAGTCACGCTCTGATGACATGGTCATAGTTCATCCACCAGACTTATGTTCCTGTCTCCTTAGAAATCAAGGACACAGTAGTACGATCCTATAGAACAGATCCTGTTCAAGTAAGGTCGTGCTTGTACAAACTATGATTGAGGTATATAAACGTTTATGATTTTCTGGGCTTCAACAATGTGGGAGTTATATGATGGTTTTTGTTGTAACTCTCGCTTTATTTATGTTCAAAATTGCTTCTAACAAGTCTGTACTTTTTGCATATTTTGTAAAAAAACAAAACAGCTCTGGTGGTGCTACCATGATTGGGCAAGAATTGAGCTGATATTATAAATATGTTTGTCAAGTGCTAGTTATCCGAAGCTAATTAATTTGTCTAACCGTTCTCAAGTTATCTACATGGTGCATAATGATGATTTGATTTTGAGTGTATATCGTCTATTACAAGTATTGTGATACATTACACTGTTGCTTGCGTTTTCCATAATTGTATCTTGTAATTGAGCTATATTTATCATATGGGGCTGACACACTCATTCTTATCTAAATGCTATTTGCTCTTTCATTTGGCCACTACCAAAGCATGGGAGTTAAATTTGTGACTTCTAGCTTAGTATTTTATCCCTTTGACTTTGTTTTGTTTCCTTGTCATTTTAGAAGTGACAAAATACGAGTTAAAGTTTGTTGGGCTTTGAAAATCATAATCAATTCACCAAGCAGATACGGATTTACATACATGGAATAATCACAACCTACTGACCTTCATCTGTACCCTAAGGTAAAGGCTCTATCTCTTCGACATGATTCTTTTGTAAGCTATAGCCATGGTAGACTTTGATCAAGAAAATTTTGAGGTATGTAAAGACTTACTTAAATAGAAGATGGACTATATTGCGTTGAAATTCAATTGTCGCTAGAATAGATAGGGATCAAGTGAGTGGTATCTAACTAAAGTCCCACATCGTCTAATGGATAAAATAAATTAAGGTATTCACATATAAAATTAAAGGACCTCTGTTTTTAATATTCACGGAGCCGTGTGATGATGACATAGCGAACTTTTCTTTCGCCTTTTACTAAAGAATACCGTGTCAGCGTCACAATTAGTGGTGTACGCTAGTTTTTGGAAGAGTCTTCTTCATTGAGGGCTCTGCAATATAGTTCAAATTTATTCTTCTATAAATAGTATAATATTGTATTGAGTCAAATTAAAAGACATGACAAAACTTATCATTGTTATGATATGCAAATCAACCTGTAACCTCATGAGCACTCTAACCAGGCCAGAGAGTGAACCAGAATGATATGGTCAAATACTGTCATAAAAATCAACTCTGCTGCTGGCTGCGCTCATGATTCATCCTCCTAACTTATGTTCCCGTTTCCTTAAAAATCAAGGAAACAATAGGTAGAGCTTATATAATAAATAGATCATGTTCAACAAGCCGGGGCCAGCTTATCATGATTAGTAAGATTTTATAGGTGACAGTGTAAGTATGTTTCTAAAGTGCTTTTTTTTTTTAATTTATTTTTATTTTGTGGTAGTTCATTTCTATAATCAAATTTTAAGTTGTCATATGGAGATTTTCATTAAAAATTGCATGCTTTATAAAAAATTGGATGAATATACTGTTTATGTCGAATTAAATTAACTGATGACATGTATCAGGTTCTAAACTTTGAGTCTATGTTGTTTACCAGAAGTTTGATACGGTGCTCTATATGCTACAGGCATTCTTGATTTTGATCATGAAATGGTGAGGTTTTTAAAGATGAAACGGATCAGTTACCTCAATACACTCTTGTGTTGCAAGGTTAGTTATTACTCATTGTTGTTACTTGTGTTATATTTGTACTGAAATCCTATTGTTGCTAGTGGATAACAGACTAAAGTCCCACACCATCTACTGCATAAAAGAAACTAAATTACTCACATATAAAGTGAAAGAACCTCTAATTATTATAGTCACGGAGCCGTGTGATGATGACATAGCGAACTATTCTTTCGCCTTTTACTAAAGAATACCGTGTCAGCGTTACAACTAACGGCATACGCTAGTTTTTGGAAGAGCCCTATTCATTGAGGGCTCTGCAATATTAGTTCTAATTTTTATTACTATTACTATTCTAAGATTATAGGTTTTATTAGAAGTTTTTAAAATGGATTTTTTTACAAAATACTATGCTTTACTAAAATTTAACTCAAATTAAATTGAAGTTTTGTGTACTTGGAATTATAAGAATCAGCGTTTTCCTAGACTTTTTCTTAGTATCTACCCGAAGTACTATGGTTCATGTTTTAGAATGTACACTTAGTATCTACTTTGAAGTTCTATATAACAAAGAAATGTTGTGTAGGATTTACTCATAACTTATCTGATGATGTACGACACATTTGCATACAGGGACTTGTGTTCGCGCAGCCCTTCCTAATTATGTTTCAAATATTTTTGAAAAATAAAAAACTTGACCTGCTAGTATTAGAGTACATAAAATTTGACATTAGTAGTTATCTATGTGTTCATGTTATTTGGAGTAAGCTGGATTGCTCATTGTCATCAGCAGAGTCATATCATACATATATATACATACACCGTGCATTTTACTATATATGCAAATTGTTATATAAGGACCTAATTTATGAGGCAAGGGTTCTGGTCTATATGCAGACTCCTAATTCCTGTTACTTATTTGCTGTTTGCAAATGCTACTGAAATGAATTTTTATTGACAATTTTAAGTAAGAGAAGTGTATCAAATTTTAAGCATGATTCTTTCTCTATCAGGCTTCTCCTGAAGGTCGAAATCGACAAAGTTCACCTTATGGGAGGTTGACCTTGGAGTTGTACGCACGACCACTACTGTTCTCTTCATTCTTAAGTTGTCCCAGTAGTTCTTGTGGGTGGTCTCCTGGTCTCCCTGGATAACGACAACTCGATCGTTCTCTAGTGGGGTGATATCTTTCTCCTTCTTGCTTAGAGCCCCATTAGAAGTACTTCATCAAGTAACCCTCGTGAATGAGGTACTCAATCTCATTCTTCAATTGGTGACAATCATCTGTATGGTGACTTTTAATTTTGTGGTATTTACACCACTTAGTGAGGTGATCCTCCTCCTCGTTTTCGATCTTGGGCTCAGAGGAGGCATAATATTGTAGGTATGGAGTACTTCACGCCATATGTGCGCCTTTCCAGTATTCATAAGCGTGTAGTTTTCAGTCGGCCTCCCACTCCTTTTAAATGTATCGAGACATAATGACCGCAACATTGTTGATGTGAGGATTCGGTCCCACCA